>OU427010.1:672837-702837 GCA_911387935.1 Dolichovespula saxonica
CGTTTTTCTTCGACCGAGAGATGTGTACATACGTACTTACATATGTAAATACATACATATGTATGTAAGTAGTTATTATTTCTGTCCTTTTGTAAAATCAACAACATTAAGAATTTGATAATTACATTCCGCGTAATCTGTGTTACACGAGCCGCAACTCGCGTCGCGTCAGAGAGATCATTAGAAAGAGATAGATAGATAGATAGATAGACAGATAGATAGATAGATAGAGAGAGAGAGAGAGAGAGAGAGAGAGAGAGAAAGAGAAAGTGAGAGACTATCAAGAGGTTGGTTAACGCTCAGATATACGAGTATGTAGTATCGCGATAAATCATTAGAGAGATTATTTAAATCAAGACTCAAATCTTCGCACCTGCGACAGTGTAGATTAGACTATAAATCTCATGCCCTCAGAGAATCTCGTGTGTACTTTGCGAAACGATGCCGATGCACACACGTTTAATCGTTCATCTTCGAGATAAATGCAAAGAGAGGAGAGAACTTCACACATATCTGTACATACATACATACATACATAAATACTTAGATACATACGTACTTATTTACGAACATAGATACACATACACGTATACATAGAGATACAGTATGTATGTAAGAAGTATACTTACTTACTATTAGCTACGTTTACATGTATGTATGTAGGTACGTGTGTAAGAGTGAGCGCGTGCGTGAATACACACATCGACCATATACTTGCTAATAGAAAGTACTACTCGTATATTACGAACGTTCGTTGAATATTCAATGGACGGCTGAGACTCGCGGGCTTTAATTAACTAATCGACCGCTATAACGTGAACGTCATCGATGTTGATATCGAAGAATCGAGATCTCGGTCTACGTTCTACGTTCAATTATGATCTGTATGTATGGATGTATGTGTGTATAATTTTCGGTAAGCTCTTATTACGTCTATTTATTCGGAGTATGTATAGGTATGCGTTTCTCTATATACGTATATACATACGTATCATACGGGATGTATGAAATGGCTTGAATAAAAACTCGTACGTTCATTGAAATTTAATAACTTTGTCAATAATGATTATTCCGAGATATATATTATCGTTATTCCTTAGATCGTCGTTAGTTACTTTTGCATCGTTGGCGTTATGGTTTCATTGAAAAATACTGTTTTTTTTATTTATAAAAAATACTCCGTTAGATACTATATTTATCTTTCTCTCTTACATTAATGCTACTACTGGTCGTGAATATTTATGATTAAGAATTAATTTCCTTAAGATGTACGCTCTCTCTCTCTCTCTCTCTCTCTCTCTCTCTCTCTCTCTCTCTCTCTCTCTCTCTCTAAACATAAACTACTGCAAGATAATGAATTAACAAAAAATAAAAAAATAAAAAGGAAACAAAAACTCTATTACGGATATCTATTTTTTTAAACGAAAAGAACGGTCAAAAGATTCAGAAACGCTCGATATCAGATTGAAGCAATAAAACCTAACAAAAAGAAAAAATAAATATCGAGATTATTAAATATTATTTCTAACGATCTGTTAAATATTACTTTTAAATCTATCGAGTCATCTTATAGGTCTCGTCATTAATGACGTATATTAACACTTGGAATTAGAATTCGAATGAAAGCGAAAGGTATGAAAGCACGAGTCCGCAACGTACGTATGTACACACACATACACACACACGCACGTATATAAGCGAAGGGCAGCTTAACGCTAATTTCGGAGCGTGGGATATCGAGTAAGAACGGTGTCGGGAGAGTACATATCGAGGTAGGCAGAAGTAGAAGAAGAAGAAGGTAGTGAGGGTGGAGGTGGGAGAGAGGGTTGGAGGGGTGTGGGGTATAGCGTCGAGGGAGTAGAAACGAGCGTCACCTGCTCCCCGTCCGTCTTCTTCTTGACCACATCCTTCCTTCTGGACGATTGCGTGCGCCACGAACGTATCGCGAATGCATTACGATGTGTTACGTCTACCTACGTTAGTGTTAGTGTGCGTGTCTCTCTACTCGTCGCACGCGTATCCGTTAAAGCCCTTTCGCTTGACGACGAAGACGAAAACGAAGACGAAAACGACGAGGAGGAAGACGACGAGGACGACGAAGACAACGACGACGTCGATTACAAACACACACACACACACATGTGCACGCACTATGGAACGTCCGAAACCTCCGATATTGGATCGCCTTTCATAGGGTTCTCACAGAAGGAGTGCGAAGCTCAGGTGCGACGACCTTGCGCGTGGGGCCTTTTAAAGACTACTCCTCAGGTATTACGCCTCGTTCCTCCCCAACTGGAAGTGGTTTTCCAGAGAAAAAGTCTACTGGCGCCCTTTAGGCCGACACCAATTCCTCCTCCTCCTCCTCCTCCTCCTCCTCCTCCTCCTCCTCCTCCTCCTCCTCCTCCTCCTCCTCTTCATCCTCCTTATCTTCGTAATCTTCTTTTCTTATTCGAATGTACCGTAAGTTTGTATACATGTATGTATGTATGTACGTATGTTGGTGATTTTAAGAAAAGTCAATTATTCTTTTTCGTAACATTTTCCTAGGCTAAAGGTGTTTTTCCGTAATTTTTCTTTTTTGTTCTCTTCCTTTTTCTTTGTTATCAAGGCTACGCGGTTGGTAATTTTACAATTTCGAGAGAGAGAGAGGAATAAAGAATTGGGGAAGGAGTTATTGATTTTTATAATCATTTAAGAACTTTTGACCCACCCTGTACCTACTTCTTCCTCTTCTTTTTTCTACAGGGTGAACCGAAAGTTCCTATATATATATATATATATATATATATATATATATATATATATATATATATATATATATATGTATGTATGTATGTATGTATGTATGTATGTATGTATGTATGTATGTATGTATGTATGTATGTATGTATGTATATATAGGTATGTAAATGACTTTAAATTTCGAAACTTTCTTAAACTAATCTTTTCTTTTTCTATTTTTGTTTTGTTTTGTTTTCATTTATGTTCTTTCTCATTTCAAGCCCGGGTTTGTAGTTCGACAATGTCAAAAAAAAAAAAAGAAAACAAGAAATTGTACTGAAAAAATATTCGGGACGGAGCAATTGATTTTTAAAATCGCTTAAGAATTTTTGGCCCACCCTATACCTACTACTTCTTCTACTTCTTCTTCGTAGTCCCTTAACCATGTGAAAGAGAGAAAAAGAAGGATATAGGGATTCTAAGACGACCTTCTCGCTACGTTAACCCTTTTGGCCCTGAAATTCCTTCTGTGCGATCGAAGTGACAAGAGATATGGTTTCCTACGACTGAGTTGACATTTTCTTTTCTCCCTTTCTTTTTTATGAACGTAGGTAGATATATTCGGTCGATCAGATTATTACGTAATTGAAATTATGATTCACTGATAAATTAATAAATCAAACGATTGAATTGGTTTATTAACTGTTTATATAAAATCCATCGTAATTGTTGAAAGCTAGATCGTAAACTTATTTTTTTTTAATAAACTCTACGACGAATATTATTTGTGTGCAGATATTATTAAAAATATTTTATCTATGTAGATTAAAATTTACGCAATATAAATCGCAATTGTTTTATAATAAATTAAGAAAAGGAGCATTGAATTAATTTACATTATGTCGTATTAATATCATTAAAAGTCGATAATAAGAAATAATGATAATTAAATTATTAAGTACTATAGAAAGTAAAAAAAGGATAATATTAAACAATTTCTATAATGTTTATTATGAAATATAATTAATTAAAAATGTTGTTTAACATGAACAAATTGTGTGTATACATGAACGATATGTAGATTTCGTTAATCCAATAAAGAAAAGTGCGAACAGACATCATTTTAAAAATATAAAGTTTCCTTTTATTTAATAATACAAACGCGTGAAAATATTTTTTATCATGGAGGTTGGTATTATTTTGATCAAACTTTGGTGATACTTCGTCGAGGACACAGCATAGCAGACAAACGAGATTCAATCGGTTCGATGACCGCACGTTTTTCATTGCCGATAGCGAGATAATAAGCAAGGGATAAAGGCGCGATAATGATACGAGAATAATTTTCCAAAGTCATGCGGCATCACGAAACAGAGATGGAGATATATATGTATGTATGTATGTATATACATATATATACGTACGTATGTATGTATGCATGTATGCACGTGTGTAGGTATGTACTACGTGTGTATCAACAGCGTTTAATAACAATCAGAATAAGATGAAACGAAGAGTGAGATACAGAAATGTAATTGGACACTTTCTAACGACTGAAATGATCATCCTGAAATGATCCTGAAATGATACTTAATATACATATACTGGTTGAAATAGAACAATAATTAAATAATTAAATAATTACACACTTGTACGTAGGTACGTATTGAATAACAGAAACGATTACGAAATTGTACGGAACTAATTATAATAATAATGGTAATAAAAATGAATAATAATGATGATGATGATGATGATGATGATGATGATGATGATGATGATGATGATGATAATAAATAGTAATACATAGATAAATTAGTTCATTTGGAAATATACATGATAAAATTTTAATACAAAATATTTAGTATAGTATATAGTACTATAATAATTTAATATATAGATGGTAATGGTGTGTTTATGTGATATATATTTTATATATTCTTATATTCCGTGCAATATATAATGTAAAAATATAGAGAATATACTTTTAATATAAAATGTAATAATATAATGTCTACATTTTTCTGTAGTAATATATATATATATGTATATATAAATACTACAGAAGAATATTAATACAATGGACAGTAATAATATGATATATAGTATTTTTTATAATACAGAATATATTATTTAATAAAATAATAATAATAATAATAATAATAATAATAAAATTATTATTAGTTATTATTAAAAAAAGAGTGCAAAAAAAGAAAAGAAAAAAGAGGAAACAATTTTTTATTCAAAATCGAAGACAAAAGAATTCAAATGTAGGAGGTGGTTTAAAATTCGATAAAATGCGTTCAATTAAAGACAATATGTAAAGACCTTTAATATAGAATGTAATAATATATATATATATATATACTATAATAATATATTAGTACAACATATCGTAATAATAAGATATATATTATATTTTTTACAATATAGAATATAAAACTCATATATATGATTTAACGAAATAATATTAATAATAATAATAATAATAGATAATAAAATCATTATTTCGTATTCATTTGTCATCAATATTATTCCTTATAATTATTCCGTAATATTTTATACAATTAAAATTATTGTTACTATTATAAAAAAGAAGACCAAACAAAAAAGAAGAAAAAGAAAGGAAGCAATTTTTTACTAAAAATCGAAGACAAAAGAATTCAATGGAGTAGGGGGGGGGTTATAAAATTGGATAAGATACGTCCAATTAAAGACGATATAATTTACGTAGACAAGTTCTACGTATAATAATCGACTATCGACCAAAGGGACAAGTCTTTTACGAATGGATATTTTTTTACTTCTCTCACTCTCTCTCTCTCTCTCTCTCTCTCTCTCTCTCTTTCATTTTTTTACTATAAATATATATATCTTTTCCTTTCGAAAGAGGAGTCGAATATAGGTTGCGTTACGAAAGGAGTCAGGCGTAACGATACCTTGAACGTGGAAGAACGAGGATGAGAATGAGGATGAGGATGAGGAGGAGAACGAGGAGAAGAAGGTGGAGGAAAAGGTGGTGGAGGAGGAGGAGGAAAAAGTTCGAAGAGCCAAAGGAACGGTGGTTTCCGCTCTCATGCGGTTAGCTGTCATTGGGACATAATTATACGTCAGGTGCCTCGTCCTCGTATCGAACTTATGCGCGCGATCGGTCATATTATAAGTTTCTCTTTTTTTTCTTCTCCTTCTTCTTCTTTTTCTTCGTCTACATCTTCTTTCCTTCTTTAATCTTTTATTTCTTTTTTTTTATCCTTTCAAAAAATACGTTTTACCGTGCCCAACATGCATGCATATATACATATATGTATGCATGTACGTATATACATATGTATGGGTTTAGGGTGAAAAAGTTTTTCGAATTTCTCCTCTACGAAATATATCTATCTATGTACCTATTTATCTATTTATCGTTCGTAGATGAAAAAATAAAAATAAGAAACTGGCCTAAAATGACAATACATGGTTATTGGGTTAAATCGACAGATGTCGTGTGGCGTGAATAAAAACAAGAGAAAAAAAGAAAGAGAAAAAGAAAGAAAAAATGAGAGAGAGAGAGAGAGAGAGAGAGAGAGAGAGAGAGAGAGAGAATGATGTAACGAACGACATCAATTTTTTCTTTTCTTTCTCGTACTTGCTTGCCTTACGAAAGAACTTTTCGAAATTCGTTCGAACATATTCAAACGTCTTCTTTGTTATTACTCTTTACCCTCCCCCTCGTTTAAAGAATCGACTCTTTTGTGATATATTAGACATCCTTATCTATTAAATCGAAGTTCCAATGTAATCATTGTAAGTATTTCCTAGCTCACTTTTTCTTCGGAACAATTCAACAAAACAATTTATTATTAAGTTTTAAAGATCAAATGGAATGCGATCTTTGATATTTCTTTTTTTTCTTCTGTTTACTTTCCTTTTCTTTTTTTTTCCTTTCTTTTCTTTTCTTACTTCTTTATTTACAATCGCTCGTATGCGTACCCAAGTATGTAGACGGATGAACGATTCGAATACGACAAAATGACGCACCAAAGACATTACTTTGAATCATCATACATATGTATCTCATACGTTGCGTAATAATCGAGCCGTATGGGGGGCAGAATAAGTAGGTGGTGGGGAGTTGGGGAGATGGAGAGAGAAGCTTGGGGTGTCGTTCATTTGTATTTTCAATGGTGTCGTTTAAGCTTAACTTTTATCAGACCGGCTTTCTTTTGTAAATGGTAAGCCTTTGTATTCGGGTATATTTATCTCTCGATTTCAGCGAAATGCCGCGGAAGGTAAAGGTTTCTAAACAAGCGGCAATCGTTTTTTTAAAGGTATCGAATCTCCTTCCAATACCTTAGCTAACCAATAGCTACCAGCTACCTCTAACATGTATTTCGAAAGAGATCAATCTGGAGAGAGTAAGTACAAAGAACTGATAAATGCACACATATGTATGTATGTACGTGTATACTTCGAAAAAGGAACATATAGGTAAGAGAATTACATAAGTAAAGGAACATAGAGGTCCATTATGTGTCATAAAATCTCTTTTAAGAAAAAAAAAGAAGAATAGGGAAAAATAAGAATCCTACCAAAGATTATACTCACCATTTTATCTTTGTCTTTTAAACGATTATAATTAATTACGATTATTTATTAATAAATAATTTTATTCGACGTTTTAATATATTTCTAAAAGGAAGGTTTATCGTAGTAATATTTTTTTCGTCCAATATTATCGTAAGATCCTATTGATTACTTTACGAAATATTAAAAGGAAGGAAATGCAAGTGTGTGTGTGTGTGTGTGTGTGTGTGTGTGTGTGTGTGTATGTATATAAATTTACACTTATCTAACTATAAAACTTTAATCAATGATTTCTCCATCGTAAGAAAGTTTATCTCAAATTAAGTAATCTATATTATATAATATCATAGAATTAATTAATTATATATATCATTGAATTATTTATAACATTAATTATAAAAAATATACAATTAAATATATATAATTATTATTTATTGTATTTATCCGAAATATTATACGAAGTATGAAAATACATATTCATAATCTCACAAAGATTGCCAAGAATACATCTACCTTTTTGTTAATCTCCTTTCACTAGAAAAGAAAAAAAGAATGAAAGAAAAAAAACACGCTCGCGCGCGCGCACACCCCCCCCCCTCAACACACAGAGAGTATAATCTGTCTACGTTCAAAAGAATCATTAGCATACTTACATTTTATCTGGAAAGGTCTATTGGGGTAGGGAGAGAAAAAAAAGATAAAAAAAAATTTTTTTTGAGTAAAATAAAAAGAGAGAGAGAGAGAGAGAGAAAGACGGAGTAAAAGTAAAAGTCTCACAGTGGGACTGATACGTTTTCGTGAGGGCCCGGTTCACTGCCGAAAAAAATCAAAGAAAACGAACAAGAAGACGGACGGATCGGCAAGACTTTTTGTCACGCTCCAGTTCTCTCATCGAGGCGTACGGGGTTATGGTTCGACTTGTATTTCCGGTGCAGACAGGCGAGAAGGTCGTCTCCTTCGCCGAGACAGAAACTAAGAGAAAGAGAGAGAGAGAGAGAGAGAGAGAGAGAGAGAGAGTACGTCGAGTTTCTTCGCCGTCGAGGCAATTAACGTTCGACGATCCTCCGGACGTTAGGTAGTATGTTCGAGAATACGAGCCTTTTGCTCGGTCCTTTCGTATCCGGCGGGCCTGATGGTAGGTATGCATCCTGAGCGACGAGGCGAGTCGAGCGAACAGTCCAACCAAACAACCAACCAACCGACCAACCAAACAACCAACCAGCCAACCAACCAACCAACCAACCAGGCAGCCTTGCTAGCAAGCATACAAGCAAGCAAGCAAGTAAGCAAGCAAGTAAGCAAGCCAGGCTTTTGCAGGTCGCACAATTGATGTTTTCGCGTGTTTCTCGACAGATGCCCAAGCTACCACCAACACCCACGTAAATTCGAACTCGTGCTAAAGCTTTTTGTATGTGTGTGAAAGGAAAAGAGAAAGAGAGACAACATGATCATCACATACTACACCCGATTTACAGAATACTCTTAAGAGATGTGTTCATCTATATATGTATGTACATATGTATGTGCGTTCATCCATCGGGCCAAATATATGCTAGGATAGGCCTTAAGCCGATTCCACAATGTTCTAACTGTCGAAAGATTTATGAAGTAACCTTAACCTTTTTGTAAATGTGATTAAGAATTTGTTTGAAAAAACATATATATATGTATGTATGTATGTATGTGTGTACGTCTATCATATTGATTATAATCGTGTAACGAAAACATCGTTGGACTTTAAATGATTATAGTTAAATGCTTCATGGTGGTACCATTCTTTGTGGTACTAATTATCGTTCGATAAAAAACACAGGGTTGGTAAGTAATTATTTTTATAGGTTGGTCGGTTGGTTTGTTCTTTATACTAATTCATCCTTTTGCATTGGTTACTTTTTTCTTTTCAAAGATAAAAAGTAAGCCCGACGATAGGAGATAGCTTTTATGTCTTTCTTATCTCTTTCAGAAAGACGTGTAGTTATACTTACTTGCTTACATACTTACTATATTTCTCGATTGATAATATTACTCTCTCTCTCTCTCTCTCCCTGTCTCACACTTTCTCTCATTTTCTCTTTCTTTCTTACTCTCTTTCACTTATTTTTACAAAGAACGTTGATAAAAGAAAGATAAATAAACTCGATCACACGTGCAAGATATGTTGATCCTTCTTCTCTTTCTTTGGAACAACACGTGCTACATAGATATGTTAGGCTACCTATAATACTTAAACAAGAAGCTGATATCTTGAATATTCTCCTATGTGAACGGGACCTTATCGAAGGTACACCTATATCAAAGAGATACATACATACATACATACATACATTGATATTTACGTTGAGTGTGAATGTGTCCTCGACATGGTGTGCGTCCGAGTTGTGTAAGAGCACGCAGCAGGGACCAGCATATGGCTCTCGGCGAGAAACAGTACCGTACCAACGAATGGTACCTCCTCTCTCTCTTTTAAACACACACAGACACGCACACACACACATATATATATATATTTAAATATGAAACTTACTGAGGACCAATGTATGGCCCTTCTCTTGATACGTACGTACGTGCGAGTATAGGAAGGGATTGCACGCGCGATCGCCATCGAAATGACTTCGACTGTGTAATCGTGCACCTCGCGCTAACAAAGTATAAGAGAAAGAAAGAAAGAGAGAAAGAGAGAGAGAGAGAGAGAGAGAGAGAGAAAAGGGTTGGGAGATGCATCGTGTGTAACTATAACATGGTAACCCACCTACACATACTCCTTTTATCGCTATTATAGTCACGTTATAGAATTTGTTAGAGGGATTCTCTCCTCGACATATATATATATATATATATATATGCACAAGTATATGCATATGTGCATATATCGTAGGCCAATCCCTATCGCCCTACGAGTCGATTTTATGATTACGATCGATCCTTCGAATGTACAGTGTGAGAGAAGTAATAAATAATCTATTAATGTATCGCATACGTTGTCGAAGTTTCTCTCTCTCTCTCTCTCTCTCTCTCTCTCTCTCTCTCTCTCTCTCTCTCTCTTGTTTCTTTCTTAATTCGCGTATCCTTTTACTATGAGATTGTTATCTTTTTTAATCTATTAAATACAGTTCATCTAATTTATTAAATAGAGTACGAGTTCATTGTGTTATATAAATCGTTAACGCGTTCAATGACAAATTTCTGGATGACAAGATCAAATTTAATAGTTTCCATTGTATTTAAAACGTTTTCAGGATTTTTCTCATATTTTCTTCAACTAAAAAACTCTGATTTCTAACTGGAACGATGTCGAGTGCGAACAAGAAAAAAAAGAGAGAAAATTAGGAGATTATCAAAAGATATATTAAATAAATATCGTAACGTAATTTATTATGTATTAAATGAATGATTTATTAATAATGCTTAGTATCTCCATATGATGACTAACTAAATTCATAATGCTGTCACACGTATTTATGTATGTCCTGTTCATAAAACAAAATTGCACTTTATGGTGTTATAGAATATAGAATAAAGGATACGGACACATGAGAATTTCCGAGCGAGCACTGTTATTGTTATATTTACTATAGATACATACATATGTACAATATTTACATATTTACGTAGATACGTAGTCAACTTTCCTCTATAAAAGCGAATCATTGTCGTTATTATTATTGTAGCAAATATATATAGATACTTACATACATACATACATACATGTGTGTATATATATATATATATATATATATATATATATATATATATATATATATATATGTACGTACGTATGTAAGTACTTACATACAATATCGAAGGTGTATTCGGTAACGCAACGAAACTGTGGTTGGTCCGTCGTCCACCGGATCTTCGTGAATAGTGCCGTGTAGTGTAGTGTAGTATAGTGTCTTGTCTTGTCGTCTTGTGTCGTCTCGTCTCTTCTTTACTCTTCTCTTCTCTTTTCTTTCTTCTCGTATCGTGTCGTGTCGGTTGTGTCGTGCGCGAAAAAAATCAGGACACAGGGAATTTAATATACCTACCCATCGCCATATTACCTACCTACCGCCGAGAAATACTTCGAGGTGGTAAACGGTGCTTACGGAGTCTTCTTTTGCTCTCTCTCTCTCTCTCTCTCTCTCTCTCTCTTCCTCTTTCTCTCTCTTTTATTCTCACTTTTCTCTCTTCCTTCTCGCCAAAAACTTTCCATGATCGACCGGGATGGATTTATGTACGGGTTATCGTTTCGAGGCGATGAATAAGAAAAAAAAGAAAAAGAAAGAGAGAGAGAGAGAGAGAGCGAGGGAGGGAAAATGAAAAAAGGAGAGAGAAAAAAATTTTTGAACGAAGAAAAAAGAAAAAGGAAATAATGAAATCTAAGGACGAGATTTTATTTAGCGTTTTAAGAAATCAACATCATTCTGAGAGAAAAGATTTTTCGAAAAATATTTCAAAGTGATTCGTCACGAACCCGACTTTTCTTTTTCTTCGTTCGACGAAATATGTAGCTCGCAGCAGGACCGGCATATGGCGATAATATTTTTCATCTCTTTTCCTTTTCCTCCCTCTCTCCTTTCCCCTTTCTCCCGTCTTCTCTCTTCTCCATTCCTCTCCTCTCCTCCACTCTCATTCCCCATCACCATCATCCCCGCGTTCCCCGTCTTCCATTTCACTTGCTCTTTCATATTTTAAGTTATTTTCTATTTTATGCGTTGTAAACAATGAACCAGAGTTGTCGCTTTCGAAACGTGTTCGTTCTTTTTATTTTCTATTTTCCTTTTTTTTCTTCTCCCTCGCGATATTCCCTATAATAATAACAATAATAATTGTATTATCATGTGAAAGAAATTCGTATGCAAATAGTGGATAAAACTATAAAGATAATAGTAGCTCAGATAAATGTAGAGATAAAAGTATCTGCAATTCATATTATCTTTTATCCATTGAAAATTCTCTATCCCACGTAATAAAAATATGAAACATTATAAAGCGTTATGTAAAGTAGATCAGTAGATAATTTTAAATAAATATCAAGATAGAATTACGCAGATAAATATAGATAAAAGTCTGTGGATAAATATAGTGATAAGAAAAGAAGAAAACGAAAGAAAGAAAAAGAAAAAAAGGAAAGAAAGAATTAGACGGAACGTAACATAAATCGGTTAGTTATTTAAATAATTTTCTCTATTCCTTATGTGATAAAATAAATCATTGTGTGCGGAAAAGCACACAAGTTTAAAAAACCTAGAAGCCTATCGTCGTTCTCGTAGCTCGGACAACGCGATGCAGATAACTCGTTTAGGAATTGATACGCGCTCGGCTAAGTAGGAAAGTTGCACGCAATAAAATTATGGAAACGAGAACTCGCCGTGTTATCTCGTTCAGCTGTATCATTAACGCGATAATGAAAATGTCACATTCGCGAGCAAAATAACTGTGTTAAATTGGTAGATAAACAATCAGACGGAAGGTCATTGATTCTTTTAATTTCACAACGCATACATTAATGCGAAGCTACGTCAATGCACATCTTTCGTTATTTTCATGTTGTGCTATTGTAATTTATCGCATTAAATTTAATATCGTCTTACCAATATTTTTGGTAAATACGATCAAAAATATTCAGATCGGGATCGTGGTTAAGATCGTTAGTATTAATTAGAATAATGTATACTACGATAAATTAACGGTAAAGATCAATATTCCGACAATGAAAGCTTCTTCCCAATTTAATTTTCGATCTTTGTAATTTTTAATTGCAAATCAACATTTAACGATATCATTTATTAATAATAATCATAAATAATTAAAATACGACTAACACAGCGAAATCGTATTAACCCGATAAAGAATATTATCGTGAATTGATATATCATCATACGTTAATAAACGATCGATCAGTACGCGATTATTACACAACGTATAATGAAACATATAACCCATCGATTTCTAATCTCCAGACGTATTAGACGTAAGCTTAAGCACGTATTACTTTCGATTTCATCGATTTATGCAATATCGGTAGACGTCCTAGACAACCTTGCAACAGAAATCGAATTTAAAAATCGAAACTTGAAATCGAGAAAACCCATCGATAATAACGACCGAATGTGATAAGATAAGATTAGTTTAAGAAAGGAATTTTTGAGGTTACGGAAAACAAGAGGACATGAAATAAGAAAATGGTGATCTTTCTTTTAATCTCTTTCTCTCTATCGCATTATTTGATCTTGTTGCGATCGACGATTAATAGCTGACATTTCCGAAATTTTTTTCTTCTCTCTAACATTTGTAACCACAACCACGAACTTCCTTCCGGATATTTTTATTACTTTCGTATAACATAGAGAAAGTTTAAATACGTATATGTATAAACATATGTATGCATTTATGTAGACACTCATATTCGTGGTAACAACTTATATGTGTGTGTGTGTATATGGTTGGTCGGTCTTTTATCCGGTTGACTCATGAGATCCTCTCCTTTCTCGGGAGAAGTACGAATCGAAAAAAAAAGATCGATCGATCGATCGATGGATCGTTCGTTCGTTCCTGTGTTCGTAATCACCTGCTTACACAGCTTCTTATTTATATCGAAATTACGAAACAAAAGAGTTGCGAAAAAAACTTATATACATAGTGTAATATTATATATGTACGTGAATGTATGTAAGTACTTTAATCATATGCACATATATTTAATGACAGATCGTTCGGCAATTAAGATGGATTATTGGAAAGTTCAAGCCTGTTGCTGATTGTATTTTATCTTAAATATGATATAGAATTAAAAAAAAAAAAAAAAATAGTAAAAAAAAATTTTTTAAAATGAAAAATAAATCGCGTATGTGCGTAATATGAAAATAAAATATAAGTTATCAGATACGTTCTAACCCGTCATATGCACAAAAACTAATGCAATTTCATTACATATCGTCACGCATATATACTTGCGTGTATCTAAAGTTATACATATACATATATGTACATGTACTATATTTTGATAAATATACGAGGAAACAGCTAATGAACATTACTAACTTGATACGTTTATTTTATATACATATATTTATGTACGTATGTATAAAAAAATTGATGTGCAAAATTTGATTTATCGTTCGTCTAACGATCGATATAATAATCATTCGTAAAAAAAGAAAGAGATACGAAGGAGAAAAGATGGCAAAACAAAACAAAACAAAAATTAAGTAGTAGATAAATAGAAAAAAGAATGAGCACTTTAAAGAGTATCGCGTAGCTGTATGCATACGTGCATACTTGCACGTATTTATGTGAGTGTGTGTGTATGTGGTAGAGAGGATTCCGGCTAAAACAGTTTGTTTTTTTTTGCGCAGGCGATTCGCGGTTGACCGATAAGCGCGTATCACGCGCGCGACGATTATTCGTTGTGGCTTACGAAAGGCAAATGCTTCTTCTCTTTGAAGCATACCGAGGTCTATGAACCCGTACGTAAACGTTTCGTCGTCGACAAATAAACGATGAGAGAATTAAATCGATCGAATCTTCATTTTCATTACATTTTCGTTTCATTTCCTATCGTTTCCTTTCGTTTCGTTCTTTATTTCTACGTTTCTTTTCTTTCTTCGATCAAGTGTCAAAAGATAACGAAATAACGATCGATCGATCGATCTCAATCATTTTATATTTATTTTTCCCCCCGATAATTCGTTATTCCAGGAATCGTTTATTTCGACAGAATCTTGTTTTTTCTTATTGCGTGTGCGCATGCGTGTAAAGACTAGTTAGTTACACGGTTTGAAATTGTATAATTGTCGTGGAAAAAAGGGGGTGGGTGGAAGGGAGAGGCAGGGAGGGTAAAGGGGAAAAGGGAGAAGCGGAGGGAAGGAGGAGGAAAGACGGAAGGAGAAAAGATGGAGGCACTCACGGACGAGTGCCCACGAGGCCCGCATTTTCCACACGCTGCTCGCGCGATTCTTTCAAGGACAAGGTCACTTTCCTGACTTCCATTAGATTCCCGACAAAGTCCTATATATATATATATATATATATATATATATATATATATATATATATATATGTATGTATGTATGTATGTATATAAGTATATATATAATCTATGTTTCTAGTTACTTATATTAGGGATGGGAACGATTCAATTATTTCCATTATAGTAATGTTGTGCCGTACGTTATTGAAAAAAACAAGAAAAAAAAAAAAGTAAAAGAAGAAAGAAAAAAAGAAAGAACGAAATGATACTAAACTTATAGCTTTGAATCTAATTCGAAAGCTTTTGAACGAATAATAATCCTAATATAAATATGTACCGTATGTAAGTACATATGTACTCGATAGAAGATCATTACATGGTAGATAAGATACGATTATTTGAAGAGACATTATATTTTGTTTAATAATTATATCGTAAGAAGATTAAATAGTGGTATCAATGTTTTCTAAAAGTATTCAACATGTTATTAAATAATCTCGTCATCGGTGTATCAACATATTACTTGGAGACCAACAACGCACTGTTGCGTACGTAAATCTCGTTCGAAAACAATTTTTTTTTCTTAATTTCTTTTTTAACCATTAAAAAAAAAATACGTATTACTAAAATGTCGAAAGCATGGCAATAAATTCTCTTATATATATATTTTTTTTTTATACAATAAGTTATCAAAAGTATTAAATAAATATACAGCGATAAATGAAACGTATTGCGATGTTATTAATCTAAACGCTATTGCTATTTCAAGAGAAGATTCGATATATCGAAGGAAGTCGATAAAGAGAGAGAGAGAGAGAAAGAGAGAGAGAGAGAGAGAGAGAGAGAGAGAGAGAGAGAGAGAGAGAGAAAGTAAAAATTACTGCATATAATGCTTACGGCAAATACGGCAATAATTCTCTTTTAATTTTGTGCTTATAAATTAAAAATGTTATTAGACGAATGCTCGATAACATTACGAATTTATTAATATTAACGCTATGTTATCGTTTTATTTCAATAGAATTCGATTATAGCTATCGAACGGAGAAATAGAGATCGATAGTGAGAAATAATTTATTTTAAAGAAAGGAAATTTTCCAAGCGCGAAATTGTTGTTCGTTCGATAAAAGATATTATTAGTCGAATAATCTATAACATTACGAATTTACTAATGTTACGTCTTATTGTTTGTTTTTTTCAAGAAAATATTCGATATATGTATATCGAAAAAAGTTGAAAGAGAAAAAGAGAGAGAGAGAGAGAGAGAGAGAGAGAGAAAGAAACAAAAAAAATACGATAATAAATTTTCCTTTAATATCGATCTAGAAAAAAAGGATCGACAACATTACGAACATATTAACGTTTTTAAAGCGTGCTCTATACTATTCCAATAGGAATATTCGATATAACGAAGGAAAAATAAAGATTGATAGGAAAAAACGATTAGATCGGGAAAGAAAATTTTCCAATCGTGAAAATTATCGTTCGATCAATGATAACTGTGGAAAAAGACCGGAATGATCGATATATAATCACAAAATTTCTCAATGTTAAATATTATCACTTAAATGTTATTTCAATAGAACATTCGATATAACTATCTATCAGAAATAAAGAGAGAGAGAGAGAGAGAGAGAGAGAGAGAAAGTTATCGATATGAAGACATGATCGTGCATGATGTATTATAATAGGAAAAGTTTTCATGGAAAAAATGGAAAGATTTTCGATTGCAGACGATCGAAACGATATAACACACTTATGTATGTAGATAAAATTGATCGACAATGTCGAACGTCGAGCGTTTACGATAAGATCGAATTTGGGGTGGGGAAAGAAGAAAAAAATGAAAAGAAAAAGAAGGAATACACAAAAGAAAAACGACACAAGGGAAAAAAAAACAAAAAGACAAGAAAAGAAAAGGAAAAGAAAAAAAAGACAAAAAGGAATGAATACGTATGTGAGTGTGATTGGTGTGTGTGTGTGTATGAAATAAAGAGAGAGAGAGAGAGAGAGAGAGAGAGAGAGAGAGAGAGAGAGCAAGTTAAGAGCGTGCGAGCGTGGAACTCGACGAAGCGAGACGGCGCGGCGTCGGCGTCGTCTAGTCTGCTGAGATCGCCAAGTCCACCGACCGGATATGCGAGCTTCGCCGATATATTCGCGATGTCTCTCTCTCTCTCTCTCTCTCTCTCTCTCTCTCTCTCTCTCTCTCTCTCTCTGACACACACACATTCTGTTTCTCTTTCACGCGGGCGCGCGGGCGCACGCGCGCGATCGCAATTCGCGCTTCGCGACTATGTCTGATTCATCGTACATAAGTAAGTACGGTACACTCGTCTTAAAGCTAATGCTACATACGTACATACTTACGTACATACATACATGCGCACATAAACACGTAGAAGATTACTCGGTCTATTAAATTACTCGTTTACTACGATCTCGCACCTTTTTTTATTTAGTTTCCTTCTTTTTTGCTTTTTTCCTTCTTCCTTTTTTTTTTGTTTTTGTCCCTTTGTTTTTACCGTTCCTTCGTCCCGACGTTATGCAAAATTTGTTCCTTTCTTTTTTATATTCTCTCTCCCTCCGCCCTCTTAATCCTACTACCCCATCCCCATCATCACACCTCCTTTCCTTCCATTCGTCCTCTTCTTCTTTTTCTTTTTCTACTTTTTATTTCTCTCTCTCTCTCTCTCTCTATAATAACCAATTAAACTTGTACAGTACGATTATTAAAATCTTGCGGTTTACCTGTTGGACATACTACGTTAATCTTTACGAGCACCGATTATACTAATTAAAGATTCGAGATATCTTAGAAATTTTTTTTTTAGTTCTCATTTCTTTCTTCCCTTCTCCTCTCTTCTTGTTACTTTTCTATTTTTCTTCTTTCATTTTCTTATTTCTTTTTTGTTATTGACAATAATAACCGATAATGTTGATTCTTAATCATTCATTTCAATGCTTCGATTATTATCTTTACGTTCCAATATAAACAATTAACTATTAATCTTTCTCTGTTTCTCTATTGTAAAATACATCTCCTTTCTCTTTCTCTCTCTCTCTCTCTCTCTCTCTCTCTCTCTCTCTCTATCTATCTATCTCTCTCTATCTCTGTATCTCTTTATCTCTCTCTTTCTTTCTCTCTCTCCCCTCTCTCTTTCTCTCTATTTCCCATTCAGGATACCGAAATAATTTTCTATCGTATTAATTATCATTTTCAATAATTTATTATGTTTATAAGAATAATAATCGTCAATATTAATTTCTTTATAATTCTAAAATCATTTCTCAATCGTTCATTTTAATATTATACATGGATATGATTTCTCTAAGCATTAGTAAACAGAATAAACTATCAATCTTTCTTTCTTTCTTTATCGTTGCGAAAGGCAACGAATCTCTCTCTCTCTCTTTCTCTCTCTCTCTCTCACTCACTTGCCATGACGATGACTCGTCGAGAGCGGTGAGATCGCAGGGTCACGCCTACGCGCTTCCGACTATCGACACTATGATAATACGTCGACGATAACGATACGCGAGCGGATTCTAATCGTGCATGCACGTGCGTCCAAAGTGCATACGCCGACATTAGAATGTGCTGTTTGATATAACTTTGATGTTGTATGTCATAATCATTTAGAACACGAAGCGCGTTAGAATTTCTTATTTCGAGTAAGATAGAATTATATTTAAATAGTGTTCTTTTATATTTTCAATTCGAATTACATGTTTTGTTGCATATAGAAATGTATGTGTGTGTGTGTCTGGTATTAAATATTAATATAATACTATGTTGAAAATATCGAAGAAATGTATCTAATTATCAATTGTGGAATATTATTTCTTTACGTTTGATATAGCTAAGATATTATTAGAATTATAACGATCTATAGTTTTTAATCAAGTCGATCTATATAAATATACTATTTTATTATATTTTGTTATATTTAATAATCAATATATATAAGAATTACATGTTTCGTTACATATAGAAAAAGTGTGTTTACGTGACATTAAATATTAATATAATACGATGTGAAAATATCGAAGAAATATATCTAATAATGAATTATGAAATATTATTTAGCTGCGTTTGATATCTGCTAAGATATTATTAGAATTGTAAGGATCTATAATTTTTAACCAAATCGATCTATATAAATATCATTAGAAATCATAAATATTATATTTCATTATATTTTGATACGACCTATAATGATAAAAGTAACTATCTATGAACTATTATTTCTTTTATATTTATTCTCTAACACAACTGATAATTAAAGTATAAAAACAAATCATACTGACAACGATCTATCATTTTAAAAATCATATCAAATTGATGTAATAAAAAAATCATATTCAACGAGATAGAAATACACTTTACGCTCATTGAACCGATCGTTATTATTCGTTTAACCTCCATGTCCTCGTTAATCGCTTGATTCGATAATTTTAAATACCTTTCCATCCTCTTTTTACCATCTTTTACGTCTCTAACATTACTTTCCTTTTTATTTTTTGGACGCAAATTTATATCTGACCGAATTACGAAAGGAAATATTTAATAATTATACCCATGCATAAAACCGGTGGGAGCGGGAGAGAGGGATGAGGGGAAACGTTGAAGGTCAAAGTGTAGCCCTTCGACGAGTACTTAGTCCGGTGTCTCGTAATCGACTGACATTTAATAACGTTAATCGTCGGTAATAAATGTGGCAACACACGTAAGCTCGCGCGAGCGCGTGAACGAACGAGCTAGCTAGCGATGCGCAATTAAATTTTTAATGACTATTATTTTACCCGCAGCTTATTAAAGGTATATATAAATATATATGTAAGTACATATAACGTATACGTATATAATACATGTACAAGGACTAGCGCGTAAAGAGAGAATAAGAACGGGGAAAAATAAAAAAAAGGAGTTTGAGGAGGAAAAGGAGGAGGGTGGGAGTCGACGGAAGACGGGTGGAGGTGATCGTGAAGACGGGGGAGGTTGGGGGGAGGTGAAGGTAGAAAGAAGAAACGAGCGATCGCTAACAAAATAACGCCTTAGGCTAACTGGAAGAATCGATTTTAGAAATTGCACGTTTCAGTACGACGAAGCTCGTTTTCCTCTTTTCCTTTTCTTTTTTGTTTATTTTTTTTCTCTTTTTTTATTTTTTCTTTCTTTTGTTTTGTTATTGTTTGCTTTTTTTCTTAACATCATTATCAACGTTTCTCATTTCGTAGATAATTGACGTAATAATATTTGAAGACGGACGGACGATAAAGATGCCGGCGTTTATAGTTTTTAACCTTCATTACGATATAAAAATCATCGATTCGTTCAACTATACTCATTGATAACAATTGTATTAAACGCACATTGTTTTTCTAATAATACTTTTCTCTAAGGCTAATCGATTATTATATATACACATAACAATTAGAAATATACAGAGATTCATTATGAAAATAGAAAGTGCTAAAACGAGTATGATATGAATGATCTTTATTTTGCGAAAGTTATTGTAACAACTAGAGAACGATAATTGTAATGAAACAGAAAATCTAGTTGTTTATTTTGAATATATTTGTCTAAAATGTTACAAAGAAAAATAAATTAATAAAAATAAATATCTAATATACGATCAAAATCATCGAAATTATAACTGCTATAAAGAGGATGATATAGGATGAATTTTAATTTGAGAACGTTATTTCAAAGATTGTAATAAGAAAAGATGTAATTGGTTATTTCGAATATATTTGTTTGAAATATTAAATTAAATTAAAATAAATATCTGATATACGATTATAATTAGGGAAATTGAAACTGCTATAACGAGTATGATATAGGGAGAATCTTAATTTGAGAACGTTATATAAATGAATGTAATAAGAAAACATGTAAATGTTTATTTCGGATATATTTGTCTAAAATATTAAAAAGGAATAATAAATAAATACAAATGAACATCTGATGTATCATCGAAATCATCGAAATTAAAATTTTTATAACGAGTATGAGATATAGTGAGGACCATAATTAAATAATAACGTTGTATTAATGATTGTAAAATAAATTAATTTGCGTAAATTTGTTATGTTTTGTATAAAACATTTAACAAAAAAGAAAAAAATACAAGTAGACGTGTACAAGATAACTGAAAATCATGTTGATCGATGTGAAATTGTTAACCTACGAAAATGAAATGATCCTCCCAAAGGTGACGATAGATAATTTCTTTCTTCCTCCTTTTTTTTTCTTTTTTCTTTTCTCTAAACATAATAGATCCACTTTCGTTCTCTTGACCATGAACGATAACAGTCGGAAGTATCAATATCGACGATCGTTTTACTTACGTCAAACGAGAGGGTATGTATCTCTCTCTCTCTCTTTCTCTCTCTCTCCCTCCCTCTCTCTTTCTTTCTCTCTCTTTCTCTCTTTCTCCCTCTCTCTCTCTCTCTCTTTTTCTCTCTTTCTCTCTTTCATTTTACCGGTAAGAGAGAACTTAAATGTTGTGCAATATTCTTCGCTGATAGGCTGACTCAGTCTGGTGAAATGCAGCGCGGGTGTTCCACCGGTTTAACCACGTGTTCGTGTAACTACTTACAAGAAATGTATATATGTATGTATATATAGTCTGATCGTACCGACCAGTTCGTTTCGCAATTACAGAATAGGCTTCTCTCGGCCCTGAAAAATAATACCTTTGCTCCTTTGCTCCCTTTGCTCTTTCGTTCGACATTTTTTTTTCCTCACAATAGATAGAGAGACGCAAGCTGGATGTTTAACTTCGAAAATAAGGACAATAAATAAGTACATACATACATACGTACATATATAGATAGATAAGTTTCAAGAAAGGCTACCGTGACTTA
This sequence comes from Dolichovespula saxonica, assembly GCA_911387935.1. NCBI lineage: Eukaryota > Metazoa > Arthropoda > Insecta > Hymenoptera > Vespidae > Dolichovespula > Dolichovespula saxonica. The sequence continues at coordinate 694,949 of OU427010.1, forward strand.
TTCACTCAAGTATATATATATATATATATATATATATATATATATATATATATATATATATATATATTCAAAAGATAAGATTAGTTGACAAGATCGGTCGTTCGTATTAAAAATAACACGTATCAGCGTTAAATAAAATTTTTCAATACAATCATCCATAATAATTTCAAAAGAACAAATCATGAATATTCTTCGTCTTTATTGAAAAAAAAAAAAAAAAATGAGAAAATAACATTTAACCAAAGACACGAAGTATAATTTATTACATCTAAACCTGGTAAACGATTGAGAACATCTTGTGATAAACAGCAGGTAATTTTATTGATTGGTAAAATTTAATCGCAAGGACCGGTTTTATAAATGCCAATGAAAGAGCAAACGAACCGTTAAGCTTACGAGTGTTATATTAATTGCAACGTTAATTAGACCCTTATAAACGATGTTAGATCGAGTTAACAGTAGGAAATCGTGAGAAGGTCGATCATTTTCCGGTAAAGTGTTTGTCTGTCTGTCTGTTTCTGTCTCTACGTATTCGTGTGCGTGCCCGCACTTGTAAAAGAAAAAGAGACGAAGAGAGATAGATATGTAGATAGATAGATAGATAGATAGATAGATAGATAGAGAGCGAGAGAGAGAGAGAGAGAGAGAGAGAGGAGATAAGAAGAATCGTCTGAAAACGTAGATCGCTTCTTGGATAAAATCATGCTCGAGAGACGTTTTCTCCGCGTGCGGAAAAGTTTATCTTGGCGGGTAGCCAACGAAACGCGTTTTGTTAAAGGGTTATAGGCTTCTATGTCTCTTAAGAACGCTAATCTATCTTAACGGTTAACCAACGATCGACTTTGCAGCCTTATCGTCGTCAAAACCCTAAAGCTATTATTTATCATCTTTACTGAGTCAGCTCTAATCGATTATATGGGGATGGATATTATCTTGTGATCCTTTGTGTTCTCATGGAGATATTCTTTTTTTTCTCTTGGTTTGTAGAGCGTTCACCAATTTTCAATATACGCGAATATAAACCCTTGTAAATTTACCCTTACGTTCTTTCGTCTATTGCCATACGTTTTAGCTCGTAATGTTTAGTATAAACTCTAAAGTGCGTTACGTTGGTTTTCTCTCTTTTATTTTTATTTTTTTTTAAATTGAAAATATAAACGAATATCTCTAATATACGGGATATACCTTGTAGATCAGTACATTTATATTTACGTGCTAACGTCTTATATATATTTACAAATTAATTGTAATTTAATAATAGTAATGAATATAACTTACATGCACATAAAAAAAAGAAAAACAGTATATGTCGGTATTACGTGCGATACATTTTAAAGTGGGAATCTGAATCTGATTATCATAATTTATTCGATTTAATTTATTTCAAGAATCTAATGAATCTAATGCATAATTAAATAGAAACGACGTTCCTTATGATTAAAGGTTTAACGCGTTAATTTGTATACTTTTATTTTCTTTTATTTTTCCTTTTTCTCTTTTCTTTCATTTAGTTATCAATCGAGATTAATCTTACTTATGTAATTTTTATAATCCTAATCTATTTCTATCTTGACGTTCATCCTAATCACCGTACTTAGGATGATGCTTTCTCTTCCTTTTCTTTTCTATTCTTTTTCATTTCTTCTTCTTCTTCTTCTCACGATCTTCTATTAACTTTTAGATTTAGGCTTAGGTTTTTAAAATATTTCGTGATATTTGAAAATATCATTGACAATGGAATGGTTCAGTTTGAACGTTCCGTTATCTCACGAGTCAAGATTTCTTTTCTTTTTTTTTCTTTTATCCCTTTTTTTATTCTCTCTCTCTCTCTCTCTCTCTCTCTCTCTCTCTCTCTCTCTCTCTCTCTCTCTCTGTTTCTCTGTTTCTCTCTAGAAAAAAGAATAAGATGAAATAAAAAAAAAAAAAATTCCCCGGTGACGAGAGCGCGGAATCATCACTTTTTCACGAGAAACCGAGCTCGCATTATTTGCCCGCGGGTATTATTACCTGCCTACTTCGTAGGATATATTCGTGAAAGAGGAATTAGCGTGGGCAAACCTACAATTACCTTTATCAAAAACAAGTGGACGCTCTCTCTCTCTCTCTGTTTCGCGCGCGCGCGCGAGTAGGTGGATTCGCGGAAAGCAATTACATGTAAATGCCCCGGTGTCTCGCATGGCAACCCATCTCTCTCGAGTCAGGGCCGAATTAGCATTTGGACTCGGCTGTTTTCGTCCTCGTGTCGACTAAAATCGCCTTCCGCTTGGACCTCGAAATGTTAGCCATACTCGAAAAATGTATATCATTGACCGACAAAGTTTTCTGTTCTTTTATCTTTTTTTCCCTCTCTCTTTTTTCTTCCTCTTTCTCTTTTTCCACTTTTACTTTTTCTCTCTGTTTTTGTTTCTTCTTTTTTAATTTTTCTTCTCATTTTCTTTTCTTCTTACACATAGTATTTCTTCTTTTCTGTTCTCGTTTTTCTTTTCTTTTTCGGAATACTTACGACATTAATACGATCAAAACGTTAAAATTACTTACATATGCATATAACCGCGTACATAAATACATACAAAAATACATACATACATACGTACATACATACATACATATGTAGATATATACTTAGATACATACATACGTGTATGCGTGTTTCCTTACACGTAACACGTATAAAGAATATACCAATCTTATATTGTCTCATATCAAGACGTACGTTTGTAAAATATAACCAAAAAACAAGAAAAGAAAAAGAAGAAGGAGGGAAGATAAAAGAAAGTGAAAAAAGGATGAGAAAGGGTTGAAAAATCGAGCAGATTATTGGAAGATTATGAATTAGATAAAAAAAGAAGGTTATTAGAAAGATGGAAAATAAAATGTGATCTCAACTAAAGAAAAAGATCAACGATGCGAATACGCGTGTATGTACGTATGCATGTATATATTATATGAAAAGATTTCTATATAATTCAACTCGTAATTCATTGGAAGACAATCACATTATCCCGTCGAGCTTCATTATCACAACGAATGTATATAGTCAGCTACTCTCGAAATTATGAATCTCTCTCTCTCTCTCTCTCTCTCTCTCTCTCTTTCTCTCTCTCTTTCTCGACTGGTCGATAATACGTCGGCGATGCAATCGGCAGCCTTGAATTCCAGGAAATTTCGAACTCGTCCATCGTGTCGGCCTTTCCTCGATACGCCGAGTTATTGCGTCAGAAGTCTACGGTATCGTTGTGTAGGCGATGTGCGTGTCCTTATCAAATGCGTAAAAAAAAGCACGAAAAAAGAGAGAAAAAAAAAGAAAGGAAGATAGATGGATAGAAAAGAAAAAGAAATCAACTCTTCGAAATGGCTCGTTATATGTACAACGTCCTTTATATATATATAAAACTTTGCCATTTTCAGATAATAGATAAATCGAACCAACAGACACGAGACGCATGAACTAAAGAAAACTCTTGTTACGTTATACTTATTGTTATTATCTAGTAAATATCACGAGACATTCGATTCTATTGAACGCGTCAATCGTATTGAATCGTCACGATTCGAGATTGAATACTATTATTACTATTACAACGAATAAATGAATAATATTAATTATAATAAGAATAATAATAAATAAAAATAAAATAAAAATAAAAATTATTAAAATATAAATGAATAATAATAATAACAATTATAATAATTACTATTATAAAAGAAGAAGAAGAAGGGTTAAAAAAAGGAACAATAAAAATAAAAATAAGACGAAGAGATATTAAAAAAGAGAACGATCTTTATATTTGTTTCTGTCTTTCTCCTCCTCTCTCTCTCTATCTATCTATCTATCTATCTATCTATCTATCCCTATCTATCTATCTCTATCTCTATCTCTGTCTGTCTCTCTGTCTCTGTCTCTGTGATCAGCTTGAAACGCGATGCCCCATCGCGCGCGCCGATCTTGCCTTTATCGTTAATTAACGACGCGTTACGTTGCACGTCGTAATTCGCAAGGATACGATGGTAAATTAAACGGTCGCTTGGTAATGCGACGAGGAAAGCGAAGAGCGTACACATTCGCCGAACGAAAAGGTGCCCTCATTATACGCCCTGTACAAGCACACAAATCTCTATATATTTATACATATGTATTTACGTATGTATATATGTAAGTAGGTACGTTTATACGTACATAAATACGTACTTATGTATGTATATATAAAACGTACGTACGTACGTACGTATGTATATATGTATGTACATACATAAGTACGTATGCGTAACGTAACGTAACGTAGTATACACGCACGTTCGATGGATTTCGCGTCCGGACAGGATCGCGAATCGCGATGGAAGCTCTCGTTCCGAGAAATCTGTCTGTGAACCGGCTGATATCGCACGTCGCTAGTAGCGAAAGATACGAACGTCGAACGTGCCGATTAAATAAGGACTAGCATAAGCGTTAATCCGACCTTCATCGTTTTACCCCCTCTACTCTCACTCTCATTTTATCTCTCTATTTCTTTCCCATTCTTTCTCTTTCTCTCCCCCCCTCTCTCTCACTCTTTGCTTACTCTTTCTCTCTTTTTAATTCTCTCTTCTTTCTCTTTTCATTTGTTTTTCTGTCTCTCTCTCTCTCTCTCTCTCTCTTTACTTTCTCTTTCTCTCGGCTTTTCTTTTTCTCTTTTTCCACACTTAACAGGACGTAATGCGCGTTATCGTCTTGGATAAGCCGATAAAATATTCCCACGGCAAAGTGTCTCGCTAAGAGATACCTAATCCGCAAACTGGAAAAACGTTTCTACGTCGTGTAAACGTAGGAGCAAGAGAGTATAATTAGAGCCTTGTCGTTACTCCTGCAAGCCACCACCATTCTTAGATAACGTAATCGATAGTTTACACGAGTGTACCGTTATCAAATGCGATAAAGCCAACGATATTCGATTATCAATTACGTTAGCTGCAAAGTGATTCTCTCCTCCTCCTCCTCCTCCTCCTCATCTTCCTCTTCTTTTTCCTCCTCCTACTTCTTCTTCTTCTTTTACACTTCTCTCTCTTCCTCTCTCTCTTTCTCTCCTTCTTTCTCTTTTTCTTTCTTTCTTTCTCTCTCTCTCTTTCTCTCTCTCTATCTCTCAAAAGAAAGAAAAATCGTTCAATGATTGTTTCTATACTTCCCTAGAAAGCCTTGGAATTTTCTGTAATTGCCGACGGGATTTCGATCGGCCGGCCGACTCGCGGAAGCTGTGGAAACGAGGAAGAAACAGGAAAAAAAAGGAAATAGAAAAAAAAAGAAACGAAAAAAGAAGAAAGAAAAATAGAAAAGGAAGGGTTCTGCATTATAGTGTGAGAGAAAACTACGATTCGCACATTCTTCCGTCTCTTTGTCGAGATTGTCGAGCGATCGTTGCTGATAATCAACCACTTTGACGTGCATACATACATACATACGTATATATATATATATATATATATATATATATATATATATATATATATATATATATGCAACTTAAGTAATTATCTTATGTAAACGATTTTTGTTTAAATCATTATTACAATATTGTTTATTTTATTGAATATCTATGGCGTTTAATCAATATCGAAATATTATTTTCGTAATAAAATTTTATAAATATACAATTTCATTTTTAATTGGATTTATATTAAAATTTTCGTGAACGTTCAATTTTTATTTTCTTTTTTAATTAATTACGAGTCACAGTTATTATCGAGAAAGAAACGTACTGTGTACTATTCCTTTTTTTCTTTTTTTTCATACAAAATCGACGTGCGTTTAAGAGTTTAGCATTTCGAAAAATTGTTATGTCGAAGACGCGTGCTCGTCGTTATTTTTCTTTTTTCTTCCTTTCTTCTTCTTCTTCTTCTTCTTCTTTTTGCTTCTTTTACTTCTACAAGTTTAGTCAAATTCGAAAAATCCTTTATCAAAGAGGAAAGGAGACGAGACGAGACGAGACGCAACCAAAGGATTGCAAACGACGGGACGAGATACATAGTTGTACATTTGAATTCCGCGTAAGAAGCGTCGTGAATCGCGCAGGAAGTAGTACATACGTGTACGAACGTGACCGCATCGTGTACTCTACGTGCTAGCACATCACCGAACGCATAAAAAAAAAAAAAAGAAAAATCCAAGAAAATCCAATCCCCAACTTGTATCTCCTTTTCCTTCTCCTTCTGTTCTCCCCTTTTATTATTTTTATTCATCGATTTCGCTATTTTCTGAAAAAAAAACAAAACCGAAAAGAAAAAATAGAACACTACGAAACGAAACGAAACGGAACGTCTTTTCGATAACGATTATGTACGATATACGATGAGTCACAAGAAGTTAACAAGTTAGATTTTGAACGTTTAGAATCGTTCAAGAAAAAAAAATAAAAAATAAAAAAAAAGAAAAAAAAAATAAAAAAAAATAAAAAAAAAAAGGAAAAGAAAATTAACTTACTAATTACCGTAGTTTCTAAGTATGTGACTTCATTGGCGTAACGTTGTTCCCTTATCGGAGCGCATAGATATCGGACTTGTACGTAACCCTATACATACATACATACATACATACATATATATATATATATATATATATATATATATATATATATATATATATATATATATATATATATATATATATATAAGGTGATTCGACGATCCATGTTGTATATTTATTCTACATCTATGAAGAAAGGATATGGTGAAAAAAAAGAGAAAAATGTAAAAGAAGAAAGAAAACGTTCTGATCGAGATGAATTCGTCGTTCACCTTCATCGATCTTTTATTTTCGTTTCTTTTTTCTTTTCTTTTCTTTTTTTATTTATTGACTCCTACTCGTATTATGTTTTTGGATTTGTTTTTCTCTTAAATACGATATTATTTTATATATATCGTCCGAGATATGTTATATCTCGCAGCTTCCATTTCGGTCCAGACTTTTATAGGACCCTCAGACTCTGCGTGTCGTCTTTCGGTTAACTGTCGTAAGATTTCTCTCTCTTTCTCTCTTTCTCTTCTTTTATTTTTCTGACAAGAGAACCTTCCCTTCACCCCAATCGGTGGTCAGCCCTCCTCTTACCCCTCCCCATCCTGCCACCCCCCGAAACAATTTAAAAGACCCCGTCGATTCGAAGGACTTTTAAAGTTTAAAGAGCCATCCCTTGGAGCACGAGGTCAAAGAATTCACGGTTAATGCTCGTTCATCGTGTCGCTGAAAACGCAATCGTCGAGCCGAACATAAAACGGCCGGCACGCTATTCTCTCTCTCTCTCTCTCTTTCTCTTTCTCTCTTGTTCCTCTTGCACCCTGGAGACATTTTAAGATCCTTTTTATCGAGCGTGGAAAAACGCACTTTCTTACTTTTCACAAGGAGACCTAGTCTTTTGTACGATACCAATCGCATTGTCGGCGAATAGTTCGTATACACATACATATATATGTATATATTACAGGTATGTATATATATATATATATATATATATTTATAGGTATAAATATATATGTACATATATATATGCATTTATACCTGCCATCGTAGAAATCTATAGAAACTCCTACCATTTTTTGCAATAATTTGACAATACGAATAAGATGAACAAAGATAGAGACAGCAGAAAAGAGAAACAGACAAATACAGAGACAGAAAGAAACATGGAGAGAGAGAGAGAGAGAGAGAGAGAGAGAGAAAAGAAGAAAAAAACTGAACTGGTTCGTAAGCAAGTAAATTAGAGTTGTAACTTTCCATCGGCGTTGATATCTCTATTGCTACTAAATCATACAGCATCGGGAATTAGATTTTTCTTTGATAGAAAAAAAGAAAGACAGGGACAGAGCCAGAGACAAAGACAGAGAGAGAGAAAGAGAGAGAGAGAGAGAGAGAGATCTCAGGAAGG
>OU427010.1:707837-712314 GCA_911387935.1 Dolichovespula saxonica
ACCTGCCTGAGTAAAAGTGTTTTGCGCGACCGACCGACCGACCGACCGACCGACCAACCGACCGATCGACCGTATGTATGATCGATCGAGATCGATCCATCGATCGAGATCGATCCATCGATCGATCGTTGGGAACTAACGCGAACGAGTCGATCCGAAAGAATTGAAGTCTTTAGCGGCACGTGCGAGAACAACGTATATAATAATGGGGCACTCGGCAAAAGGCACGAATAATTTGATAAACACAGCTGCGTGTTTTAAGGAAAATCCTTAAGGGTTGGTGGAATCGTCGGGCTGTCTCTCACCTTACCTCGAAGAAAGAAGAAGAGAGAAGAAGAAGAAGAAGAAGAAGAAGAAGAAGAAGAAGAAGAAGAAGAAGACGAAGAAGAAGACGAAGAAGAAGAGGAGGAGGAGGAGGAGGAGGAGGTGATTAGCGAGAAGCTTTAAGGGACTCACTCTCTATCTCCGTCTCTCCCTTTTTCTCTCTCTCACTCTCTCACTCTCCGTCTCTTGCCACCCACTGGGGTGTTCTCTCTCTCTCTCTCTCTCTTTCTATCTCTATCTCTCTCTCTTCAAAGGCAAGTAATCGCAAAGGAGAGAGGGCTCGCGCGCGCGCGCGCGGATTGGCCGCAGAGAACGGAGCGTGGTCCCTGTGGTGGGAGGACCGAACGAGTGAGTACGACAGAGATAGAGTGAGAGAGAGAGCGCCGTCGCCGCTGGATTCACCAGCTGTGCGCGCTAGTATACAGCCAGGAGTTCGGTCGCGGCACGAGTCAGTAGCACATGAGCGCTCGCCGAGGAGTGTCGTTCCGTCAAGCGGCTCTCGCCCGGGCGATAATGTCATCGAGTGATCGTCGAGCGACTACGAGAGGATCTTGAAAAGAAATATATATATATATATCTTTATTTGAGGATACGTGCAAAGAAACAATACGAAATATCTATAAATAATAAAATATATAAACGTGTACTATATATATATATATATATACGTATATGTAAATATATATATACACGTGTATATGATATACATATATATATATATATAAACGTGCGTGCAACGAAAAAGAGAGAGAGGAGCGAGAGAGAGAGAGGATTTGAGAGATAGAAGATATCGTTGATATCCCGTCGACGGTTCCTTTTTTGTCTCGGCCAACGGAAGAAGAAAACGTCAAAAGGTACGATAGAAGGAAGAGAAAACATTTTCGAAGTGGCGGCGGTGGAGGAGGCGAAGAAGAAGTGAGAGTTAAAGGGGAAAAAAAAAAAAGAGGAAATAAAAGAAACGAATCGCCGCGTCGGAACACGCGCCGCGAATCGTATCTACTAACAAAAGCGTGTTTTCTTCCGCGAACGGGGCGCGCGCGCGCGCGCGCAACATCATCTCAACATCAATCTGCCGCATTCACCAGAGAAAAAAGAAAGAAGAAAAAGTGCGAAAGGACGACGATATTTCGTTGGCCGAATCCAATTGGAGGAGGGAAACGAAAAACAAAATAAAAAAAAGGATAATAAAGAGAAAGATACATACGAAAGAAATAAAGGGAAGATTAAGGAAGGAAGATTTTCACGTAGAGAACGAGTCACGATCATCTCTATTTCGTCGGTGCTCTCTGTTCGAAGTGATTTTTCGCGAACTCTAAGAGAAAAGAAAAAGAAAAGGATTAAGTTAGAACGAAGGAGGAGTACAGAAAGATAGATAGAAAGAGAAAAAGATTGATTCTCGTTTTTTTCTTCTCCTGTTTTTCTTTTCCCATCGCGACGGAGCGTTTTACGTAAAAGGGGAAATAACAAGAAAGAAAGAAAGAGAGAAAAGAGAAAAGAGGGAAAAAAGTAGAACAAGGAAGAATTTAATATTGTTAATTGCCACTATTATTAATTACACTTGTATACTTTCGTTTGTATGAGAAAATAAAATAGATTCTCGAAGTGTGTTTTCTATATGATATAACAGATATATAAATATATACATATATACGTACATACATTATATATATATATATTATTATTATTATTATTATCAATTGTCGAGTCACCAAGAGGAGATACGCGCGATAGTTTGCCAGCTGGTATAGTGTCGTGATAACGATCGTCGATTTATTAATTTTGCTTGAGGAAAAGTGAAAAAATATAAAGTGAGAGAGAGAGAGACAGAAAGAGAGCGAGCGAGAGAGATAGATAGAAACTTGCTGCAACGTGTGTTTAAAAATAACAAAATAAAGTAAAATAAAAAATAAAAGTAAAAAAAAGGAACGGCCCAAGAATGGTGCCACAACAGCAGGACAGCCCTTCGAGCTCGGGTATACCGATGTTTGGATCTTTACTTGTGGATAAAAATTCTGCCACGCCGTATTCGGATGCTACACAGGTAAGAAGACGCATAATTTTATTTATTTATTTATATAGTCTATTTTATTTTACTTCTTAAGTCTAGGATGTCTCAATTCGTCGTATTTCTCTCCATTTCCTTCTCCCGTCTTCTATCCTTTTTCGTTCTTTTTCGTTTTTCTCTCTTTTCAATCTTACTTTTTCTTTTATTCTTTTTTCCTAAATTTTTCTTCGTCAAGGAAAAGTAGTCGGATGAGAAATGGTATGAACTTATAAGAAAAAAAATATACTTGGAAATACAACCTCCCGACGAAGAAACTCTTTAAGCCGTGCCGTGCCGTGCCGTGCCGTGCCGTGCCGTGCCGTGCCGTGCCGTGCTGTACCGTGCTGTGCTGTGCCGTAACGTGCCGTGCCGTGTCGTGTCATTCCGTGCCGTGCCGTGCCGTGCCGTGTCGTACTCCGAGACCTTGACAATGATTCCACGAATATACCGTGTATGAAACAGTTAAAAGAGAGTGAGAAGAGAGAGAGAGAGAGAGAGAGAGAGAGAGAGAGAGAGAGAGAGAGAGAGAGAGAGAGAGAGAGAGAGAGAAAGAGAGAAAGTCAATACGATCTCGAATGATTTTATCATCATTATTATTATTTTTAATATCATAAAGCGGAAAAATTGACAGCGACGGAGCGTCTGTGTCCTTTGCGGCGTCGGCGTCTGCGTCGGTCTTTTTGATCTTCATAAACGTTTGTGTGAGTGGTATATCTTTCCTTTTCTTTTCATCCTCCTCTTTCTCCTCTTTCTTTGTTTTTGTTTTATTTCCTGAAATTGTCCTCTTTCTCTATCTATCACGTTTCATTCGTTTCTCGTAATGAGAAGATTATCTTCTCTCCTATTCTCTCTCTTTCTCTTTTTCTCCTTAACCCTGAAGATGATGATGATGATAATGATGCAAATGACGATAATCATGATGATGATGATGATGATGATGTATATAAAGAGCGCACAAGTTGTTAATACGATTCCTCAAGTTTAAACAGTCGAAAGAATCTAAACATGTTCGCATTTCGGAATAGAAATTCTAAGAAAATCATTCCCGGATTAGTGTTTAAAGGTAGTGTAGTGTAGCGTAGTATATGTATTAGTAGTAGCAGTAGCAGAAGAATAGTAATAGTAATAGTGGTAGTAAGCATAACGCATTGACGAAAGTCATTTTCTTGGCTAGTCGCCGACGCCAATCCTCGGAGATATATATTCGTTTGGAAAACCATTCGGTCGTGTCGGTTGATTGCGTTCGATCCTTCCTCGATCACTCGATCCCTCGGGCTCGGCTAATTTTCTCTCGTACTTTTTCGTATCTTGTAATATATTTGTAATATACGTATATCTAAATATCATACATACTATACATACATATACATATACATATACATATATATATATCCTGTTTCAAGTTGACGGTTCTATATTACGGTTGGGAGAAGAGATGGACGTATTTAATGTTTATAAACTTTGCTCCTCTCGATTCCTCGTGTTATCCTCGAGGCAAAACAATGTTTTCGTTCTTTTCTTTTTTTTTCTTGTTTTTATTTTTTTCATATTATTATTATTATTATTATTATTATTATTATTATTATTATTATTATTATTATTATTATTATTATTATTATTATTATTGCTACTACTTTTTTACTGCCTTTTTTTCTCTCTTTCTCGATTCGTCCATCATAATTTTTCATCTTCCATCTCTCAAATCTATATATATATATATATATATATATATATATATATATATATATATATATCTTTCTCACACTAATACGTGATTTCGTTGATGTGACGCCTCGTTCGAAGTCGATGATCGTAATCTATATTTCCTCCCATCCGTCCGAGATTCGCTGAACGATGACGACTTTTTCGAGTGTAGGGGGAGGGACCATGACACGGGATAAGTTGAAAAAGAATAAGAATAAGAAGAATAAGAATAAGATAAAGAAGAAGAAGAAGAAGAAAAGAGAAAGAAGTAATAAGGTGTGATGTTTATCGCGCGTAACCTCCTCCGTATCTTCGAGGATAGTAAAGTTCGTTAGGTTTGTTTTCGTCCTTTTACTTCGGGGAGATTCGAAAAGAACTTTTCGAAAGGAGGAGAGTGAGAAATAA
>OU427010.1:712814-720314 GCA_911387935.1 Dolichovespula saxonica
GATATTCCACTGGCGTTGTATAATACTACTACTCGAGAGAGCCAACGTGGCGTCCGCTCGAAACTTACAATATTCTCTCGTATTCCTCTATTCTTGGTAAAAGTCGAACGAGAAATAATAGAGAAGAAGAAGACGCGGGTATGATCGTCGATCGTTCTTCGTGCCGTGTTAAGAAACTCGTCTACCGCTTTGCGAACGTGCCCAGAGTGGAATATTCAATTGGATAATAAGCTAGTCACGATCGTCCGAGGCGATATCAAATATTATTCGCATTTGAAATCGTTCGGTGGTCTCACTCTTTCGTTTTCGTGTTACGTGGAAAGTTATATATATGTTTACATACACACACACACATATATAGTTAGTAGGATTGACTTATCATCGCTTAAATAAGAATTTGTAATAGAAGAGAGAGAGCGAGAGAGAGAGAGAGAGAGAGAGAGAGAGAGAGAGAAACATCGATTGATAATGCACTTGTCACTCGATGGTTCTCGCAATGTCACGGAGATTAGATCGTCTACGTGATTTCGTCTATCTATCTATCTATCTATCTTTATCTATTTATTTATCTGTCTGTCTGTCTGTCTGTCTCTTTCTCTCTCTCTCTCTCTCTCTTTTTCTTTCGATAAAATCACTTTGCCATCTCCATATAATCTTCTCACGGCTCACGGTCGTTCACGATTTATCTTTCGAGATCGATCGCAAGGAGACGATCCCGCCGTCGTATGGGAAAGGTCATTCGCTGTTTGCTTTTTTATCGTGGGTTGTTTGCTTTTTCGAGATCGATGCACTTGTCGGGTAGACGCGCAAAGTCATCGAGATTAGATTTCCACGCGGATAGAGTATATATTTTTCTTTTATCTCTCTCTCTCTCTCTCTCTCTCTCTCTCTCTCTCTCTCTCTCTCTCTCTCTCTTTCTCTCTCTGTTGTTTTTTTTTCTTTATTTTTTTTTTGTTTTGGTTTCTCTCCCGATAAAGTGCTACGAGACAAAAGCTTGAGGTAGTCCAAGTAAGATCCGAAAAACGTAGTTACCAAATCGTCCAATCGTTCACTCAATTTCAATTGTGCACCGGATTTCATTATCAATACGATCGATCGATCGTATCGACCAGACAAATTACATCTAATGAGTTATATAATTAATATTATGATCATCGAATTTATATGTCCTATATATTACGATCATCGAATTTATGTCTTTTTTATTTTCAACGCACTTCTCTCTTTTGTGTGTGTGTATAATAAATAAATAAAAAAAAGAAAGTTAATCCGATGAAAAAATTTAAATGATGAAATAATCAAACCGGATCGCATTAACGCGTAAACAATATTTTTCGCGCTTACGTTACACGTATTGTATGCAAATCTTTAACGATAATACCTATGACAAACTAAGGAAACCTGTCAAAAACTGATTTCTTGGATAAGAATAATTGATTTTTATGCTTTCCAAGTCAAAGAATCTTTCGTCGGTTTTGTTTAACGTAAGAAGAAATAGATTCGTTAAAAATTATTGAGCTTGAAGGATTCATTTTCAAGCACGTACTATCATCATTTTCTCTCTCTCTCTCTCTCTCTCTCTCTCTCTCTCTCTATTCTACTCTGTTTTTCTCACAAACAAAAAATTTCGAACGTATTTAATCTTCTTTCGTCTAATAAACAGAAGCCGTGATATGTAGAAAATATCCTTGTGTTATTTCTCCTTTCCTCGTCCTCAAAACTATGGATCTAACAACTCGACCGAATACCTACGGAACATCTCTATCTTTGTTTCTATCTCTATTTCTCTCTCTCTTTCTCTCTCTCTCTCTCTCTCACACACACTGCGCGCTCGTGCGCACTGATACACGTGCGTCGTCACGTACCGTTATTATAACGTAGTTCTCTCTTTCTCTATTTATCTATCTATCTCTATCTATCTATCTATCTATCTATCTATCTATCTCTATCTATCTCTCTACTATTCTGTTACGCGAGCGAGCTCGCGCGCGCGCCGGCACCCGCCGCTCGCTCGAACGCGAGCGCCCATATAAGCGCGCATCGCTTTCAACGAGTGAAACTGACCGCTTCGTCTCGCCATTTCACTGTCACTTTTGTAATACCGTTACGCCCGCTTACGCGGCCGTTACGGCACCAGAGCTTATCCGCATATCGTTTCATAATCGGAACCTACGGAGTAATTCCGTGTGAGCTGCGAAATCTCTCATCACAGATACTTCGCACATGGCCTCTTCTTTTTCTTCTTTTTTTGTGTTGTTTTTTTACTGCCCTACTTTATCTTCTCTCTCTCTCTCTCTCTCTCTCTCTCTCTCTCTCTATTTTATTTTTCCTTTTTTATTTTTTTTTTTACTCTTGCGCCCTCTCTTTTTCTCTCTCATTCTCTCGTATCTCTAATTCTTCCTGTCTCTCTTTAATTCTTTCTGTCTCTCTCCCTCCCTCCCCCTTTCCGTCAATCTGTCTACCGTTCTTGTTGCGAACGATCGAACGTTCTCACAGTGCAGCTCAGGGACGATTCACGTTTTATTAAGAAATCACGATTTATTGTTTATCGCGAAGACAGATAAATCCAGTATTTTGCGCGTAGTTGTCGTAGGCGGGAGATTTGAATTTTTCGTCGGTCCTGATGTTCTTTTTATTTTGTTTTTCCACCTCTCTCCTCCATTTTCTTTTCCTTTTTTGTTTTCGAGAGAGAGAAGAGAGGGGGGATAAGCAAATGTTTGACGTTACGACGATGGCCCAGTTTTTCTCCTCCACTACGTAGAAAAGGAAAGAGAGAAAGAGAAAGAGGGAGAGAGAGAGAGAAAGAGAGAGAGAAAGAGAATGAGAATTTATCGCAGTCGGTCAGGATGTCGCTCGTCAGCTGACCGCCGCATGCGTCGCAAGTGTTCGTGTGCGTGCATACTCCTTCTCCGTCTCTCCTCAGAGTTCTTTTCCTCCCTCTCTTCTCTTTTCTCTTTCTCTTTCTCTTTCTCTTTTCTCTTTCTCCTTCCTTCCCTTTCCGTCCTTCTTCCACTTCTTCCTGAATCGGTTGGCCGGAGCAACGGGCGTAAACTAGCTTTGCAACCTGTTTCGATTCTCGTTTTAAACGATCCGTCCTCGACATTTCTCTCCTCCCCCCCCTCCTACCCTTCCAACATCGCGCCATTGTATTCCCCCTTTACCACCCCTTTTCTCTCTTCGTCGATATCATACAGATTCAAATTGATTTCTAAAACGATTCAGCATCGTTATAGATTTGAAATTGACAAATCTATGGATGATGTCAAATGTTGCGTGTTGATCTATTTTCAGTGTCGATTAGAAATCGAAATAAATTAGAAATATGAGCAATTAATCAGAGAAAAGGGGATGTAATATATGTATATAATGTGTGTGCGTGTGTGTAAAACCATCTATCGCGACGGCCCTAATCTATTCTGTAAAAGATTATTAATGTGTCAAAACTATAAATGGTTTGTAAATTATCCGAGAATAATATTTGTTGCATTTATAACGGGTGACGTGTATATTCTGTAGATACACATACACCTACATATTGGGTATGCGTATCTATTCGTAAGAATGTTTTAACGAGAAGCTAAATAAGTAAGCAAAAGGAAGCTTCTCGTACACCGTTCTATATTTCGTAATCGAGAATACGGATGTGACGATTATACGAATGCCTCGATTATCAGCTCCTCTCCCGGACGACAAATACTCACTCGCGCATTATCTTAGATAGACGAGTATGAAGGCACGCGAAGCTTCGTCATCCAGTTGCCTGTCCTATCACACTCTCTCTCTCTTTCTCTCTTGTGTGTGTGTGTGTCCTAAGATGTATGAGTTGTTCAATTTCTATCAAGGACGTTAAATCAACGTGATGAGAGCAATATATATATAATCCATATTTATAAGAGAAATAATTAAGTATATATAAGAGAAAGAGTTAGGAATCTATAAAATACATACATACATACATGTGTGTGTGTGTGTGTGTGTGTGTGTGTGTGTGTGTGTGTGTGTGTGTGTGTGTGTGTGTGTGTGTGTGTGTGTGTGTGTGTGTGTGTGTGTGTGTGTGTGTGTGTGTGTGTGTGTGTGTGTGTGTGTGTGTGTGTGTGTGTGTGTGTGTGTGTGTGTGTGTGTGTGTGTGTATGAATTTATGTATATTATAGTCAAGGGCAGCAGCTGCATTCGCGCGAAAGTGTACGGCCTTTTTTCTCCCTTCTCTCCAACCCTTGTACCACTACCTCGAGCCCCATCTTCTTCCCGGCCTCATCTCCCACCCCTCTCTTGCATTTTGCATTCTGTTAATACTAACCGAACACAACCACTTTGTTGCACGCCATCAAGTTACGCACCGTCGTACGATGCACGCGAACGTTCAAGCTCTCTTTCTCTTTCTCTTTCTTTCTCTATCTCTCTCGTTTCGTTCTTCGTACATTTTTCCTTTTTTTCTTCTTCTTTCCTCTTTCGCTCTTTCCGTCGCGTGCAACAAATACGATAAGTCTTTCTACTTTCTTACCAAGCTGAATTATCGAATACGTCGATGATGATAATGACAACGAGAGGAATATGTCGCGTTTGCTATACAATTCGTGCGTGCAAAACTTCTCTCTTTTCTTTCTTTTTTTTTTAGTTTTACTTTTATTATTTTTTGTACGTTTATATGCATATATGTAATGCACAGCAATGTGGATTTAAAAAAATCCGATTGAAAAATAAACGTCCGTTGGTTGGTATTTGATTCGTTTACGATATCGTTATCATTTTTTGTCTCAGCGCGTTGCATTTATGTTATATATTTCGTTACATGTAGATGTGTGTGTGTGTATTTGTACTTATTAAGTCTGTATAATGGTTGCGTATATTAATATGAAATAGTGTACTTCACAAAAAAAAAAGAAAGAAGAAAATAAATATCGAAAATCGATAATAGATTGAATTAACGTAGTCGAGTTGAACAGAAAATATCAAGATTAATTTTACATAGCAAAATATTAACAAATTTAAAAGCAAAGATATATTATAAGCTCGTTTTATGCATTTCTCTTATCATTTTGTATATGCAATATTCTTATACATTTTAAATCGATATACTAGTGGAGTTTTAAAATTAAATTGTGTGCTTTCCAAAAAAAAAGAATCGATTATTAAAGAAAAAATTGAATTAATATAATCAACATTAATATTACGTTGCAAGATATTTACAAATTTTAAAACGAAGTAGTATTAGCTCGTATAAATGTTTTATTTCTCTCTCTCTCTCTCTCTCTCTCTCTTTCTCTGTTTGTATGTGTGTGTGTGTGTTTCTATCTCTCTTATTTTCCATCGTAACCCACATTCGGAAAGCGGATCTCTTCTCTCTTTCCTCTTACAAGCATCGAACCACATCGACATATAAAAGTATAATACGCGAAGCGTACGGTGTTGGTCGTCGCATTAACATACACCGCCATGTAATAAGAAACGCAAATCGCGATCGGATCGCTTATGCGATGCCCTTCCTCTCAGTCTCTTGCTGATCTCTCTTTCTCTCTCTCTTTATCTCTCTTTTCCTTTATCTCTCTCTCTCTATCTCTCTTTTCCTTTATCTCTCTCTCTTTCTTTTCCTTTATCTCTCTCTTTATTTCTCTCTCTCTCTCTCTCTCTCTCTCTCTCTCTCTCTCTCTCTCTTTCTCACACTCTTATTCTTACCATTATAAACTCGTCGTCACTTTCCTATAGTATAATGTAACGCATATTTATCTTTACATATGCACGTCCATGTGTATGCATATGTGTGTAGTATGTGTATGTGAATATGCGCGCTTGGTTTTTAGCGGTAAATTTAAATAAGGAAGAGAGACAGAAATCGTTAGGATAAATCGCGAACGAGGCGGTAGATCGCCAAGCTCCGTCTCCGTGATTAATTTCGACGTAGATTTCGATCTTTCGTAAGAACCGGTCTCTCGATATAGTACTCGCTCTCGATAAAATATATATATATACATATATATATACACATATATAAAAGTATATATATATATATATATATATATATATATATCCTTTAACATGTTTAGATTTCGCTCATAGATTTCACATTTTTATTTTTATGCAACGGACAGCGTTCTCACGCGTGTACACGCTCGTTAATAACTTTTCTAACGACTCTTTTCTTTACACGTTCTCTCTCTCTCTCTCTCTCTCTCTCTCTCTCTCTTTCTCTTTCATAGAATAGAAGAAAATGAAAACGTCGTCGTTAAGAGAAATACTCGCTTCTCGTGTTCCAACGTCCATCTAGACGACGTACCTCGGTGATTATCTCGAAATTCGAGGAGGCCATGTGGACGAGCACGTTTTGCGGTTTCCATGTACTCGCTAATCGATCGATCGATCGATCGATCGATCCATCCATCAATCCATCCATCCCTCTATCGAACGGCAGAAAACGACTTGTTGGAAATTAGTGAACCAGAAGCTTCTCTCTTCCTCCCTCACTCTTCAATTCTTTTCAACGATTACATACATTTCGTTTTTCCGTTTTCCGGTTTCTCATTTTCTCTTTCTCCCTACTCTAATTCTTCCTCCTAAACTTCTTCTTCCTCTTCTATGGTTTTTTGACCATATTGACCGTATTCTTTAATAGTTTTCTTCGTGTGCTTTGAAATAGGATATCGCGCATGCCATAAGGTCGCGGTCCTATCCTTCGTTCTTCCATTTTAAAATTTTCCTTCGAGACGTAATAACTACTACTTTTCTCTGTCGAAATATCTCCGGGGTCCATCTTTAAAAACCGTATATTTTGTGTGCGTGTGCATACTTGCATGGATGCGTGCGTGCATGCGCGCGCGCGCGCGTGTGTGTGTGTGTGTGTGTGTGAGAGAGAGAGAGAAAGAGAGAGAGACGAGATGGGATCCTCTCTTCGGTCGTCACGCTCGATCACTACTCGAACATATACCCCATGATCCTTACGATTTTCACGGGTCGCAGGTAAATGCCGCTTCGCCGTGCAGGCTAATGATTTACGAGAACCATCTGAGGATATCCATCCATCCATCCATCCATCCATCTATTCGTCCGTCCGTCCGTTTGTTCGTTCCCTCTTCCCCAATTCCCCTTCTCCTTTCCCCTCACCTTCTCCACGTTAGCTACTAACCCTCTTTATACCTTCTTGCCGGGGAATTTCTTTCTGACGAAGCCGATACATCATTAACGTTTCGTTTTAGGTCCAACCATCACGATTTCGGTGATATTATTTATTTTCTTTTTTGTTTCTTTTTCTCTCTCTCTCTCTCTCTCTCTCTCTCTCTCTTTCTCTCGGTCTTTCCCTTCCCCTTCCTCTCTCTTAACTATTTTATTCATTTATTTTTACTCTATGCTTATTGACACTCACCGAATTATTGAAAAGTGCACAGTCATGGTATTAATTTCGTTAAATTCGTCCTTGAAAAATGTATATTTTAAAAAGCATCTCATTTAAATTAAAATCCTAGGATCTCGATGTATCAATTATAAATCGTATTCACGTGTTCGACATCG
>OU427010.1:725314-732814 GCA_911387935.1 Dolichovespula saxonica
TCAGATCAACCACACCGTGCCATCTCGATCATCATCAGCAACAACATCCCTTCTCCATCAAAGAGGAACCCTTGGATCCAACTCTCGCCACGGCAACGACGACGATTGGCACGAGTCTTACATCTTCCTCATCCAATTCCTCGACATCCCCTACGAACAGCACCGGATCCTCCATCAAGCTCGAGGAAGTATCGGGAAGTAATCCAAGCCTCGCCGATCTCTATTCCCTTACCGATCTCCTACAGATACAACAGTCAGACTTCAAGCTAGATCTCGACATGGAGACCATTACGACCGATCTTGACACATTCGAAACTGCCAGCTCGAGTAGCGGTTCGCACTTTGAATTTTCTTGCACGCCCGATGTCACGGACATGTTATCGAACATAGGCGTCAGTAACGAGTGGGTTAGCTTTTGAGTTATTTACGACGACGACGACTACCTCTCGATCAACGCGTCGATCGATTTCTTTATGTCTATTAAAAAAAAAACTATATATATATATTTTATCCCTTATCCGGTCAACCGAACGCGGACTCGACGATCTCGATTTCTCCAAACTACGAGTCTCCTCGGACCACCTTTCCGAAAAAAAAAAAACACATCTATCAATCAACCGCATAGCGCACCACCATCGCAAACGTTCTTTTTCTCTCTCTTTCTTTCTTTCTTTCTCTATTATCTGTTCGTGCCTCGTCATCTTTTACGGTTTAAAGGGACAGGACGGTTAAAGCGACCGACACCAGACATCGTTCTTTTACCAAACATATTTTAACTCGTTCTCATGCTGCTTCGAGGCGTTTTGAAAAGAAGGAAAAGGAGTAAGGTATTGAGGGGCTTGGGGAATGGGAGGAAGAGGGGACAGGGGTAGGGTTGAGGGAGGTAGTACGCCTTAGGGACGACCGGAAACGGCCATCGAGAGTATATGTGTATAGAGGGTCTGGAAAAGAGGCACCAGCTGTGTTCTCCCTTTGCTCTTTCTCTCCTTCCGGTACCCCCTCCGATTTATCCTACATAGTTATCTCTCTTTCTCTCTCTTTCTATTTCCTTGCTTCGTCCGTAGAATCCTTCGTACCCTCGTCGTCGTCGACCGAATTTAAACCCACGGTCAGCTGATCGCCAGCTGGTGCGGACTACTCGAATTCCTTCTTTTCACGTCCCTCGAAGAAAATTATCGTGAGATCGAAATGAGTGAGAAAGAGAAAGAGATAGATAGAGAGAGAGAGAGAGAGAGAGAGAGAGAGGAGAGGGTGAGAGAGACAGAGAGAAAAGAGAGTGTGTGTAAACACGAAAAATAAAATTCTATCTATCTTTCTCTCTTTCTTTCTAGTAAATTAAATTGAACATCCGGCACGTAGGTGGTGCTGCTTTTCTTCCTATAATCTTCTCCTTCTTTTTATATACCATTATCCTTATTACTCGTCGACGCTGAGATCACCGAAACTGCCGTCACCGATACCACAACCAATCACCATCACCACCACCTCCACCTCCACCTCCTACATCTCCCCCAAGCCGATCTTCACCGTCGTTGGTTACTCTTTTCAACAAGGAAAAACATACTTGATCGCAAGATGATTGAACTTGGACGTATACTGAAAGATTTCAAATCGATATTTTCTTTTGTTCTTACTTTGTATATGTACTTGTAGCATATTAGCGAGTAAGCTAGAATTTTTTTTTCTATTTTTTTGTGATGATTTATATATATGATTGCGGATAGAGAAAAGTGTTTTTGAAGAGGAGCCAACCGAGCAGCAAAACGATCCCCTCGCGACGAGGACGATACGACGATGATGATAATGATGATAATGATGATAATGATGATGACGATGAAAATAATGCTGCTACTGATGATAATGATGATATTGATGTTGATGATGATGATGATGATGAGATGATGATGATGATGATGATGATGATGATGATGATGATGATGATGATGATGATAATAATAATGATGATGACGGCGAAGACGAAATTGATGATTCGTGAGCTTTTCTTTATTACAATGCATTTTTGTTACTATTTCTAACAGATCATACGATCATATCGTTCGTTTGCTTTTACTTTTATTTTTACTTTTTTACATTTCTTTTCTCTTCTCTTTCCTTTTTCTTTTGCTCTCTTTTTTCTTTCTTTTTTTTTCTATTTTCCCCTAATACGTCCGCGACGGTCGGAAGAGAGAAAAACAAAATGTGTTAGCGAGGGAAGGGGAAAGAAAGAAAATATATATATAAATCAAATTGGTCCTATTGTTTCCAAGTCTCGCCGGTGATGATCGTCGCTCGAACGGCTCGAAACCTCCCTTCCGTTGTGTATATCTCTTTTTTCTTTTTTTTTTAGATATATATATAAATAAATATATATATATATTTAGTAATATATTAACTCTTATATTTAGTGTGTATAAAACGCCAAAACCGAGAGGGAGAACGGGCGATTATATATGTCGCTTAAGACGGACTAAAAACTTTATCAAACTTCGTCATACGTTTTCTTATTCTTATTATTAATATTAATATTAATATTAATATTATTATTATTATTATATTATATTATATTATATTATATTATATTATATTATATTATTATATTATTATTATATTATTATTATATTATATTATTATTATTATTTTTATTTTATTTTATTTTCTTCGAGTTTCCTTTTTTATATTAATGCGTGGAAGCCCGCCGAAGGAGTGGCAACAGAGAAAGAGAGAGAGAGATAGCCAATGATTTGAAAAAAGTACCTTTATTCAACACAAACGACCTCTCTCTCTTCTTTATCTATCTCCATCTCCATCTTTATTTCTATCTCTATCCTCATCGTTTCAAAATGACGCAATGAATGTTCGTTTCTTTTATTTTATGATTTTGTTTATGTTTATGTCCGTTTGCATTTCTTTTTTTCTTTTCATTCTGTTTCTTGAACTTGTTTCGAAAATATGAAAAAGTTCGATATATAGCGATTTCGACGGACTTCCGCGTGCTGCTATCGTTGCTTATGCTATCATCGATATATTAATGATAACAAGACTTTCTTTGATGAGATATGATAAAGGTGCAAGCGCGCTCGCACACATACATATACTTTCTTTTTCTTATGTTTTCTTTTTCCGGTCTTTCTTCCTTCTTTTTTTTTCCTTTTTTTTTTAGTCATTAGTGTATCCGATGAAAAGCCTTTTACGATCTCATCTCATCCGTGGCTTTGTAATATGTAATATATTTACATATGTAATGCTTATGTTCTCTTTCTCTATCTCTATCTCTCTTTCTTTTCTCTAGTGTGTGTATATATACATATATATATATATATATATATATATATATATATATATATATATATATATATATATATATATATAAATTATCGAAGAGGAGAGATAAAGATAGACAAAAATAGTCAGAGAGCGCGCGCGAGAGAGAGAGAGAGAGAGAAAAAATTAAAACGTTTTGGGCTTTAAATTATACAATTTCTCATCAATTTCTTTCCATCACGTAAATTTGCACGTTAATTATCTAAGACGACGAGTTATCGAAGCGTGTCTGTGTCAGAAGAAAAAAGAAAAAGCACGCTAATCCAACTTTGATCTCACATTATCTCATTAACAATTCTTATGCGATATCGCATATGCATTTTCTTCACTTTTCTCCTTCGTATAATTATTATTAATTAACGATTATAGATTAATTTTATTTTATACAACGAACACTCGTAATGCCAGCGATAGCACTACCACACATGTTTATTTTATTTTTTCTTTTTATATTCTTTTCGCTTTTATTTAGTTTTATTTTTTTTCTTTTCTCTTTCTTTTCTTTTCGTTTGATTCCATGCGATCTAAGATACCCTCGAGCCTCTTTTCTCGAGTTTCTTTCTTTTTATTTCTTGTTAGTGATAAAGATAATGATGCTCCATATTGTTATATATATGTGTGTATGTATATATATATATATATATATATATATATATATATATATATTTATATATAATAAATATATTTGATATATATAAATATATATTGTGTGTGTGTGTATATATATATATATATATATATATATATATATATATATCAAATATATTTATTATATATATATATATATATATATATATATATATAACTATTATTGAATATATTAATGTTATTCATATTGCATTATTATTATTATTATTATTATTATTATTATTATTATTATATTAATATTATTATTTTTATTATTATTACTATTATCAATGATGGCGTTATTAGTTATTAGCTCATTATTTCGACGATCAATTAAAAGATCAATCTTATCGTCAATTATACGACGACAAATACGCGCGACGATTACGACGATTAGAAGATGAGTAGAGAAAGAAGATAGAAGAAGGGATAGTGTTAGATTAATTCGCGTATAAGATACAAATTACATTATTACAACGTACGTTCAATAATTTCTTTTTACATTTACTACCATTACTACTACTATACTATTACTACATTTTCCCTCATATGTCGTGTCTCCAGTGTGTGTGTTCTCTTGTCGAAATTGAATTGAATCACCATAATCGAAAGTTATTTCTCGAAATAATTTCATTAGTAATGAAGGATAGATAGAGATAGAAATAGAGATAGAGACAGAGATAGAGATAGAGTGAGGGAGGGAGAGGGGGGGGAAGAGAGAAAAGGGAGGACAAAAAAGCAAAACAAAAAAAAGAAGAAAAAAGAATCCAACAAAGAACAAATGTAACGAAAAGGGAACACAGTGCCTACTACCACACTCCGGTTTCGAAACTCTCGTACAAAAATCTCATACAGGGCCAAGATATAAACAAAACAAAAAAAAAGAAGGGAAGTATAATAGGAGGTTGAATTTTAGATTAAAAAGAAGACAAAAAGACAAAGGGTAATACGTTATATTGTTAAACATCGAAAACGTAACATAACGGGTTCTTTATAACTGGGCTATTCGAATGAACGAACGAACGAACAAACGAAAGTAAAAAGAAGAAAAAGAGAAAAAAACAAACGAATAAAAGAAAAAAAGAAAAGTATGGAAAGAAATTGTCTCTTTTTCAAAAGGGCAATGCGGTGAGATGAAAGGGGTGAGGAGGTAAGGAGAGTGGAACAAATATTGTCTACATTAAAAAGAAGTGAATTTTTAGTATTATATTTGAGAATAAGGGGGGTGGGAGATAGTGGGGAGGGTATCGGTAGAATAAAAATAAAAATAAAAATACAAATACAAATAAAAAAAAATAATAATAAACGGAGAAAGTAAATATTCCAAATTGTTAAAACGTACCGAAGAACAAACGAACGAACGAACGATAAATAGGAAGTATAAAAAATAAAGATAGAAAAAGAAAAAGGAGGGTGGAGGGGGACAGGGATACATAAGAGGGAGAAATAAAACACTAGAAACTAATACAGGCTGTGAGACTAACTAGAAAAAATACAGGCGTACCTGTAAAGAGAGATAAAAATGCGTAACCGACGGGCGAATCGTTGAGATTGAGACAAAATTAACTCCTGCCTTTTTCGGTGTCTTCAGAAAATAATAATAATAATAAATAAATAAATAAATAATAATAATAATAAATAATAATAAATAATAAATGATAATAATGATATAATAATAACGATAATGATAATGATAATGATAATTTAAAAGAAAGAATGAAAAAATAAGAAAGATAAAATGAAATGAAATAAAATAAAATGAAGGACAAGTTACCAAAATTAACCGATGCACAAAAGCTTCGAAGTTAGCCTTCAGTTTCCTCGGCGATTCGTTAGGGGTTGCGTGCAAAAGTGACGAATGAAAGAAAAGAAAAAGAAAAAAAAGAAGAGAAAATAAAAGAAAAGAAAAGAAATAAGTAAAAAGAATATTACGCAAGAGAACTACTGCCAGTGTATAATAATAATAATAATTCTATAATAATTGTAATAATAACTATGATAATAATAATAATAATAATTGTAATAATAATGATGATGATGATGACGACGATGGCGATGATGATAATGATGGTGATATATAATAATATTAATCTCAACGTTATGGAAAGATGAATGGAGAGTGCGTTGGCGAATTTGTTCAATTCATTGATCGCACCGACATATCACAGAGAATGGATGAAGAAAAAGAGAGATTAACTCAAGGACAAAAAAAAAAGGAAATATAACGAAAGAGAAAATGAAATCCTTCCAATGTTTGATACAGATAAAAATACGTCGCTACTTCATCGTGGTTTGTTTAGAATCGAGATTTGATGATCGACGATGAGGTTTTTTCGGATGTTAAATGAAAAAAAGTTTTTCAATGATATTACCACCTGTTACCATATTATTCGAGTGATGATTGTTATTAAAGAGAAAATATAAATAGAGAACGATTAATGATGTAATAAAAGATAAAAGATTTAAAAAAAGAAAGAGATAAAGAGAGAGAAAGAAAGAAAAAGAAAAGTTACTTATGAAATTATTCGAAATGAATTTATTATTGTTCGGAATGTTCTCGACCAGTCAAAGTTTATCGACGAAATCGCTCATTCGTTTTTTTTTCGTTTAACAATTAAAGAAAAGTGTTTAAATGATAGAAAGAGAGTGGTTGGAGGATAGGAGAGAGATAGAGGGAGAACGGGAGGAGAAAGGAAGAGGAGTTACGTCAACAGGTGTTTATCGTTCGGTTCGTGATCAACGAGTTTCTGTGTATAGAGTACATGTAAAATCAGCTTGCCGTTAGGTAGGAAAGAAGAAATGAAAGAATGATAAGAGAGATTCTCTTTTCACTGCCCCGAAATTAATTTTTAATTTCGCCATTTTCTTAGGAATTTTATTAGAATTAAAAACGTAAAGTTTTTAACGATTATTTCTTTTAGATAAGAAATTTATAAAAGCTATATATACACTTGCTTCGCGTTTCTAATTTCTTTTTGTATTTTGTTTTTCGTTTGTTTTTTCTTTTTTTTTCTTTTTTCAATTTTTAATAGTTTGATCATGTCTTTTTTCGTGGCTTTTGTTATATAATAATAATAATAATAATAATAATAATAATAATAATAATAATAATAATAATAATAATAATAATAATAATAATAATAATAATAATAATCATAATAATATAAATAATAATATAAATAATAATAATAATAATAATATAGTTAACGTGTCTTTGTGTGGAAGTAAACGTTAGCGAGAATTTCGATGGTGGTTTTAACAAATTAAACTTAAATATACGATGATCCAGTCCGTAAGTTATCTATAGTTGTAACCTATATCTTATATTTGTCTAAATTAACAAAATAAAATTAAAAAAAAAGAAGAAAGAAATTAACGTATTGACTTATAACTACCATCGACAAATGTATAACAACAAAAAGAGAGAGAAAAAGAAAATAAGAAAAGAAAATTAAAAAGAAAAAAGAAAAAGAAAGAAAAAATGAAAAAAAAAATAAATAAAAGGACGATCGATACAAAATTGACGACAGGACAAGACAGATTTTGTATATG
>OU427010.1:737814-747814 GCA_911387935.1 Dolichovespula saxonica
TTAACGTTTAATAATATTTGCCAATTACCTACTTTATAATTACGAACATTAAATATTTCGAAAAATGAATAATTTCGATAATTTAGAAAAAAGAAAAGAAAAATATCGAGATCTTATAAGCTTAAGTAACAACTCGAATTTGATTTCTCAATCATGAGTACAAGATCCTGATCGGATCGCGGAAAAAGGGGGCTTTAAGGAAAAAAAAAAAAAATCCTTATTATATCTGAAATAAATAAAGGAAAAAATATCGAAATTTCATGAGGTTGAACACTAAAGTAATGACTCAAATTTGATTTCTCCATCGTGAGTGCGAGATTGTGATTGGATTTCGATCAAAGAAAAGAGGTTTTAGTGATAAAAAAATTACAGCGATTAAAAAAAAGAAAAATAAAAAAAATCGAAATCTCTTAAGCGTGAATACTGAAGTAACGATTCGGATTTTATTTTCGAACATGAGATCTAGATCGCAATTGGATAACAGAAGAAGAGAGGATTTAAGCGGTAAAAAGAAATAATAAAAATAAAAAAAGAGAAAATATCGAAATCACATAAGCCTGAATAATAACGTAACGACGCGAATTGAATTTCTCGATCGTGAGCTCAAGATCGCGATTGGATCACAAAAGAGAAGGGGGTTCTAGCGATAAAAAATTTCAGTATTAAAAAAATAAAAGGAATAAGAGAAAAGAAAAATGGAAACAAAAAATGATCGAAATCTTATAAGCTTGAATAATAAATTAACGACACAATTTTTATTTCTCGATCATGAATCCAAGATCGCGATTGCATCACAGAAGAAGAGGGGGTATTGAGCGATAAAAAATTGCGGCATTAAAAAACGAAAAAAGAATAAAAATGAAAACAAAAAGAAAACAAAATATCATAAGCTTGAATACTAAAGTAAGGCTACGAATTTGATTTCTCGATCATGAGCGCGAGATCGCGATTGGATCCCTGGAAGAAGAGGAGGTCTGAGCGATACAAAATTTTATCCTTCAAAAAAGGAAAGTAATAATAGAGAAAAAAATAAAAGCAAAGAAGAAAAAATATCAGAATTTAATAAGGTCGAATACTAAAGTGAGGATACGAATTTGATTTCTCGATCATGAGCGCGAGATCGCGATTGGATTACAGAAAAAGAGGGGATTTAAGACAGAAAAAATTTCAGCCTTAAAAGAAAGGAAGAAAAGAAAGAAAAAAAAAATTATGGATATCTAATAAGCTTGAATACTAAAGTAACGACTCGAGTTTGATTGCTCGATCATGAGAGAGAAAAGAGAGAGAGAGAGAGAGAGAGAGAGAGAGAGAGAGAGAGAGAGAGAGAGAGAGAGAGAAATCGTGACTAGATCACAGAAGAACAGAAGAAGAAGAGGGGTAAAAGCTTCTCGGCTTCTATCATTGCGTCGTCGACACGCATCAACGATAATAACACGAGCACACTGGCTATTAATAACTTGTCGGGTACGGTTCGTATTTGTTCGTGAAAACTCGCCTTTCGCTTTCAAAAGAAGACGAAGAAGAAGGAGAAAAAGTATAGGATGAAAACACTTCGTTCGTTCGATCGAACGAAAAGTTTGTCCACGTGTTGTGTGATCCTTTTCTCTTCTCTTTTCTCTGCTTTTTTTTTTTTTTTTTTTTAACACGATACTCGCGTGACTAAAACTGTCGAACTTGGTGACCGCGCTCGATTTTTGCATAATTTCTAATTCCAACGATCGCACGTTCCTTCTTCGAGGCTCGCACACACGTCACGCCACGGTCGCGCGTGCTCGCCTATCGTACGCGTTAGGAATACATTAGAGAACGTTTGTATACGTGCGCGCTCGCGCTCTTACGCATCCGCGTTCGTGTGTGTTTCTATATGCAGCATGAAAAAATAATAATACATTATTTATTAAGGACGGTAGACGATCTACAGACAATCGATCATGTTTATTTGTCGATCTAACCAATTGTCTCTTCTTTTTCTTTTTTAAACAATTAATTTATTATTAATTTGTATGATTAATGAAAAAGTTATTTCAGAACACAGTTATAACGGTGTTTATACATTTTCTATTAATTCTTCATAGGAAAAGAAGTGTGTGTGTGTGTGAGTGTGTGAGAGAGAGAGAGAGAGAGAGAGAGAGAGAGAGAGAGAGAGAGGTTGAAAGAAAAGAAGATACAAAGCATATTTAATTCTTTTTTTTTTCTTTTTTTTAGACCAAGTATAAAACACGTGACTGAGAATTCGCGTTTCCGTTGCACGACGTTTCTTCTTTGGGATCTAAAAATAATGCGAAATAAAATAAATCAAAGATGGTTGTTTGCATCGGAACGGTACCATACGGTAGAAGAAAGTACACACACACACACACACACACACACACACACACTTATATATATAGATTTGTACAGAATGAAATTAACCGACGAATTTAAAATACATCAAGAGAGTATTTAAATATCGATGTAAAAAGCATGTCCATATATATATATATATATATATATATATATATATATATATATATATATATATATATATGTATGTATGTATGTATGTATATACGGTCGGCCAAACGTTTTTAGATCATATTGAAAATCAATTAGTACTCTTTCACGATATCATTTGCAGTACAGGCTAATTTTGTTCTCTAATTCATTTATCTTCTTTTTCTTTCTTTTTTGTTTTTTTTTTTTTTTTTTTATTTGTTGCCTGCCCACCTTGCAATTTTACGACCCAAAGAGGGGACAAAACTGGAAATAAAGAGACCCGAAACGTTTCGATAAAATCGACGGAATGTTATAATCGATTTTTAAAATCACCTTATAGCGTTCAATGACAGCCCACTTCCTCTCCCCTTCCCCATTTCTCTCTCTCCTCCCCCTCTCCGACGGCCAATTAAGTTTACTTTCCTTTTTTATTTTTGTTATAATTTCTTTAACCGAAAACGAATATTCTCGTTTCGGTTTATCTCTGTCGGTATTTGGACTCGTCATTTTAAAGATTCCGACGAGTCGATTATTCGGCCAACCGAGAGAGATAGCATTTATCTCTTTTCGACGACGTAAGCTAGCATTTAAAATAAATTTACGTTGCCTTCGTTGTCGTAGTCGTCGTCGTTGTAGTCGACGTATTTAGTCTTCGTCGTAGTCGTTGAGGAATACGTAGTGCGATTAAAAGCGCTTGACCTTCCGCAAGGCATTATCGACGATATCGTCGTGTATAGTTGATTAATGCATACGTTGCCAAAGTCTACTTTGATTCGTGCCACCGTCCAAGTCTTCGACGATTTCAAATCTAAACGAGAAAACACGTTCCTGGGAAATCGTAGTTCGTGACGGTTTCAAGGTCAAACGAAGTTGTACCGTAAAGCAAGCGGAGGATGTTCCCGAGAGAGACAATTATTTTTTGTTTTTTTTTTTTTTTATTTATTTCATTTTTTATACTTTTCTGTGTGTTGTATACGTAAGAGCAAAAGTTGATTTTGGAACGAGGAAGGGAAAAACAAAACGAAGTTACTATTTTCAGACTAGGAAAGGATACTTAGTTAAATTCTATTATATTTGGGTTTAACGTAAAAGAGAGAGTGTTTGATCATTTTTATTCAAGGCCAATGGCCAAATGTAACTGAATTTTCATTTTTAAATTTTGATGAACACATACGATTATATATATATATATATATATATATATATATATATATATATATATATATATATATATGTATGTATGTATGTATGAAGATATATAATATGTTAATATATTATATATATAATAAAATATATATATGTATATACATATAAAAGCGGTGTCAATGGAAGAAAATAATAATTATTTTTAAACTTAAAAAATTAAATTCTAATTTTATATTAGATCAATTACATTCGTATGTTAAAATATATTATATATTATAACAATTATATCTTATATAATAAAAAATATATAAATATATATAAAAGCTGTGTGTGTGGAAAAAAAGGAAAACTATCATTAAACTTAAAAAATTATATTTAAATTTTATATTAGATTTATAACATTCGCACACATTAATGTATTAAATATTATTACAGTTATATATATATATTATTTATAATTATATATATATATATATATATATATATATATATATATATATATATATACATATATATATATAAGTTGTGTCTTTTGGAAAAAAATAGGAAAACTGTTTTAAAATGTAAAAATATTACATAATAATTGTATATTAGATTTATTTTATTCGTATACTATATGAGTTTCCATTTAATCGTATTCGATATATACATTGATTGTAAAAGAAATGCGATAGATTGTATTATTCCTTGTATAAGTCGAACGAAAAAATAATAATAAAGACAAATTTATTTGTTAATCTCGTTTCTGAGAAAACATCTCGATGTCGTTAAAAAATTCTTCTTTCGCTTACGATGTTTCGCGTCTCCTGTCCACTTTTTTTTTCGTATGACGATGATTAACGCGTGCGCAATAGACATTATACTACTCTCGTTTAGTCCGCGCGTCGCGCGTTCGATAAATATTTTCCAAGTCCAAGATTTCTTTTTCGACCGGTGCGATGATGATTGAAATAACACGCTCGCGGCTGTGTTTGCCTTCGTTTCATCGATACGTCACTGGTACGGCCAGCTGGATATTTTTAGCGATTCGCGATCGAGAACGCGCGGAATGATCGTCGATCGGTTCCGGTGATTTTTAAACCTAATCCCTGTCCATCACTATCCATCCCTAATACACCCTTATCCCCCTCCCTCCGTCCTCTTTCTTAATTTTTTCACTTTTTTGTAATCACTCAAATTTATGAAGTAAAATGATATCGAACGTGACCAATGAACATTATGAGAAACAATTACGTTCGTTCATATTCAATGGGATCGGTCGAAAGTGTTCTTAAACGAATTTTTCAAAAATCGATTATATTTATCCCGAGACTTTTTCAAAGTTAATTTTCTGTTTATTATTTTTTCTTTATTGTAAAATTATATGTCTAATTTGTGTTTAAAGCTGGTAAGACTAATTGTAGGCTTAAAGAGTTTCGAGAAGGGAGTACGTAATTGGTTTTTAGAATTACCTAAAAAACCTTTTGGCTCGTCCTATGTAATAATGTAAATAAGCCTAATACGAATAAGTACGGTAATAGGTATTGGTAAAAAATAATAATAATAAAAAAATTAGTAATAAGTATGGTGGAAGAACTCACAGATCGAGGTCATAATAAAACGTGCAAAATAACGACACAACAGAGATGTGAGCATGTAAGTGCGAAGAAAAAAAATTACAAAGTATAAAATAAAAAACGCAAAAATGTGAGAAAGAAAAATACAAAAGATATACGTATCTATATAATACATAGTTATATTGTTTTTGCTTACATGCGTACAAACTTACACTTTACGTAAACATTTATTTTGATCCGTTTATTCTATTCGTTTCTCTCTTATAAATGTAAGTACGTAAGTATGATACGTTCATCGAATATATATATTCAATTTTATATATATTTTTTTGTATTAATATATTAATAATAGATATATAAGATATTAATGAAAATAAAATTAAATGATTTTGATGATCGATATTAACAAAATAAAAAAGAAAAAGGAAAAGACACAAGTTGATATAAACGTAGAGGATGAATAAAAACGTATAACGTGAAAAGGGAAAATAAGAAAATTTACGTATGAGCTACTACCGATTTCTACTATAGATCGTTAACAAACAACAATTTCACATAAGTTGTAAGTTATACTGTTATAAGTATATATAACATTAATGAAACATAATATATAAGAGAACCCCGATAGAGAGTGAAACGAAAAGATAAGAAATGAAAATGTATTACGAGTGGTATAGAAAAAGTTACGTATAGGCTACATATCGATCAAAGCATAGATCGTTAAAGAGAGAGAGAGAGAGAGAGAAAGAGAGAGAGAGAGAGAGAGAGAGAGAGAGAGAGAGAGACCGCGAATCGAATCCGCGAATGAAAGGAACGCGACGTTGATCAGGGTCGATGAAAACGAGTACGTTTTAATGCGGCTCACAACCGGTTCCCCCTTTTTTCCATTTTCCTTTTTTCTTTAACCAAGCATCGTAGATCGAAGCTTACGATATATCACGATCGAGTTTGGAATCGACTATTTACTTAGCATTCCGATAAAAGCGTGCACGAGTTCTGCTCACGCAGGATTCTCGTTTCGAGATCCTTTCGTATACGGGACGTCGATCTTTCTCTCGATCTCTCTCTCTCTCTCTCTTTCTTTCACGACACGATCGAAGCGACGACGATGACGATGGTGGTTGTGTTAGTGGTGGTGATGGAGGAAGAGGAGGAGGTGGTGGTGGTGGTGGTGGTGGCGGCGGCAGAGGTACGGTCGTTAGCCTCTCGACCGTCGAACTTTTCCGCCGTCTCGTCGGGAGCTGCGTAAAATCCGCGTTATTTACCTCTCGGGAGGAACGTTCCTCTTCTACCTCCTCCACCTCCACCTCCACCCTCACCTCCTACTCCTCCTCCTCCTCCTTCTTCTTCTACTACTTCTTCTCCTCCACCTACTATTTTTCTTCTCTTACTTCTCATTCTCTCTCTCTCTCTCTCTCTCTCTCTTTCTCTCTCCTTTTTCTCTTTCTATTCCGTGACTCTATACCAGCACCTGGTCGTACGAAAAGGTCAATAAAAATGAAAGAAACCTGCGTCATCGTCGTGCATTCACTCTGCGTTTTTTCGGCGAAACGTTTTTCGTCCGATTGAACGAAGACGAACGATCTTATGTATCTATGTACCAATTCCTATTCGGAAATACATATATGTATATATATGTATGGAAAGATTTTATTTGTATACATACGTTATTATGATATTAAATATAATTTCTTGTAATCGATGAAAATTGATTAAAAAGTATGATCGTGAACTTCGGAGAGATGGATCAGTTTAACGGATTATAACAAGCGTTATATGATTTGGATATAATAATTTTTTTTAGAAATGTATATCTGTATATACACACACACATATATATACAAGCATACATATATAAGATTTTATTTGTAAACGTATGTTATTATGATGTTAAATATGATTTCGTGTAATCGATGAAAATTGATTGAAAATTAAGATCGAGATCTCTGAAACGATAGTTCTGTTTAGGGAGTAAATTAACAAGTGCCAATTCGTGTTAATACGATATTAATTATGATGTCGTGTAATTGATTAAAATTCATTGAAAATTATGATCAATATCTTCGCGACGATGATTCTACAATATTTAACGAAGGAACAGAAAAATTTTAATTATCGTTTAGGGAGAAATATTGAACTAATTAAATGATTTAAATATATGAAATCTCTATTAGGAATCATCAGAATCATTTATTAAGTTTCGTTGTGATACTTAAATGAGATATCTAGCGATCGATAAAAATTGATATATACAATTAAAGATCGTGATCTCGAGACGATGTTCGGTTTATTCAAGGAAGTTTATTCAGATAAGATTTCGATAAAAAGGCGATAAAAAAAAATAGATTTATTCAGATAAAATTCAAAATCGTAATTGTTGAGAGAAGAAAAAAAAAAGAAAAAAAAACAATTACAATATAAAGTGACGTTCGAAGATCCTAATCTAAATCAGACAGTCAAAATGATATTGTCGACGATGTTATCCTAATCTTATCAGATAAAATGAAATCCATTTTACGAATGGACATGCTAATGTACGATAAGACCTTAAACTTATTTGAATTAAAATGAAATATGTCTACGTATACATAAATGTACATAAATGCGCGTATATGTATTTAAGTATATCCTTTAAGAAAATCAGTCAAAGAAAAGAAAATGCTTTTCGACATAACGAAAATATTTTCCTACGTGTCTGGGTTGCGAAAAATATATAGTAAGAAGAAAAGGAGAACGAATAAGAAAAAGATAAAGAAAAATAAAACGTAAGAGAGAGAGAGAGAGAGAGAGAGAGAGAGAGACAGACAGAGACAGAGACAGCAAAATAGAGACAGAGAGAAAGAGAGAGAGAGTGACAAAAAGAAATAGAGACAGAAAGATAGATAGATAGATAGAGAGAGAGAGAGAGAGAGAGAGAGAGAGAGAGAGAGAGAGAGAGAGAAGGAGTAGGAGAGAAGTAGGTGTTTAGAAACGAGAATCTTCGAACTCTGTCGACACTCTTGGTCGTCTTCCTCGATCTAGAGGACCGTGTGCCGGGAACGAAGCACGGTGCTGGTGGTGGTGGAGGTGTGTGTGGGCGCACGAGCCACTCGCGAATGCGATGCACGTAAAACGGAGCTGCCGAGTGAGTGAACTAAAGAGAAAGAGAAAGAGAGAGAAAGAGAAAGAGAAAGAGAGAGAAAGAGAAAGAGAGAAAGAGTCGAGTTCACAGTAAAATAATCGCTCAAGGTCCGCGGTGGCGTTGCACCCGGCCGAACAGGGCTGCCAACAACCGCACTGTTTACATCGCATGTACCCGTTTATTTTCCATCCCTTTTTCTCTCTCTTCCTCCACTCACCTTATTCCTTCTCTCTCTCTCTCTCTCTCTCTCTCTCTTTCTCTCTCTCTCTATTTCACTCTCTTTCTCATACTCTTGAGATTCTCTCAAACAAGAAGTTTTGAGCGTTCGCAACTACGCGATCGTTTATCGGGGATCGTTATCGACTAAGTAAGAAGTATACAGATCGAACGTACGTACGTATGTACGTATGTATATCGATTTATTACTCTCGATTCGATATCCTAGACGTAATAGAGGTAAGAATTGTTATTATATATATATATATACTTATGTACATTAAGTATCCAATACTCGGGAAAAAATTTGTAACGAGTGACCAAAATGGAGAGGAGGAAAGATCTCGTATCTCCATTTTTATCTATCGACCACGTATTTATTTATTTACGTGTATTTCGTTGACGAAACGAACAAGAAGAAGAAGAAGAAGAAAAAGAAGAGGGAAAAGGAGGAGGATAAGAAGAAGGAGGAGGAAGAGAAGGAAGAGGAAACGGGGAAGCAGGTACTTACTTACTTATTTACTTGGCTAGGTAGGTATGTGTCCTAGATAAATGTATAAACCTACAGGTAGGTTTGTGTTGCTTGTAGGTAGGCAACCGAACAGATAAGAAACCATCACCAGAACTCGTAGGTAGTAGGATAGATTTAGAAAACAAAAAAAAAAAAGAACAAAAAAAAATCCGACTAGGAAATTGAACTCTTAGATCCGAATGAATCTTTCGATATATCTTATCTTTTGCATTTATTATTTTCTAGTTTTTCTCCTCTCTCTCTCTCTCTCTCTCTCTCTCTCACATACACACACACACACATTCACTTATGAACGAACAAATAAATAAGCAAATGTATAGATATAAAGAAACGTTCGTTGAACTTGATCTGGTAATCAAAACCCTTACTGCCTTCTACCTCTCCCCCACTCTTTCCCATACATCACATCCAACCCCATCCCATACTCAAAATGAATCTCTACTCTTTCGTAAAAGTTTCATCTCCGCGTGGGGCAAGCAAATGTAGCAGCCACGTTCGAGGTGATTCCATTGGATTCGCTAAATATAACTGGTGGGTCGCCCTCTTTTACGCGTCTCTTTCCGCCAATATTACCTACTACTACTGCTTACTACTTACTACTACTACTACTACTACTACTCTACTACTATTACTACCACTACTACCACCATCAGCACCACTATCATCATATTGCTTGTCGTTCTTGCTGCTGCTGTTACTGTTAGTTCTGTTGCTTCTACGTTACCAACATTAACTAACAACGTTCGGTTTGCTGTTGATTCTCTCTCTCTCTCTCTCTCTCTCTCTCTCTCTCTCTCTCTCTCTTTCTATCTGGACACCATAGGAAAACGTTTACACGTGTATACGTTTTAATACGACGCACGATTCGCAAGTTCTGCCCCCCAAAAGATTTGCATGCCGAACTGCCATTAAACCCGTTGTGCCGTGTCGAGGTGATTTTTGCACGGATATTTT
>OU427010.1:755314-805314 GCA_911387935.1 Dolichovespula saxonica
CGATCTTTTTCAAATTGTTGACCTTGAATGGCAATGCTAAGTAGGAGTATACGT
Source organism: Dolichovespula saxonica (assembly GCA_911387935.1). Classification (NCBI taxonomy): domain Eukaryota; kingdom Metazoa; phylum Arthropoda; class Insecta; order Hymenoptera; family Vespidae; genus Dolichovespula; species Dolichovespula saxonica. Next base: position 755,369 of record OU427010.1, read on the forward strand.
CGGTCGAAATAAATCAAGAGAAGCAACCGAGAGTGTCTTTGCTTTTCGCGCGAGCGTGACCGATCGCTGACGTTTTAAAACGACGCACGTACTTTAAAATGGTGGATCGAAAAAGAGTGCATAGTGACTCGTTCCGTCTTCGTCCGTGTAAAAACCTTGGAGATCGACGATTCTCGTGTTGAGGATAAGTTAAATCTTTTCTCTCTCTCTCTCCCTCTCTCTTTCATTTCTGACGCAAATCGAAAGCCTCGTTCTCTAAAGTTGCGCGATTCCGTTTCACCGCTGGAGATTCGTTTCTTTTTTTTTCTTTCTTTCTTTTTTTCTCTCCTTTTTTATGTTTTTTTTTTCTTTTTTTTTTTTTCTTCTTCACGGTATTACGACGAGCTACCACGGCGATTATTCGGCGATCGACGATTTCGCGCCACGGTCTAATGCCTCGGATTTACGTAGATAAAGATACGATGAGTCAGACGGATCTGGTTAGATAAAGACGAAATACTACATAGATATTTGCGGTCGATCTTAACTACATTTTCACCAGAAATTGTCGATATCTGAATAGACCGGTGTTGTAAATTAATGATATGAAACTATCAAATAGTATTGCAGATATAAAACGTTTCTTCTTTGTAATAGTCGATTTATTTATTATGGAAAGCAATCGTGGAATTGTTGAATTTTAACTATTAATATCTGTATATAATAGTCACAAAATATCATAACGCATTAATTGTCTATCTTACGTTTATTTTATAATTATTATTTTATAATTATATTATTACAACGTTCTCGTTATTATCGATAGTCCGAATAAACAATCTCGAAAAAGTTATTGTTACATTATGTAGTCGCAGACGTTGTCGTTACGATGATATTGAAAGAAAATTCTCTAGAAAAAAAGAACTAAATCTGTAAAGAATCTTAGTATCTAATATAAAAAGAAAATATTAATTTCAGGCCGATATAAGATTGCTAAAACCAATGGACAAACAATATGAAATTTTGCATTCTCTTATCTGTATTATTATTATTATTATTATTATTATTATTATTATTATTATTATTATTATTATATATATATTTTTTTATTATTACAGATTTTGTCGTAATATCGGGCACACATTTATTTCGATCTAAAACATATGTGAAAGTAGACGCGAATACATATTCACATAGAATATTCCATCCTTAGTATTCGAATGGAATCAACGCTTCGTTTTACTTCGACCCTGAACACATTTACTGTTTCGTATTAGGAAGCGGTATCGCAAGATTTCGTAGCGTAGGTTTTCTTTTCGGTGCAAGGTCGAGAAACGTGTACGCGAGAGAGATCGACGGCGTCTATGTACCTACGTACGTACGTACGTTAATATGTATGTATGTATGTACGTATGTATGTATGTATGCGACTACGCCGAAAGATAAATCGTACGTCTATTTTTTCCACAGAGTTTGGACGTCTCGCGCGAGTGAATTTCGAAACATTTTCCACTTAGAGTCGAACGGTACCTCTACGCACACGTAAATATATATACACACCACACAAATATATATTACATGTTCGTATATACGTCTCTTCGTCGCGAACGTGGGCGTATATATGTACATCAAAGGCAATGTCTGAAGGTACCGTGTATCGATTCGATACATGGTGGCTTTTTCATAGAAGTATAACAATAATTTCTCCTCGTGGAATTAGAGTGAGATCGATTTTTTTCTTGGCGCGTTAACTTGAGAAAAAGAAAAAAGAGAAAGAAAAGAGATACACGAAATGATTTTTTCTTTTCTTTTTGTTTTGTTTTGCATTGTTTTCTGGAACAAAATTTAATATCACCTACTTATCGAGTATAAATATGTTGAATTTAAGCAGAAGCGAGATGGAAAACTTGCATTATCGTAATTATTTTTTTTTATAATAAATTTTAAATCTCTGCGTATATATATATATATATATATATATATATATATATAGTATTCGATGCATTTGCTCACATTAAACATTAACATATTATAATTTTGCAATTACATCCATTTACATGATTAATAATAAATATTATACTTCACTTTAAATCCCTGGTAGGATGAATCGACGCGAAATTCTTTGCCAAAAATCATCTCCGTATTTTTTTTTTTTTTTTTTTATTCTTTGAAAATCCTCTTTCGCCATATTTCGTAGAAACGACGCCTAATTCGAGCGCCCTAAGAGGCGTTTTTAAGCAGAAGAAGAATAAGAAGAATAAGAAGACGAGGAGGATAAAATAATAAAAAAAAGAAAGAAAAAAGAAAAAAAAGAGATATTAAAAAATAAAAAAAAATCAGAGAGAGAGAGAGAGAGAGAGAGAGAGATAGAGAGAGAGAGAAAGAACATTTGAAAAGAAGACTTTTTTGAACTCGCGAAACGGCACGTTCCCTATGATAGAATCGTTCGTCGTTGAACGTGCCATACCTCTGGTACGATTGAAAACTATCAAATCAGTATTGGCGATATCGAAACTAGCTCGAAATATCATCTACCGTTTACAAGCAGAGAGAAAAAGAGAGAGAGAGAGAGAGAGAGAGAGAGAGAGGGAGGGAGAGAGATTGAGAAGGAGAAAACGAGTGACGCACACGGGACTTCGATTAAATCGATCCTGAAAGAACGAATAACATTCGCGTGGAATCATTCCTACGATTCGATACGACACGTACATAAGAACGCGCGTTGAGAACGTCACAGCGAGTTCTCACGATCGATCCGATCGACGTCTACGTTCCTACGTAGTTAGATATCTACGTAGGTAGCCACGTAAAACACACACACACACACACATACACACGTAAGCAACGGCAAACATAACCGATCCTTCGAGTTTCGACTTTCGAACGATCCGAGAAAATTACTTTAGAAAGAGAAACAGAGAGAGAGAGAGAGAGAGGGGGGGGGAGAGAAGGAAAGAGAGGGAGAGAGAGAGAGAGAGACAGAGAGAGACAAGAATTTTCCTGTTCGGGATCGAGGGCAACGAGCCTTTCCCAAAGTCTCTCTCGGTCTTCCTCTATCGCAAACATCATCGTCCGTTCTTGGAACAGCTGGCAGTGTCGTTGGTGCGACATAAAGTCTTTTAAATTTTCCCCCCACTCCTCTTTCAAAATTCGCAACGAATAAAAATTTCAATCTGTATCATTTATTTATATTGTTATATTTAATCGTTGTCACGTACGATTTTAATCGATGATTAAGAAGTTGATCGGTACATCTTTCTTTCATATATTATTTTATCGATATGAAAGGAAGTAATACGTAAATGTAGAAAAGAGGAAAAAGAGAGAGAGAGAGAGAGAGAGAGAGAGAGAGAGAGAGATCGCGACTACGGAGAAGGAACGATGAGAACGAAAGAGAGAGAGAGAGAGAGTGAGAGAGAGAAAAGGAGTACGTTCGGGACGGGACAATACTTATGCGGCTGCATCTCGCGAGGTAGAGATATATAGCGATCGAGGTCAATGGTTAGTCCAAGGTCTCGGGTTCAAACCCCGGTTCAACGCGGCTCGACGCTTCCTCCCGCAAACAACAAGCTCCGTTCCTAGAATAGTCGTCGACTCTTCTGCGACCGTACGAAAGAGAGAGAGAGAGAGAGAGAGAGAGAGAGAGAGAGGGAGAGGGAGAGAGGACCAAGTTTCTTCTCTCCTTCTCTCTCTCTCTCTCTCTCTCTCTCTCTCTCTCTCTCTCTCTCTTCATTCCCAACCAAAATCCTTCTTCCGTTCATTTCCTTCCTTCCGTTCGTTCATTCGTTCGTCCGTTCGTATGGCCATCCACCTAAAATTTTCATGAGTTTTCAAAAAGATTCTCTTTCTTTTGTTTTTTTTGTTCTCTCTCTCTCTCTCTCTCTCTCTCTCTCTCTCTCTCTCTCTCTCTCTCTTTGGTTGATTTTATTTTCATATCCGTGTCCACGAGAACGATAATCTTATGGTGAAATGAGAAGTTGAATCTCGCGAAGGAGGCGATTACAACCGGATAAACCGGCGGTCACGCCCAAATCGTCGACGATCGTATCTCTCTTTCGACGTTAGCGGCAGCAAGAGACGTAGGTGTGTGTGTGCGCGTGCGTGTGTGTGCATTGAGTGTATACTTCGATGATGTTCTCTCTCTCTCTTTCTTTCTCTTTTATTAAGAGTTTGCCAGTTCTTTTAATGGTAAGAATAAACTCAGATGGAAGAACAATTAGGCGCATGTTTGTTCTTTGCTACACATAAAGTAAAGAAAGAGGGAGAGAGAGAGAGAGAGAGAGAGAGAGAGAGAGAGAGAGAGAGAGAGAGAGAGAAATTCAATATCGACAAATAGCGAACAAAAATTAAAAGGACAAAATAAAGACGAATTTATTATTTTCTATATTGACCAAATAATATCGCGGCTTTACCTATAATTCGATATAAGCATTACAATAACTATTTACCTAAAGATATATAATATCCTATAACTAGGGTATTATATATTTTTAAGTAAATAAAGTAATTACGAATTCTAAACACCATAATTAATAATAACAATAATAATAATAATAATAATAATAATAATAATAATAATAATAATAAGACAAATTGTCAATGTTATTGAATCATTCAATTGGATTAATTTAATCAAATAATTCGATATTGAAAAAATCATTGTTTCTATTAAATATTATTGTATCTTTTCTTTCAATGTCTTGATATTTACAAATAAGATTGTCATATGCATAAGCGTGACACTAACACCGATGGAAACGTTCTCGAAAGAGTCCCCTTTTTCGATAAGAGATAATAAATTCTGTCATCTTGTTATGGGATATGATGATTTCAAAATATGATTCGACGATATCGTCGTTTTAGATATAAAAATACGTAGGTAGGATAAGTCGGGGTATGATGGCCCACTTTTTTTCTTTTCTTTCTGTTTTTTTTTTTTTTTTTTTTTTTTAATCTTCGCTTCTTTGCAAACTTAATCGGATGCAAACTTAATGCAGTGCAGAAAGATATACCTGTTAATGTAGATATACGAGAAAAATTCTAATATCAGAATAAAACTAAAAAAGAAAAATAATAATCTTAATAATTTTAGATTTCTGTAAGAAATAAAAAGAAAAAGAAAGGAAAAATAAAAAGATATTGTTTCTCACGCACAAGGTCATCTTCATCTCCGGACTGTCCGGTTTATGTGATACGTGGTTTCATGGTCCAGAGTAAAAAAGAAAAAAAGAATATTATGAACACAATGGAAAAAGAAATTCGCATAAGACTTCTCTACGGAGATCATACGAAATAAAAAAAAATTAAAAAATGGTGTTAAAATTCTTAATAAAATTAAACTTATTAAAATAAAATTACATAAAATCGAGAAATAATTTATCACATTTTATAGGTCGAATTCTATCGTTTCATCTCGATGTGCAACATCTGTACTGTTCGATATATTCGGCATTATTTTCTTCCTCAACATTGTCTTCAGGAACTGCTCATTGGCAACATAAAGTCTGAAAAATGTTCATCCATAAATGTATCTATCGTTTCACGGAGAAACGTTTGCGTTTGGATTGGTTCTGAATTTTTTAATACGTTCTGTTACACGTTCGTCGTTCGAAACGTCCCCTACATTTTCTAATTTATTGAATTACATCCGATGACGTAGATACTTACCGAGGGATTGAATTAATTTTATCTATCATTTTGTTTGCCGTCTCCGTCATCGGATTATTTCTATTAATTTCATAAGAAATAACAGGTGAGACGGGTTCTGATCCTTCATTTTCCATTGTAACACTTTAAGAGTTACACGAGACACGTGTCGTTCACGTAATTTCGCTTGATTTAAGAAAGCGCATAATAGATCGTTTAGGATGATTAACGCAACGAATAAAAAATATTTGCCATAACTCCGTACGCAGAGCGGGTTTTTAACGTCGTAAGAGAACGTAACAAATGTATGATTTTATGATGGGGTCGACTATTCCTGAAAAAAGAAAAAAAAAATATCGAGCCATTTAACCCGTGAGTCAGAGAGAGTAATGATTCACTTGGTTTTTTTCAATAATACTGCGACGTTATCTCATCGTACAAGTATAAACATAACCTTTAAATACTGTTATTAATGCAATGTATTAAAAAAAGAAGAAACAAAAGCAAAATTTCGTTTCGATAAATGAATTAGTAAATTAGGATTCATAGAAAAAAAGGAGTATCATTTCAATATCGCAAATAATTTACCTTAATTTCTTTAATTGAATGAAATCGTACACTTTGTTTGTTTTTACGAGTATTGTGAATAATTTGTCGGTCATCGTCGTTAAAAATATAATTTCTTGCGTCGATCGTTATCATTAAAAATATTTAAAAGTCGTATTGTACCTCGAAATTAAACGAGAACGAGTCGTCACACCGACATGACTTGGGATTAATTTGTATTTCGTCGAATCAAAAGAAATAAATTTTACTCGGAAAGAGAAAAAGTTAGATCCTTGTTTGTTTTCTTGAGCATCGTTAATAATTTGCGGTCATTATCGTTGAAAATATAATTTCTTAACAATGTGTCAATTGTTATCATCAAAAATATTTCAAAATCGTATTGTTCCCAGAAATTAAACGAGAACGAGTCGTCACACCAACCGTGTCCGTCTAGTCCTGGGATTAATTTGTATTTCGTCGAATTAAAAAAAAAAAAAAAAAAAAAAAAGAAATTTACTCGGAAGAATAATAATTTGGTAGATTTGAAAATGATACATAGATGTAACGTGTTACCAGGAAATAATAAGGAAATGAAGAAAGGAAGAGAGAAAGAGAGAGAATAATTTAGGTTTACCGTGTTAATAGAAAATAATTAAGAGAGAGAGAGAGAGAGAGAGAGAGAGAGAGAGAGAGAGAGAGAGAGAGAAAGAAAGAAAGAAGAAACGAGCTCGTTGGTAAGAAATTACGAGTACTCCGGGCAATGTTCGCTGGATGGATCGTCCCGGTACGTTCAAACATCATAATCCCACAATAAAATCATGCTTGATTTATCTGCCAATAAAAGCTTATTGGAAACATATGTTTCGGTGTGCTGCTGCCAAAACCGGTCGGTCGTGCGATCTTGTTCGGCCAGCGGGGTGCGGTGGGGTGTGGCGCGGTGCGGTGCGATGCGGCGCGACGCGCCGGTGCTGAGATCGTTCTGAATCACGCGTACGGTTTTAAATCGGACGCCCGTCGTAAAGACCACGATTCCTTCTTTTCATTCTTCTTCTTCTTTTTCTTCTTCTTATTATATTTTTTTGGCTTTTTCTTATCCTTAACTTCCACAAACGTCAACTCCTCATCCTCCTCCTCCTCTTCTTCCTCCTCCTCTTCCTCCACGATCATCTCTCTTTGATTTTCGTACATAATTTACTTACGTACGACATCAACGACACTATCTTTCTGTCTCTCTCTCTCTCTCTCTCTCTCTCTCTCTCTCTCTCTCTCTCTCTCTCTCTCTTTCTCTTTTTTTTCACGACCTCTCAAATGAAAAATGCATGATGTAAGGAATAACTTGAAAAGGATGAAAAATATAAAAAAAAAGAAAGCAAAAACGAAAAACAAAGAAATGAAGAAGAGTACTTGTATCCGGTAAGGAAGGTCCAGTCGAAGGCTTAAGGACGTACTCGCTTATATATCTCTCTCTCTTTCTTTCTCTCTCTCTCTTTCTCTTTCACACTCTCTCTACCAGTCTTTGAAAAAGAAAAAGAAAAATGTGTATAAAAAAGAGATAGATGGATAGATCGAGAGAAGGAAAGAGAAGGAGAGAGAGTGAGAGAGGAAAAAGAGAGCGTACGATGAAAGAATTAAGGGGTCCTCCATGCTCGCGAAGGCGGCACTCATAAAGTGCCCGTAGCACGACTGGTCTTGACATTCGGTGACATCCTCGCGCTCTTTACGATCGTTTAACGAATCGTTCCGTGATTCTTTTTCGAGCGGGTCCCTCGTTAAAAAGCCGCGGGAGCCGTGCGAGACTTAACGATCGTTACGTCTTTTATATCTATCTGTGTTTCTCTTTCGGCGTAACAACAAAAAGAAAGAAAAAAAATATATATATATATGTATATAAACGGATAGTACATAAATAAAAGGTACGAGGATGAGCCTGATTGAATTCTTATCATTTTTCTCGTTTCTCTCTCTCTCTCTCTCTCTCTCTCTCTCTCTGTGTGAGCGCGCGCGCGTGTCCCTCTGTCTGTCTTTGTCTTTATGTCTCTTTCCGTTCACGTTTCTTTTAAATTTTGTGGATTTCTTTTGTATTCTTATTTTTATCTCTTTCTCTTTTTTTAAAGCCTTAATTTACATTCTCCGAGAATTTCGATCGTCGTTCTTTTATCGTTTTTCTATTTGTTTTATTTCCGTCTATCTTCTCTTACGTTATGTATCTCAATTTTGTCGATGTTAATTTACATTATCGAATAAATCGATAACGTCGTTATCATTTTTACGTTTTATCTCTTTCTTTATAAAACACACACACACACATATCTTTTAAGCATTATAGTTTAATTTTGTCTCGGTTAATTTGGATTTATGGTTACATCTTTATTATAACACATTTATCCGTTTCGTGCTAACTGTTAAAAACTTAATGTATTCTATCTGTACTGTCTCTATTTTTTGCGTGCATGTAGAACGCTCTTGGTAAGTGGGTTTTAACGTTTAGAAAGAGAGAGAGAGAGAGAAAGAGAGAGAAAGAGAGAGAATCTTATTTCTAGTTTCGCTAGTGCCTCTCATCGGGATATCCAGAGTCGCAAGAGAGCAAGTTGTTCCGCGATATATATTTATCTCGAAGCGCTCTTCCAAGAGCGACGTATTAGATTCGACAGAATGAGAACGGTGTGTCGTACGTGATATTAAAGCTCTATGGATATTCCAATGAATATGTACTTTGTATATTTGTAGAATATCCGATGCGTTGCCAAGTACGTGTGCCTCGTGCATCTTTGTGACCGATATTTTGACCTCCTTCCGATAGTTTCCTCATTTTATAAAGTTTATTTGTTTGCTCTTGTTTCTTTCTCTCGATAAAACTCGATAACTTTCTTCTTTTTCTTCACTCTTTCTATTCTCCCATTCCTCTTTCTCCATTATTTCGTTTACATTTCGACAAATATTTTATAATAAATAATACCTAAGGTATTACATTCGATTTGATTTTATCGGAGATATTTCCAAGATAGAAGAAGGAGAGAAAAAGAAATATAAAGAAAAAGATAAAGAAAATAATTTTCCAACAGACAATTCGATCGGACTACAACGAGAACTAACTCCATTCTAACGATAATATCATTACTAAAGATCGTCCGATGGGAAAATTAACTATAATCTTGTATATGAAGTTAAAATGTAAAGAAAATTTAATGATAACGTTATTTAAGATGTCTCTTCTCAATTTGACTCCTTTACCGATGCTAACGCAAAAGTTCTCTTAAGAAAGGTGACGACTCTCGATTACGATACTAACCGAAGCTATTTGGTTATCGTAATCATCGAACGATATTCTCCGATCGCCATAAGAACCGGCCGTTATCGTCACCGCAAAGAGCACCGTGTGCTCGTACCAACGGTTCTTCGGTTACGTCGCGTCGAACCGTCTACGGGACCGTACCCTTATCGGTAATAGTCTTATCGGATATAGGTATCGAAAGTTTCATCGTGCAAGGAACATCGAAAGGGGTTCCTCTTCGACCTAATATCGCTACTAACACTATCGCCTGGGAGTAATATCGCGTAAAGAAATAAAAAAAGTGATTTTCCAAACGATTATTTTATTAGAAACTCTTACTTTCTCTCTCTCTCTCTCTCTCTCTCTCTCTTTTGAGATGCTCGAAGGTTTTCAATGCCCTCTTTATCGAAATCGAATTAAAGAACGAATAAAAGTAATCATAACAATAAGAAGATGGTTTTTTTTTAATAAACGTTTAATTGCATCGGAAATATTTTCTAAGAAACGTTAGAAAAGAACATATCATGTTAAAAATCAAAATTCGTGCCATTTTTCGTACGATTATTTTATTAAAAAATTCTATTTTCTCTCTCTCTCTCTCTCTTTCTCTCTCTCTCTCTCTCTCTCTCTCTCTCTCTTTTGAGATGCTCGAAGGTTTTCAATGCCCTCTTTATCGAAATCGAATTAAAGAACGAATAAAAATAATCATAACAATAAGAAGATGGTTTTTTTTTAATAAACGTTTAATTGCATCGGAAATATTTTCTAAGAAACGTTAGAAAAGAACATATCATGTTAAAAATCAAAATTCGTGCCATTTTTCGTACGATTATTTTATTAAAAAATTCTATTTTCTCTCTCTCTCTCTCTCTCTCTCTCTCTCTCTCTCTCTCTATCTCTTTCTCTCTTTTGAGATGCTCGAAGGTTTTCAATGTTCTCTTTATCGAAAACAAATTACGAATTGAATAAAAGTAATCATAATAATAAGAGGATCGTTTTTGGATAAACGATTAATTGGGTAGGAAAAAAATGTACGTTTTTATCACGTAAGAAATAAAAACTAAAGTAAATCTTAGAACGATGATATTATTAAAAACATCTTCTCTGTCTCTCTTTCTCTCTCTCTCTCTCTCTCTCTCTTTTCCTCTCTGCTTCTCTTTTTCATCAATCATTCTCGAAGGTTTTTAATGTCTTCCTTAACGAAATCGAATTAAAGATAAAAAATGTAACGATAATAATTACGATCATTTTTAAACAAAAATTTAACCGCTTAATTAAGATTTCTTTAAAAACATTCGGTAAGCTTACGAGCACAAGAAATAATATCAAATACATAATCACAATAATAAGGATCATTTTTAAATGAAGATTTGTCCGCGTAAGAAAACATTTCTTGATAAACGTAAGAAAAGTTTATATTGCGTAAAAAATAGAAACTAGATTAATTAATCGAACGATTATTTTATTAGAAATTTCTATTTTCTTTCTCTCTCCCTCTCTCTCTCTCTCTCTCTCTCTCTCTCTTTCTCTCTATCTATCTATCTATCTATCTTTCTGACTCTTTCTTCTTCTCCCTCTCTTTCGTATTATCTACGAAGGTTCATTGAAATCGAATTAAAGACTTACTAGAATGATAATCACAAGAATAAGAGGATCATTTTCGAATAAAAATTTATACGATGTAAGAAAAAAATTTCTTAATAAATTTATCGAAAAATTATTTTATTAAAAATTTCTATTTTCTCTCTCTCTCTCTCTCTCATATCATCGACGAAGGTTCATCGAAATCGAATTAAAGACTTATTAGAATGATAATCATAATAATAAGATGATCATTTTCGAATAAAAATTTATACGATGTAAGACAAAAATTTCTTAATAAACTTATCGAAAAAATTATTTTATTAAAAATTTCTACTTTCTCTCTCTCTCTCTCTCTCTCTCTCTCTCTCTCATATTATCCACGAAGGTTCATCGAAATCATATTAAAGACCGACTGGAATGATGATCATAATAATAAGAGGATCATTTTCGAATAAATATTTGACCGTCGTAAGAGAGATTTCTTAAGAAACGTCCGCGAAGAGGATCATCGACACGGTAGAAGAGAATTTCCGAGAAAGCGCCTTGCCTTCCCGACGCCAGCTGTCCTTGGCGAGAGGCAATGATTTCTTCTGGCTCTTCTGCAAGCTGGCATCCGCCCACCAGACGGCCGGCAGTCGTCCACGGTGCTCTCCTCGAACTTACCCGGCCTCGGTCCAACACCGACAGTAGAGTATTCGAGGCCTGTGCTCTGCGTTGCCTTCTCCTACGAGAGAGAGAGAGAGAGAGAGAGAGAGAGAGAGAGAGAGAGAGAACTCGAGTGGGCCGAGGCCCCGACACGACCCCGTTATTACACGGGCCCCGACCTCTTATACAGACCACTCCAAATTTCCTATCTTCTTATTTTCCTTTAATATATATTTCGAAAATCCATACAATTAGTCCCAAAAAAGGGAAATTTCATGGTTTATATCATGGCATTCGTTTTTTATCATTGGAACGATTTCTTTCTACGACGTAGAAATGTATCTTCATTGTTTTTTGTTTTTTTTAACTATTGATACGATCTCATTAATGAATTTGTTTCTACGATTAGTAACATTTATTTATTCATGATATATTCAATATATATATATATTTATATATATATATATATATATATATATATATATATATATATACATAGAAATGATACATAGGAATGTATCTTTATTTTTTTTTTTTTACTATAAATACGATCTCATTAATGAATTAGTTTCTAAGATTAGGAATGTTAATTTATTTATGATAAATATGTATGTATATATATATATATATATATATATATATTTGTTTTCTTTCAAAAGTCTACTTTTAAAAATATTTGGAATTATTTCAATATCTGTATATAATAGTCCCAGAATGTTTCATTATGCGACAGTAAAGAAATGTAAATCATTGGTCCATTTAACTATACATTATCTAGATTTAGAGATATCCTTCCGTTCGAAATACGCCTTTGGCACGGAATCTGTATTTAAATTACGCACGAGTCGTATCGTATCGTATCGTATCGTTTCGTATCGTTTCGTATCGTTTCGTATCGTATCGTTTCGTATACGTAGTAGTAGCTAAGTTGTTGATACTTTATTCTTAGTTTTGTTTATTATCTACGATACGTGAGAAAAAACTTTCCTTGCATTGGTAATAGTAGGGGATAAAGTACGTACTACGTGATAACAATGTTTGTATGTAAATACATACATACATACATACATACATACATATATATATATATATATATATATACACATTTTATATATATACATACATATATATATATATATATATATATATATATATATATATATATATATATATAATAGTATAAGCGCGTGCTTGTTACGACGCATAAAAAATTTCGAATCTAGCACTATTGCGTATATATTTTTGAGCCGTGCACATACCGAATCGATTAACTACACTTTTCCAATTTTTTTTTTTTTTTGAGATGTAATTGTCGAAGCACTCGATGGAGTTCTCACTTATTTATATTTCCAATAATTTCCTCTAATTTCCTTTATTTAATACCATTAAATACCACTAAATTTGTTTGATCATCGAATAAAAAATAATTTATTTCAGAAAGCCAATCTGATTAACTCCGTACTTCAATTTATAATCGTTGGAATAATGCTGATTCAAACGAAGTAGCAGCAACAGCAAGGCCTTTATACATTCTACGATGTTTATTAGAGTTTATATGTTAAAGGGAATTTTATAATGCGATTTATATTATTTCGTCACATTTCTTCACTCTTTGTTTTATGGAGTTATTAATAGATTTGCCAAGTGAGCGGCTTATATATATATATATATATATATATATATATATATATATATATATCGTTCGTAAAGATTTTCACGTACTACCTATTGCGTTTGAATATTTTACAGATGGCCAAGTACGTATCAGTCGTGACGCCAACGTACGACCGACCTAGAAAATCTCATTCTTTTAGAAAAATCAAACGAATTTTCCAAGACATTTTTTGTTCCGTAGCTAACGCAATTAATTAAGCAAAGTGATTATTATATCGTAATTAATACTCGTTTCGTTATAACCGAGCCAAGAATCGGTCATCCCATTGTGGACACAGGTGGGTCGACGTCTTAAAGGCCTCGTTTAATGTTTTACAACCAAGCTTCATCTTTCTATTGACCGCGAATGAATATATTATATTTCTTTTCTTTACACTAGCCTTTTTGCACTCGCGACTATCTTCTATTGACACATTTTTCTTTTTTCTTCTTGTTTTGTTTTGTTCTCTTTTTAGTTCTGTTTATAATTTTGTCTTCTCTCTCTCTCTCTCTCTCTCTCTCTCTCTTCTTTTTTATTTTTTTTTCTAACCAACCAAGCTATCAGTTGCACCGATGTGACGTAGTCTTACGTATTTTTTTGTCAGTTCAATTTGTGAAAGTCTTTCGTTATTCAACAAACGTCTCGATATTACGATTGATGAATGTAATAATATATGATACAGTGTTACGACTTTCAGTAGTTTGAAATGATTTATGAAACACACACACACACACACACTCGTTATATTATAATATTAGACGACGTTAAAAATACACGATGAATCAAAAGCTTCAACGTGACTATAAAAATCAATTATTCTTCCTCTGGAAGAATTTTTTTCCAATCTTTTTTCTTTTTTTCTTTTTTTTTTCTTTTTTCTTTTTCAGATTGTAAAATTATAGTGCCTATTTATTATATTTTTTTATATTATACGACTATAAATATATACATGATATTCTTTTTTATTTCGTTATATCATACCACCGTTAAAATGTAAGTACGTAAATACATATGACGTAAAATCCACGTAAATTACGATTTCTGTTTTTTTTTTTTATTTTTGCTTTCCCTTTTTGGTTTTTTTCGAAAAATATTCGAAATAAAACATCACTGTTAAACAATTATTGTCTTATTTTTGAAAAAGTATTAAATCGTCAAGTAAACGTGAACGTGCGATGAATCCAAGTAGCCTTCTGCGTGTTCGCGTAAATGGGGGGAAAAAAAAAGAAAAAGGAAAAGGAAGAAAAGGATAAGAATTGAAAGTAGCGCGATATCTTTTTGAATGGGAGCCAAGTTTATCGCATTAAATCGAGCAAGCGGGATTATTGGCTGTACCAAACGACTTGTCGGGTGTATCGTCGTAAAAGCGTAGCTTGTTTTTAAGGTCAAGGCCAGAATGAATTTATTGGCTTTCGAAAGTATCCAATACTAGCCAAGAAGAAGAAGAAGAGGAAGAGGAAGAGGAAGTAGAAGAAGAATAAGAAGAAAAGAGGCCTGTCTATTATTTTTACGAATACTTATTCTCTTCCGAGACAAGAGTAAGTAAGTACTTACTATGTTACTCGATCCGTTTATTCGAATCATTCATATCTTTCTGCTTTGTCGTTCGACGTCTCACATTTCTATTTTCTTTTTTTTTTTTGTTTCGTTTTTACGAGCAGTCACAGAAGAGAAATCATTCATTAAAGTTGACTCGAAGGAAAGCAGATTTTATCTTTCTATGAAGTGGAGCCGAGACAAGTGTCGAATTTTATTCTTATTTTCGATTTTATACTTGAAATATTATGAGATTATCTATCTTTTACAAGAAACGTGTAAACGTACGTGCATGTTTGTGGGCGTGTGTATATAAATAAATAATGTGAAATATTCCTTCGAAAGAAACTCGTCTGATTTTTCTCGCTGTAATAACATGTACATATATACTACAATATTTTCTACGAATTCGATGCAAGCATAATCGCACCTGCCGTTAAGATACTCAGCACGTCGAAGGAGCACGAACGAATCATAATTCCAGGAGGCTACTAAGGATTAAATGGAACCGATATGCTATTAATAAGAACGATATCGTATCTATTGTATTAGTTTTAACTTTATTTTTTTTTTCTTTTATAAAGAAATGAGATAAATAGATACAGATTTCATACAATCCCAAACGCATTGCTAATACATTATCTGGAATTAATTTGAAAATAAAGAAAACAGAAGAAACTTTTTATTTTTTCATTCCAATAAATATCTCTTCAGCTTCATATTGAATAAAATTATTCATATTGAATAGAAGTATAATGCTTAGTATAAAAAAAAGAGAACAAAAAAATGTTGCTTTTATTGAATGGTAATCATTGAATAACTACTGTCAGTATACATTTTATTTTATTTTATTGAGTCACAGAGAATTCATATAAGATATATTTTTCATTCTTTGTAATTGTAATTGTAATTATATTTATTATATATTATTATATATAATTATAGTATTATATATATATATATATATATATATATATATATATATATATATATATATAGTTTGGATTAATTACATAAGCATAAAACTTTTGAAAAATTTATTGTACTATGATTATACTAATAACAAATACATATATCCAATACCATATATATATCTTATATATATATTAACGCGAAAGAAAAATGAGATTGTAGAAGGTTAAGGAGATTCGATATAATCATTAGAATTGACATAATCGATATAATCATATTTTCTTATTTTTTTCTTCTTACTTCGTTAGGAATTAAATAGCTCATCGTTTTAAACGTTTTAGCCTTATCGATATCGGCCTTATCGAATCGCGTTGCACCGTACTGTCTGGCGGTGCATATTTTGCCCGACCTTGAAGCGCTTACAGCCCGTTCTCAGAGTTCAACGAAAGTTTCTATTGCGGCATCTCGCGTGTCTTGTTCCGTTCACGCGCGTTCACGTCCGATTAGATAAGAATATCCGGCTGGATTATTATCGATTCTAGAGTATCAAAGAAAAAAAAAAGTATATACATATATATAAAGAAAATTAAAAAAATAAAAAAAAATTAAAACGCGACATTTTGCCTCGCGCAACAAAAATGTCTAAGTGAAAATGCGTATCGGTGTATCTGTTCTCCTTTCGTGAACTTATTTCATTTCATCGAGTGTGATATATATATTTACACACACATATATATATATGTATATGTATGTATATATATATCGTTCGTTTGAAAACGCGACGTTGGATTTTCTTGCTTATTTTTGTTCTTATGAAGGCAAAATGCGGATCACGCGATGCATTTAATAAACGCGTTTCGAATTCGTAAACATCGACGTGTTGTGTGCGATTAACACAACAGGATGACTCTATCCCGCGATACCCGCATTAACTACTCTTCTTCTCTCTTTGACTTTATTGTTACGTTCTAGATATTAGAACAAAAAGAAAAAGTAAAGCAACGACAATAACAACAAAGAAAACAGAAGGGAAGAAGGAAGGAAAGAGGGGAAAAAGAAAGAGAAGAAAAGAATAGAAAATAGATCTTAATTAAATGCAACGTGAAATGAAATTAAGCTTTAACGACGATATCAAGAGATTAAACTGTGCCATTCGATATGCCCCGTGCTTTTATGCAAATAATATTATATTATACAAATAATAAGTTTAGAGAGATGAATATCTAACATCTATCTATCTAATATTTATCTAACATCTAGATATAATTGACAATTTTTTGTTGTTATGCGTTACCGACTGATGTTGATAGACATGATTTTGCGTGTATCATATATAAGATGAATCTGAAAATGCTTCGGAGAGAGAGAGAGAGAGAGAGAGAGAGAGAGAGAGAAGTGGTATATCGTGAAAGGGCTGTCATGAGTCATTGCTCGAAACGAACAGAGTTCAACGAACCGTCGAAGAAGCAACAAATCTCCCTCTCTCTCTTTCTTTTTTCAATCTGGCTGTTCTCAAAGCCATCGCTAAGCGATTCATACAGTTTCATGATAAATATATGTTAATAAATAAAATAATAAATTTTTATAAAGCTTTCACGAACGACTTTAATTACTTTTATTCTTTTTAACTCGTTAAGACATATATATATATATATATCGAATACGTTTTATCGGTATTTTTTTTAATTAAAAAATGCGATCATCTGGTATCAAAACGATTCTCGAAATCGATTCCGATCGAATACATTATACATCGTTACGATTAATCGAAGCACGAATTTGATTTGTCTTCCGACAGGAATACGACATATTATCGATAATTCGCGGGAAAGTTGTTTTACGATGAAATTCTGAAAAACGATCGAGTTTTTATTAAAAAAAAAAAAATATCTTACATATAAAAATTTATTCATAATAAAGATGCATTGGTGTGTGAAATTTAACTAAAGGATTATTATATTCCTGACAATCGTAAATAACGCATAGATATAGCTACTATAATTTTTACACGTAATACATGTTGTATAAAATTATTAAAACCGTAGCTTACATTTTGAAAGAAAAAAATCTCGTCAGATGTAATGTGAATAGAAAATTTCATGAATGAGAAAAAATAAAGGGGAAAAAAAAGAAAGAGAAAGAAAGAAAAAAATTCTAATCGACGTTGAAATTCCAACTTTCCAAGAAATTCTATTCGGCCATCATATTTTTCTATTTTTTTATACGGAAAAAATTTTCTTTTCATTCCTAATAGCTAAAGAAATATGTAGCCGTCTTTATATAAATACATAAATACATGTATGTATGTATGTATGTATATTAAAACACGAACATACATTGTAAATTACCAAGCTACATATCGGTTCTCTGTAGACAAATACGCGTCTACGGTTCGGTAAGCAAACACAGGGCATTCCGTTTAGCTCCGGGCATCTTGTATCTCGTATACGTGCGAGAAATCGAAGCTAATAAAAACGATTCTATCGCGCGCTTTTCGGTATGTATCGATGTCTTCCGGCCTCGCCCTCGCCCCTCACCCCTTACCCTCACCATCCCTCAGCCAAACTAACTAACCATTCCAGCCCGACTCTACCCCACCCTACCCTACTCCACCCCTCCACCACTCACCCACTTCATCTTGATCGTCAACATGAAGCGAGAGACGTTTGGCTGGGTTTATTATACGTATGTACATACGTGTAACTCGATTGGAAAGGAGACCGTTGTGTTAACTCAGTGAGAGTTCACGGACAGTATGAATATATCTTAATGAGTATACTCTCGTGAGAAAGAAAAATTGAGAGAGAGAGAGAGAGAAAGAGAGAAAGAAAGAGAGAGAGAGAAGAGGAGAGAAGTAAATGATCGTAGAAACTCCAATCTAAAGAACTCTCCAGTCATTTTTCTCGAGGATGTGTTTCTTCTAAAATTAAGTCAAGGCATCTACTTTTATTCTCTGTCCCTTTCCTTATTCTTATTTTCTTTTTTTATTTTTATTTTTTTAAGAGAAGAAAAAACGATGATCGATAGACGGGCATCATTTCTAATCTCCTTCGTTTTATTCTCTCTTTATTACTACAGAAAGGGGACAACTAGGGTTACGCTCGCACCCGCTTACGTAGATTGGAAGCAAAGAGAAGAATCTCTTTCGTACGCGATATTATCACGACTCGGGAAATGTCTCTCTCTCTCTCTCTCTCTCTCTCTCTTCTCTTTTTTTTTGTTTCTTTCGAATTTTTTATTCGATTTAGTATATATATATATTTTTCTTTTTCTTTCCTTTTACTTCTCCCTTGCGAATTAGCCAAGTAAACGACAGGGTAACCACTCCTGCGAGCTGTCCAGGCCATCTTCTTATTCTTACTCTTTTTTTTCTTTCTTTCTTTCTTTCTTTCTTCCTTTTTTTCTTTCTCTTTCAGAGAGAACTCGAGAAGGAAATTTATCAAAGAGAGCGCATCGCACCTCAAGAAGTATATTTTTAAGGTCGCTTATACGCTCGGTACGGATACGAGAGAGCGGGAAAAATTTGTCGTTGGGCCAAAAAGCGAAAGTGAATGTCCTGAGGCCCCCTAAAAATACCACCCCGACGGAGTCGTTCGTCGTTCGTCGCACTTTTGTTATTCTCGTCTCTCCCCGTACGTTCGCATAGCTTGTTCTCTCTCCCTTTCTCTCTCTCTCTCTCTCTCTCTCTCTCTCTTTCTTTCTTAAGAATCGACGAAAATCTTTTGGCTTTCCTCCCTTTGCTTCACCTTTTGCCAGGTAATTTTCTAGGAAAAGTACGTATTAGCATCGTAGTTACAAATCCGCTCGCTAGCTTCTCCTAGCTCTTTTTTTCTTCCCTTCCCTTCTACCTTTCTTTTCGATTATAATACTAATACGAATTGAGGCAAGGAAAGAGATTTGTATTTTGTTTTCTTCCCGGTTTTTCTTTTTTTTTTTTCTTTTTTTTTTAATAAACGGATAAAACACCACCGATGAGACTTCTTTTCCTCCGTTTCTTTTTTTTCCTTTGTTTTTCTTTTTTCTCTTCTTCTCGTTAGAAAGCCTAACGGATGAGGACGAGTCGTTATTAATCATAATATTAATTAGTTCGTAG
Source organism: Dolichovespula saxonica (assembly GCA_911387935.1). Classification (NCBI taxonomy): domain Eukaryota; kingdom Metazoa; phylum Arthropoda; class Insecta; order Hymenoptera; family Vespidae; genus Dolichovespula; species Dolichovespula saxonica. The sequence goes on from OU427010.1 coordinate 775,235, forward strand.
TTAATAGATCGTGATTTGAGGTGCCTCCTTTTATCCCTTAATGGCTTCTTCTCGGTTTTCTTCGTAAGAACGCGTACATAACTTAAAGAGTGACGCGTTGTTGTCTACTGCCATATAAAATGTGAAACCGTGCTTTATGTTCCACAGAGAGGAAACCCCACGGTGGCATGCCTATTAGTAATTCCACGAATATTCGACCGAATGGAAAATGTCGTTGTTAAAAGCGCACTCGAATTCTTTCTTCGTATTTACGACTATATATATATATATATATATATATATATATATATATATATATATATATATATATATATACATAGTATTATTAGATATTAATCCTTACTTCCTTTTTCTCCTTTTTTTCTTCTTTTTTACTTTTTTTCTTTCTTCTTTTTTTCTTCCTTTTTTCTTTTCTTTTTTTTTGCGTACGCTTTTGATTCTACATCTAATCCCAACTTGACGTTTCATTTCGAATCTATGTAATTTATGACACTATTTCGTATGCATTTATGTATCTATGTGTGTAAGTATGCATGTATGTATGCGTGTATGTATATTTTCTTTTTATATTTTCTTTTTCTTTTTCGTTTTTTCTTCGACAAAATCCTCATAAAATATATCGGTATGAAAATTTAATCTTTATCATTTCGAACGAAATATTCAAAAGTAATCCAGAGATCGTTAAATCTATATCTATATTATGGGTTAATAACAAATAATCGAATAAATTGGATTCTACGAAAATCGAATTATATATATGTATATGTTTATGTATATATGGGAATAACACTTATCTCGGTGGCTACAACGAAAGCTAAATAATATTTATCTCTCATTATTAATACGATTAGAGTCAATCAACGACTTTCTTGAACTTATCAGGACTTTAAGAAAGAACGAAATGATTATTAGTTTTATTTTTTTTTTTTTTTGAATTTAGGTATCCACGCTAAATGAGATTAAACGAAAGAGTAGTTTGTTAAGAGTGAAACTCGTTGGAAAGATTACCGTGAAGAGAAAGAAAGAAAAAGAGAGAGATAGAAAGAGAGAGAGAGAGAGAGAGAGAGAGAGAGAGAGAGAGAGAGAGAGATAGGCAGCTTCCAGCAGGAAAATTTGGTTTCGTTTAACTCTTATATATACACGCACGCACGCATACACGCACATACATATACACACATATACATATACGCACAGGCATAATGTATATGCGTATATAAGATCGTGCAGAAAGAGCAAGATGCAAAGTTTGGAGCGCAGTGCGTGAGCTCGGCCGCGATATCTAATCGAAGTGTGGGTGTACGTGTCGCAATGTATTGCCTCCATAGTTATGTCTCGCTAGCCCAACTAGTTTCGCGAGAAAAAATTGCGTCTCTTAGTCACACAGCTTGCGACACCACTCTCGTGCAGCGTCCTGCATGAGCGAGCCCAAGTCCGGGCTCCGCTTTGCGTGTGTGACCCACTTACTTGCCCGGTTAAAGCGGCTTGCCATTATCTACGTGCTTTAAACGTATATACACGCACACTCACATACACATACACACACAAACACACACACATACATATATATATTTATATTTATATATTTATATAAATATAGTTACTTTATACGTGATACCTTTTCTTAAATAGTCTCATCTAATGATGAGAATAGAGAGAGAGAGAGAGAGAGAGAGAGAGAGATACAGAGAGAAGATTGCGTAGGAGTACATTTTCTTTCTGGTAGACATTAAAATTTTTCATTTCATGAGAGAAAACGAGTTTATACTTTCTTATGAGAAACATAGAGAGAAAGAGAGAGAGAGAGAGAGAGAGAGAGAGAGAGAGAGAGAGAGAGAGAGAGAGAGAGAGAGATGATAAGAAAAGAAGAGAAGGAGAGTATATGGAGGTTAGTGGCTCTTGGCCGTCCCCAATCGTCCTTTGACGTACCGATAATACGGTCAAGTTTCATTGGTCGCTTCCGCATAGACTTCAATGCGGGTGGCGTTACCTTGAAACTCGCAAAGAGATAACGAGTGCGACGAGAGAAAGAGAGGGCCGTTGCTCTTTTCTCTCTCTCTCTCTCTCTCTCTCCCTCTCTCCCTCTCTCTCTGTTACTCTCTAACTCTATTTTTTCTTCCCTCTTTAACTCTCAAATATATGTATACATACATCTTAGCGATATCTGGAGAAGATATCTAATTTTGAATCGGTTTGACATTTTGATATTTCGAAACGATCGGCTCGTCAATGACGATGGCTATAAGAATTAGATAAAGATAACTATGATGACAATGTTGATGACGACGGACACGACGAACGACGAACGACAACGAAGACGACGACGATGATGATGATGAGGAGGAGGAGGAGGAGGAGGAGAACGAAGAGAAAGGGGAGGATCGTTATAAAACGCAAGTTCATTGTTCCGATCGCTTTCCCTGTTAACGGTATACATATATACATATATATATATATATATATATATATATATATATATATATATATATATATATATATATATATATATTTATGTATATATATATGTATATAAGATCCCAGGCTATCGTCCTCTCGTTCGAGCAATAAATACGCATTTGCGGCTGGTATCGAAACGCGCTCTGCCTCTCTCGTAGCTGATTTGTTCGGTGTACTCTTATTGCGCGATTACTAATCGTGCAACAAGAAAGTAATGTAAACATCCCGATAGCGTTAATTTATAGTATAAGAGCTCGTTCCTTCGTTCGACTCGTTCGTTCTCTCTCTCTCTCTCTCTCTCTCTTTTTCTTTCTCTCTTTCTTTCTTTCTTTCTTTCTTTCTTTTTTCACTCGTTCGCTCGTTCGCTCGCTCGCTCGATCGTGGATAATTTATGCAACGGCGCATTTACGCGTCGCCGTCGCGTACGCGTCGTCGTAAGAGAGTCACAAAGAGAGAGAGAGAGAGAGAGAGAGAGAGAGAGAGCGAGAAAGAGAGAGAGAGACGGCGACTATCGTCTCGATAGCGAACAGATCGAACGAGAATAATAAAAGCAACGAAGACGGGGACTCGCGCGGCTTGCTCGGATAGGTCGTACGTAATAGTTTTGGCGTACATGTCAATACGATAAATTTCAAGTCGACGGACGATAAATCATTCTTAACCCTTTTAACGTCGCACGCCGATGTACTATCTCTCTCTCTTTCTCTCCTTCCCTCCCTTCCTCCCCCCTCTCTCTTTTTTACTCTCACTCTCTCATTTTCCTTTTATCTTTTCATTATTTTCTCTCTCTCTCTCTCTCTCTCTCTCTCTCTCTCTCTCTCTCTCTTCCTTCTTTTTTTACTTCCTTTCGATATATTCATATTAGGAAGAATAATCGCTCGTTAATTTATTTTGCAATAGTTTATATATAAATTCATTCATTGACAGGCATATGTACCTATTTCCTGTACTCGCTTATTTTAATCTTTTATTTTATCTTCCTTTTCTTTCTTTCTTCTTTTCCCTCTTTTCTTTCTTATTCTTTTGCTATTTTTTTCCTTACTTTTACCATCTTTATTTCTTTCTTGCTTGTTTGCTTTGCTGTAACTCTTTATCCGCTCTGTTGCTATGCTAAAATGTACATATTTATTTGCAATTTATGAATAATTCTAATTATTTTCAAATATGATACGTACTTGTATTTGCTTATTATGTAAAGATATTTGAATGAAATTAATATTGTTTGTTTTCTTTTTCTTTATCCTTTTTGTTTTGTTTTGTTTATTTTTTTCCTTTTTCTTATTGACGATAGAAATTGAATCGAATTGAGCAAGTATATTTATTTTTAATTCTTGAACAATATCATAAACTTTATCAATAAAGACAGTTCGAATATTATTAATGTTATCTTTTTAAAAATAATCTTTTTCTTTTCCTCGGTCGTACGAACGAAAGAACGAACAAACGAACGAACGAACGAACGAGTGTGTTAATATCCGTCCGTTTCATAGAAAATGTTCAAGGTTTGAGTAAGCGAATTGAAAAGAGCGCATTTCTCTCCCCCTCCCTCTCTCTCTCTCTCTCTCTTTCTCTCTCTTTTTCTCTCTTTCCATCTCTCATTCTTTTTCTTACGTTAAATCTGGCACATTTTTGGCACGTTTTAACTGTCTCTCACATCTGTGCCCGCTGCTTCTACATACCTACTTACATGGACATAAGTATGTATATCCATAAATATGCACAAATACGTACACACACACACATACATACATACACATACACATACATATATAAATTACTTCGAAAACGAAAATCTCGGTAAACGGAGACGTATTTAGTTCAAGACCATTGGCTTTTCGATTAGAAAGGAAAAAGTGCAAGAGAGAAAAAAGAGAGAAAGGGAGAGAGAAAGAGAGAGAGAGAGGCAGAGAGAGAGAAAATCGTGAGCCGTTAATATTCGAAAGGAAAGCGTTCGAGCCTATTTATTCTGAGGAATACGTAAACAAATTAATAAATAAACAAACAAACAAACAAACAAACAAATAAATAAATAGAGTACGTTCGAATACATAGCACGATCTATAATAGTACGTAGTTTGTAATCACCCATCGCAAGTGGTCCGGAATAAATGGCACGATAAAACTTCGAACGAGAAGGAAAGAGATAGAGAAAAAGAGAAAGAGAGGAAAAGAGAGTGCAAGAGAAAGAGAAAGAGAAAGAGAGAGAGAGAGAGAGAGAGAGAGAGAGAGAAAACTATCGCTGAGAGTTCGGCCGCTGCCGAACGGAAGACGTACCATGGCCGGACCATGCGTACCCTACCTGCCTCATTAGGCGTCAACAATGGCATAACAAATCATCGAGATTACAATCTCATCTGCCTCTTCCTACATCCAACCTACCGACCGTCTGAGTAATGCGTTTATAATTATTTTAAATCACATTTTTTTCGTCTACCACTTGCTTCGCCTCCGAGGCTAGCAAGCCACCAAAGAGAAAAGAGGCCATATCTTTCCTTCTACCTATAGATCGGCCAGATCCATTCCTTCCCCTTTGCCTAACCCCTCCCCAACAGCCCCCACTCCAACCCCCACCACCACCAATACATTCAACACCACCACCAAAGACCTCTTCCCCTACTACCCCCTCCCTCTCTCTCTCTCTCTCACTCTACGGAGATACTTCTTGATCCATCTTTAGTTTTTCGTTTTCTTGTATAAACTACCGTTCGATTCCATGAACATCGATATCGAAAATCGACTTGCTTTCGGCGGTAACCGGCTTCTTTTCCCTCTTCTTTTTCTTCTTCTTCTTATTTTTCTGCTTCTTCTTCTTCTTCCACTTCTTCTTGAGAAGTTTCTAATAAAATTGATTATGATCGACTCGATGAAGAGATCTCAAACGGAGATTAGAAATTCGTGAAAGAAAGAAAGTGAGAGAGAGAGAGAGAGAGAGAGAGAGAGGGAGGGAGAGGGAGGGAGGAAGGGTGGGTGGGTTGTAAGGGAGGTGAAGAGAAGGAAGTTCGTCCGATTTAAACGTAAAATTTATTCGTTCGATATTCCTATCTATATTTATCTAATATAAGTTATACTAAGGAATATATAACGATATAAAAGGGGAAGTATACCCCGACTAATACGATGAGCGTGTATAAAGAAATATAAATAGACATTGGTTGTAATGGTGGGTAGTGTTAGAGATGGTGGTGGTGACGGTGATAATAGTAATAATAGTAGTAGTAGTAGTTCCGCAATAGCAAGTGGAATATGTATGAGTTAAAGTAAAGTTTCGTTCGACGACGTGGCTCTCTTAACATAGAAGATATCGAGCGACGTTCTGCGAATATCTCCTATGTGATTTTTCTCTCTCTTTTTTTTTTTTTTTTTCTTCGAGTAACTTTCAATACGTGGAATCATTTAAGATTCTGTTATTGCTACGTCTTTTCTTTCTTTCTTTCTCCTTATCTTCTTTCTTTCTGCCTTTTCCTTCTTCCCTTTTTTCTTTTCTTTTTTTTTTCGTTTTCTTGAACATCGTAAATCCACCGAGTCGAATCGATTTAAATTGGTCCAACTACTGATGGACGACGAATTCATGCTTTTCGAAGCTTTTGTTTTTATGTTGTTTCTATTCTTTTTTCTTTTTATTTATCTATTTATTTATTTATTTTTTTCTTTTTTTTTTTTGAAGAAGAAGAAGAAACTTACAAGAATATTGTTCAATTGATGACGGTATCATAGCACAAATTTCTTTTTATAAATTAATGACAGTTCTAGTTGCCCATTGTGTAAATTTAGATTCTCTTCATTGGTCAATGTATGAAAGAGGAGCTCATAGCAATCATTCTGAAAATTATTATCTTGTTATAATCAATGTATTCGTCAATAAATTTATTTATTAATATTTCTATTATATACCTTTTAAGTACATTCGATCAACAAAATTGTCATAAATGTAATGAATAATGTCGTAACTCACTGTTACGACATAAGTATCTTTCACTTATTATCATTAATTTTTTTTCTTATTATCGTCTATCATTGATTTAACAAAATCCATTTATTACAATTTATTTTCATATAAAAAGAATAAAACGAAAGAGCTTTGCCATTCTCTTTCTCTCACTTTTCTTCTTTCTCTTTTTCCGTCTTGTATGATCTCTCAAGGTCAGGCTAACTTTTATTGAACTCCTTAATTTCCCTTTTTTTAATCTTTATGACATATACTTTCGATCTATATAAAAAATTATCTATATAAAAATATCTTAAAAAAAAAAAAAGAAAAATTCTGTGCGATTTCATCATTAGTTGAATAGTGTTTCTTACATGAGAGAAAGAGAGAGAGAGAGAGAGAAATGTAGATAGAGATAGAGAGAAAGAGGGCATATATAAATACGTTTTCGTTAAGTCGAATCTCGAAAGATATCGTCGATAGGGTCGACGGCTGATATTCGAGAGATTACGAACTAACTGAGCTGCTTTTGCGAGGAGCCTGCAAAAACTCGTTGATTGGAATCTCGAGGGACGTGGCAGGAGACTACCTGGAACCCGTCGTCGTTCTCATCGTCGTCGTCCTCATCGTCGTCCTCATCGTCCTCATCGTCGTCGTCTTCGTCGTTGTCCTCGTTGTCTTCATCGTCTTCGTCTTCATCGTCCTCATCGTCGTCGTCTTCGTCATCTTCGTTGTCTTCGTCGTCTACGATGGTAGAGCCGTTTACTTTGAGAGATTTTCTGTGCCGATTTATTTGACGACACCCGAAACGCCTTTGATTCCCACCGAACCAAAACGACACAAGAAGCCTTGCCCAATAAATTCTCTGATATTTATTGGTCCCTTTTACCATATCCAACGTGCGAATATTTCATGCTCGATCAGATTTAAAATAGAGAAGAAGCACACGGGGTATGTGTGTATCTATCGAAATCTTTCAGAAACGAAATCGTTCGAACTCTATTCTGATATATCTATTTATCTATCTGTCTATGTATTATGGAGATAGTTCGAACGAAATTATAATTCTTAAATTGATCTTATATTCTTTATATTTTATTCGTCAATATTTTAATCAGAATTAAAGTATTGTGAAAATGTAAATCTTTTTTAATATTATTTTCTGTTATTTACACATGTGTGTATTGCGTTAATCCTTTATGATTATTTTTTACTTTATTTTTATTTTATCTCGGATATGTGAGTGAAAAATTGGTCGATTGATTTTGACATAAACGAAAGAAAAATTTATTTAATATTACACGAATATCATTATATTTTTTGTTTATTTTCTTTATTTTCTTTTTTTAACTTGTTTTTTATATCCAAAATATAACAACTATATTTTGCTCAACATACAATACACATGCACAAACATACGTTTTTATTTATAATGATAAATTTAATTGACGACGCAAGGTATGTGATCATATAGTGTTTAATATTTATTTAATATCTAGCAACCTTTCATTTAAAAATTTCATTACAAAATAATACATTAAAATATTTGGGTTAATGTTATTAACTATTCATTATAAATTTGATCATCTTCTCTCCCCCTTCTCTCTCTCTCTCTCTCTCTCTCTCTCTGTCTAAGTAATCAGATAGATATTGTATATGCGTATGTATATATGCGTATGTATATATATATATATATATATATATATATATATATATATATATATATATATATATATAGATATATATATATTAGATATATTTAAAAAGAATACAAAGATTTATTATCAAGTAATCATTATCGCGTAATAATTTATGCCAAATTTTCAATAATTCTTAAATGCTAAAGGTATATAATTTATCTGATAAAAATTAATCAAGGAATCTCTAAAGAATGTCAGAATTTTCCTAAAATAATTATTATTTCATATTATATCAGATCACACGATCCGAAGAAAATTGTCCCGACATCGATCCATCGTACGTAATAAAGCAATTTAAAAAAATTAAAAATTAAAAATGTCAATGCGGAAGCAAATGAAATAAATCGAGTGCTCGGTTATTTTCGAAATATGCTTTTCGGTGAACGATAAGGAAACGTTCGATAAAAAGCTACTTCCTCTCTCTCTCTCTCTCTCTCTCTCTCTCTCTCTTTCTATCTTTTTTCTCACGTTCTCTCTTGTTTTCTCTTTTAACACATACAGGACGAAAGTAAAGGGGCAAAGGGTTTTATCGTGCAACGCCGATCTGCACTTTGATGGCTATAACTTTTGGTTCTTCTCGGTGGCCATGAGAGGCACATACTGCTTCGCAGACTATGCTACGAAGTGGATAAGCGAACGCCTAAGATCGTTCTCATCGATGTGTAGAAAGAGAGGTGGAGGAGAAGTAGGAGGAGGAGGAGGAGGTGGTGGTGGTGGTGGTTGGTGGTGGTGGAAGAGGAGGAGAGAGAAAGAAAAAGAGAGAAAAAGAGAGCACGAAGAAGAGCGGATATACGCGCGTGCGAGAGAGGATAAACGAGTTTTTCGACGTCTCCGACTCTCCCCCTCATCTCTCAAGTCTATCCTCTTCTTCTTCTTCTTCCTTCTCGAACGAGATCGTCGTCCTTATGCTCCTTCGTCCTTCCTTCTTCTTTTATATCCTTTACCATCCCTCTCCATTTACTTTATCCACCTTAATTCCTCTCCTCTATCCTACAAATCGCTAATAACGAAATTGAAAATTTGATCGTTCATGTGGCGTACAAGATTCGCTTGTGTAATGGATATTTAATGTGTGCATGTGTATGTGTGTGTGAATGTGTGCGTGTATGGTTGTATTAAATAAATTCTGGAAGGATATGGACGTTTATTATTAAGTATCCAATCGTAGAAAAATTTTGATGGGTTCTTATACGATATATTTATATATATACCAATATATATATTATATAAATTATCTCCGATTATGATCTAATATAATATGGAATAATAATCATTAGAAAATTCTGATCTTTTTACAAATTTTTATATTATCTCTTATTAAATAATATATATATATATATATATATATATATAACTGAATTTTTATAATAAAACCAATATGATTAATCTAATAAAAGAAACTATATAATATATATATATATATATATATATATATATATATATATATATATATAAAATTGAACACGTTTTTTTACAACAAAATAACTTCTTTGAGTTACGATCAAACGATTTGATTTTGTTTTTCTTTTTTTTTTGAAAAGTTAGAAGAAATAGTTCTTTATTTATAAGGCGCGAAAAAAAATTATTGAAAAAGTTGCAATTAGTCTTCAGTCTTCTGATAAACTTGATAAGAAATAGTCTAAAATTTTGTAAAAAGATCCAAATTTTCCAAATTTCTAAAAAATAAAAGATATCCAATAAACTTGTAGACGATCTAAAATCACGCTTTCTTATAATCATTGATAGTTATAATTCAGAACAAAAAAGGAAAAAAAAATGATCGAGATGAAACATTAATAAAATCTTAAATCTTAAATTCTACTTTATATTTAAAATACTACTACCAATAATCGTAAAGTTTACTAGAAGAAAAAGGAACAAAAAATAAAAAATTAAAAGGATCGATATTGATTCTTTCGAGAATCTACAGATTTTCGCTCTTTAAATAATCATTAATAAAAACTGACTATTAGAATAATCCTTTTTTTCTCTTTTTAAAAAACGAAAAGGCATAGGACAATTTTTCATTCGGATAAGTACTTACAAGTCGCTCTTCTTTCATCGTCTAATTTAACCGAAAAGTATTTTATATCTGGAAGTCATATAAAACAAAAAAAGAACAAGAAGAAATAAAAATAAAAACAAAGCAAGAAGAAAAAAAGAGAGCCACAGGAAGAGACGAATAAACGAATTTCGCGGTCGAGCCAACGAATCGAGCTAACATTATCCTAACACCTGCCAGAGAGAGAGAGAGAGAGAGAGAGAGAGAGAGAGAGAGAGAGAGAGAGAGAGAGAGAGAGAGAGAGAGAGAGAGAGAGAGAGAGAGAGAGAGAGCTGGTAGGGGGGACAGGTGGTTCGCGAGAAGCCGAAGATTTACGAGAACCCGAAGTAAAATGCCTAAAGCTTTCTTCTTCTTCTTCTTATTCCTTTTCTTCCTCCGCCTTTTCCTCGAAGGACGAAAACTCGCAGCAGTACTCTCTCTCTCTCTCTCTCTCTCTCAATATCCTTCGGCCGAATCGAATTATATCGAAGAGAGCAGAAGAGGCTTTACGATCTTTACGAACTCTAGCGATGATCGTTTCCTGCGTTTATGTTTTCGAGCGTGCTACAGAGAGATAAAAGAGACTTTAGTTTATCGACTTTATTTCCTTCCGAGACACCATCGTGTACGATTGACGTCCACAAAGGAAAACATATAGAGAGACAACCGCAGTTTAAATCAGAAACGATCGATGTTTATTGCATCCCATGTTCGGATCGGCCGGAGTTCAATTACGAGTAGAATTAACGAGAGAGAAATTTTGATATATATATATGTGTGTCTCTGTGTGTGTGTATATGTATGTATGTATGTATGTATGTATGTATGTATGTATGTATGTATGTATGTATGCATGTATGTATGTATGTATGTATGTATGTATGTATGTATGTATGTATGTATGTATGTATGTATGTATGTATGTATGTATGTATGTATGTATGTATGTATGTATATATGTATGTATATAAATACATAGAAAGATAAAGAAGATAAAATATCTGATGATTGCAATTAGTCGTTGGTATTAATCGTTACTATTAATAGAAAGAATCATTTAAGAATATTTATTATAAAAGTTAATATTTAAATGATTGAAATATTTTTTGCAAATAATTTATCGGAACATATCTTCTATGTAATCCATGTAATTTATTTAAGAATTTATTTAATTTTTATATAATAGTAGAAACAATATCTTAAATCGTTTCTACGTTCCCTATTTTAAATTAAATATCGCACGATCGCATATAAATATTTAATATACAGGAAAACACACACACATACACACACACATATATATATATATATATATAATAGTTAAGAAATAATATTTTCATGTTACCTAAATGATAGATGTTTAGAAACCCGTTTTGTTTTATCAAGAATCAATAGGATCATTGATATGTTCCCTTTTCAAATGAGAACACCCAATATATATGCATATAAATATACATATATAAATGGATCGATAAAAATACATTTTTTTTCTTTTTAAGTTCTTTTATTTAACGAACGCACGTGCGATCACGTTACATAGGAAAGGCGCGTGTCACGCTTATAGTATTTTAAAGATAGAGATAGGTAGATATACATATATATAGATAGAGAGAGAAAGAGAGAGAGAGAGAGAGAGAGAGATGTACGAAAGAAAAGTTAACCCTTTGGATTTCCAAAGAGAAAGATCTGAATAAGCATGCTCAGTAATAGTACTATATATATATATATATATATATATATATATATATATATATATATATATATGTATAGAGAGAGAGAGAGAGAAAGAGAGAGAGAGGGAGAGGGAGAGAGAGAGAAACTACTTGGACGATTTATAATAATGGCCATTGAGTTGACCCAATATGTAAAACGTTTTGTTCCTTTTGTCATACGATTGGTCAAGACTGTATGTATATTTATCTATATATGTATTTAAAGATATCTACGTATATAACAGTTACGTGATAGACACTTATGCATGTTAGATATGTATGTACACACATAGTACTTAACAAAGTAGGGCTCGTCACGCTTCTCGCACTAGATCGGAGATACGGATTTACATCAATCGTTCGAAACGTTTTTCGTTGTTCGGTTACAAGTTCGAAGTAAACGAGCGTACTTATTACAAATCGCCGTATGAGTTTATAACAGTCGCCCGTTCGAGTCGCGTCGTTTAAAAAGAAAAAAGAAGAAATACAAGAAAGAAAGAAAGACAGAGAGAAAAGAAAACAAAAACAAAAAAAGAGAAAGAAAAAACAAAAAATTAGTCGAGTTCAAAACTGGAGAGCTCGTGTCCTCTCGTGACAAGATTGTATATGCGTGTGTCTCTATGCGTATATGTATGCGTATATGTCTGTGTCTGTGCGCGCGTGTGTGTATGTGTGTCTGACTATGTGATTCTGTGCGTGTACACAAGCATCGCAGAGTAGCCCTTGTTCGCGAAGGAAATCGAATCGGATACACGGAGGAGAAGACGATAGAATCTCAGGCGCCAGGAATCCGCCCACCGTGGCTCGAGTTAAACAGCCTCCGATCTGAGAAGATAACTCTCCTCTTCTACCAAGAATACTTGTCCGAAACATCCCGCTTGTTATACGTGGAGGAAAGTCAATTACGGTATTTACACGTTTACACGATATCCACGTTACGTTCCACGTGTAATCTCGCACGAACTCGTCGAACGTCCTTAATCTGCTTATCCACAGAAAGATAGAGATAGAGAAAGAGAAAGATTTTATATATATATATATATATATATATATATATGAGTTATAGATTTGGAAAGTAAGGCAAGTGCATTATATGTTATTGCTAAATATTATAATGGTTTGCATTTGAATGAGATTTAAAAATATTTGGAAGCAGTAATAGATATATTTTATATTTTTTGTGGTGTTATTTTATTGCAAATTTAATATGCAATAATGGTTATCCGTGTTTGATGAAACAAAATATCATGGTTTTGGTATACGCTAATAGACTTGCCTGGCTATCTTTCAAAAGCGATGATTTGTTGAAAACGTTGATTTTCCTTCAATGGAATATAACTATAATAACAAAATATTGAATATTTTATTTATTTGATTTTGACATTTCATACTTCTTTCGATTAGCTACAATATAAACAAAAAATAAATTTAATTTTATTGGATAGCATTTTATATTTCTTAGTTTAGATGGTGCAGATTTTTAAAGTATTCATGATGAATGGGTGGTACATAAGGTAATAAATCCATCATATCTTTATATTTTTCGTTAGTAATAAGCCTAATTTTCGCATTAAAAGATGATAATAATATTTTTCCGAAACTACTTGGCCTATCCCGTTTTTACTGGACTTGCCACACTTTCAAAATCAACTCATAATAAATATCATAGTCAAAATAAATTACTAGTAGCAAATTCATACTGATATTAAAAGATATTTATTGTAAATTGATTAAAAACATAAATTTTATGTTAATTCGTAACGAGAATTAGCTTTAACTATTTTTTTTTACGGATTGAACTTGCCCTTATATAAATATATGAGCCGATCACTTGTCAAATCGATTACTTCATAAAACGAAAAAACGAAGAAATGTAATAAAATAATATAAATGGGTTTATAAAATTCCCATTAAAATATAAATTCAAATAAATATAGTATAATGTATAATGGCCCTGCTGTTGCTTCGTTTGAATCAGCATTATTGCAACGATTTACATTAGAGTACGAACTTAATCAGATTGGCTTTTTGAAATAAATTATTTTCTATTCGTTGCCCAAAAGAATTTTCTGATGTAATAGCATTAAATAATCTAAATTAGGGAAATTTATGACGAATATAAAAAGTAAGGACCCCATTGAGTGCTTTGACAATTACATTAAAAAGAAATTAAAAAAGTGGAGTTAATCGATTTGGCTTGTGAACGGCTCATATATTGTCTATATATATATATATATATATATATATATATATATATATATATATATATATATATATATATATATATATAGATATATATATATATATATATATAGATATATATATATAGATAGATATATATATATAGATATATATATATATATATATAGATAGATGGATAAGTAGTAGACGTACACGAAATTTATTTTCATTACGAATTAAGTGATACGGATTGAGATTCTAATTTTTCGGATAAATTGATGAATTTTAAAAGAACGCCGATAACCATTATCGGCGATTGATATTTTTTGATAAAATATGAAATACGAAATATTGAGTTGATCGATCGATTCGTTTTTAAATTAGTTTAACGTTATCTTTAATGTCTTTTCAAATAACTTGATTTATTATAAAAATTAATTTAAATAAAGTGATTCGATTTAATTCCAATGTAAAATATTTGATTCAAATGGCACCGTCTTATCGTTGGTGATTTTTATTTTTATTTATAATACGTCAAACGTGAGACATCTATTTCTAAAGTAAAATATAACATTCCGAAAATTCATACTTTATTAACTTATTTATTACTAATTGAAATTTAGTAAGAAATTCAATAATCGTCGCACTTTTTGTACGTCTTTCTTAAAAAAGAAAAAAAAACAATAGAAAAATATAATGCTTTACATTTTTTTTCTTTTTTCTTTTTTAACGAGATATTCGTTGAATTCAAAAGACAAGTTATTCGTTACTCGTTATTCGTTCATTATGAAATAGTTAATTAAGAATAAATTAAGAAATTTCTCATCTTTTTGTGACGTATTTAAATCGTTAATTCTGATTGGAAGATTAATAATGGAAAACACGTGAGTTTCTTTAATTTTTATTTTTAATTCAATACTCACATAAAAATTTTGTTTTCTTTCGATTCGAAGAAAAGACTCTTTCTCTCTCTCTCTCTCTCTCTCTCTCTTTCTCGTGTCATTTCGCGTGCATATACGCGAGATCCTTATCTGAAGAGTCAGGCCGCCATCGCGATACGGCTCAAATTGTAAATTCTGCCCATTGTGCTAGACCTGCCTCTGCTTCGATCGAACGTGCGGGCCTTATTCCGCTTTTTTTCATTTTTTTCCTCTTTTTTCTTTTTTTTTACTCTTTCTTTTCTTTTACTTCTTTGCCTCTCTCTCCTTTTCTCTCTCTCTCTCTCTCTCTCTCTCTCTCTCTCTCACGTGCTCTCTCTGTCCGTCTGCCTGTCTGTGTTTTTCTCTCTCTCTCCCTTAAAGAACATCCTCTCGTTCTTTTCCTTTCAGTCTCGGTGTCTCGAAACGAAAACGGTGATGCATAAAATATACCTTTGAAATCCACAAACAGTAAACAGATTTATGTTCCGAGTTCGATCGGTAACAAAGTCAAATGCTTGTAGCAGGATTTGTATTATACGTCGCGTGTTTCTAACGTTATTTTATAATAATTCATTCTCATTTCGTATAATATTCTTGTTT
This sequence comes from Dolichovespula saxonica, assembly GCA_911387935.1. Classification (NCBI taxonomy): domain Eukaryota; kingdom Metazoa; phylum Arthropoda; class Insecta; order Hymenoptera; family Vespidae; genus Dolichovespula; species Dolichovespula saxonica. Next base: position 790,768 of record OU427010.1, read on the forward strand.
TATTCATTCATTTCGAAACGTTACAAAATATATTCTCGAATTGATAATATAATGTTTCGTATGAATTCGTAAAAATAAAATATGTTACCTTGAAATAACATATTTAATATATCTATTTGATATTATTTTACTGAATTTTATTTGTTTCTTTTTTCTTTTTATTATATAATTAATCGTGTTAGTTTATACTCATGGAAGATTAATGTGTAATTACTAAATATACGTAAGTCTAGGAGAAAGAGAGAGAAAGAGAGAGAGAGAGAGTGAATCATATATTTACTATACTATATATACTAACAAGTACTATGATACTATACTTTATGTATATTATATATATATATATATATATATATATATATATATATATATATATATATATATATACATATATATAATTTTGTCTTTTTTTTATATAAAGGAGAAAGTACAACAAAACAGTTTTATTAGAGTCGAAGTTGAACAATTTTCAAGCCAATCGAATGTATAGAAATTTCTGAATTTCGCAAAATATTCCCTATCGTTTCTCAATAGCACGTAGCTCTTTCTAGACATTTATATCCTACACAAGATCAACATGAGTTTACGTACCTGCTGCCGGCGGCAACTATAACAGTAACAACAATAACAACAACAACAACACAAATAACAGAAACAACAAAGACTACGACGACTACGATGATGATGATGATGCTGAGGACGAGGACGAAGACAAGAACGACGGTGAGGAGGATGAAGAGTAAGAAGAAGAAGAAGTAGAAGAAGAAGAGGTGGAAGAAGAGAAAGGGGAGGAGAAGTTAGAGGAGGAGGAGGAGGAGGAGAAAGGGGAGGAGAAGAAGGAGGAGGAAAATTATTTCGAACATCTGCCGTAAGAGAGGCGTCGATGAGGGTTATCGTTTATGGTTCTGAGTTATATGAAATAAACAAGGAACATAGACTATGATGCATCAACAATAAGGAAAAGAAACCTTGAGATATTCAATGACAAAAGGAAAAGGGATACTTAAGGAAAAATGCCACATGTTTTAACTATAATCACGTACTTTTGCCACAGCTGGTTTGTTCGATGATACTTCAACTTCCGCATTTTTTTCTTTTTTCTCTTTTTTTCTTTTTCTTCCCCGTCCACCCCCCTTACCTTCATCCCCTCTTCCCTCAGCTTACAGGAGAGCCAATCCGGTTACGGGTTAATAGTAGTAGTAGGTTTCTGAATCATTTTTCCTTTTTAGATAAAAAGACCGTGAGGTCTAGGTAAGTACTTACAAGTGAGAGACGTTACTTTGTTTTATGAGTCTTAGATCAGTCGGGAGGGGGGGGGGGGATCAAGCTCGATCGTGGGAAAATAAAAATGAGCAAAGTCGAAAGGTAAGTGGAATTACTGCGTACAATAATAACGCGTGTCCGTAGTCACTAACGAATGACGTATTTTATTCGTTTGATGTCGCAACATCTTTTCTTCTTCTCTTTTCCTTTTTTTTTTTTTATTTTATTTATTCTCTTTCTTTTCTTTTTTTTTTTTTTTAACATCGTCGTATCCCTCAAAATCAGCTGTTAATGCATTTTCGCACGTACATGTGGTAGGAATAACGAAAAATCAATTTATATTTATATTTATCAAATTGCCATTCGAGATTTGAAAAAAAAAAGAAGAAAAACAAATAGGGTTAAATATTGGTTAAGTAAAGATTATTTTCTTGCGACAAATTTGCGTCATTAACGCAACATTTTTTTTGGTATTAATATTATATACCTTGATATTATATAGAATTCAAGATATATATAATAATATCATATATCTTGTTATTATATAAAATTCAAAATATGTAACAAATATACATGTATATATTGTGAATAAATATTCGCATTTACTTTTCCTATCCTTTCTTTTTTTGTTTTGTTTTGACAAACCACAGGCCATTCAAGGTATATAATATCATATTTCTTGATATTACATAAAATTAAAAATATATAACAAATATACATGTATATATTGAAATAAATATTTGCTTGATATCACGAACGTTTTTCTTCCCGTTTTCTCTTTTATTTTTTGTTTTGACTAACCATAAGCCATTCAAGATATATCTCAACATATATCTCGATATATAAAATTCGAGATATATGTCAAATATACATGTATATCTTGTTAATAAATATTCGCTTGATATCACCAACGTTTTTCTTTCCCTTTTCTTTTCTTTTTTTTTTCAAAAAAATTTAATACCGTTATCTCTCTGGATCTTCTAACGCGTGTTCAGTTTAGTCCATGATTATTTGGTAAGGCACGTCATCTAGTTTTATATCTTTTGATGGCACAGAAAGAAAGAAGGAAGAGAAAGAGAGCGAGAGAGAGAGAGAGAGAGAGAGAGAGAGAAAGAGAAAGACAGAGATGGATTCTTAGTAATGGTGCGAAATGAGGAGTCATTTGAAGAGCCTATTACATAGGGACAGTTATAGTCGGCGGAGAACGACCATTCTGATAAAGCTAATTTGTCGCTCGTAATTCGTAGTGAGAAAGAGAAAGAGAGAGTGTGTGTTCCTGCCTTCTGTAACCACTTGAAAAAAAAAAGAAAAATAGAGAAGAAAAAGAAAAGAAAAAGAGAGGAAAAAAAAGATCTTTCACCTTCCATGGTTACGCAATCGTCGCTTATTCACGGTGGCCAAATGAGAATGGACCCTATTCTCTCTTTCTCTCACTCTCTCTCTTTCTCTCTATCCTTCTTCTACTCCTCTTTCTCTTTCTCTCTCGAAATTTATCGTCTCTCCGTTAAAGTTTCGACCATAAATTATTTCTATCGTAGGACAATGGAGCTATGTCGCGAACCATTTTACAAGGCTAATCGGTGTTTAAAATCAAATTTTTTCGAAAGTAATCTCTCTCTCTCTCTCTCTCTCTCTCTCTCTCTCTCTGTCTTTCTCCTTCTGTCTCTGTCTGTCGGTCTGTCTCTCTCTCTCTCTCTCTCATACAAACACAACACACACACTCTTTCAACACGGGAGACAACGGTTTGTGTATCGTAGATCGTTATCATCCTATTATTTACACGCTGGATTTATCGATCAACATTTAACGCCGTGCGTTAATCGAACGCGACTTTTATCGAGCTAGCCACCCCTTGCGTTCTTCCTTGTTACTACATTTTATATATTAGAGTTAGCTAGACACAGAACGAATTCTTTCGATATTGTTTAAAGACCTTACAATAAAAAAGGATAAATAAAGATGGAGAAAAATATTCTTTAGTTTAGTTAGACAAGATGAATTATGAGTACGCGGAAATTGTGCACTTAACGCACGAAACGGTACTTATCTACTAAAATGATGATAGTCTTCTCTATTTATATCTACGTACTACGAAATGGATTTTAAAGAGCAAGATTGCGATCAAAAAATCAGAGAGAAAGAGAGAGAGAGAAAGAGAGAGAGAGATGCTTAATCGATTATGCCTCGATGAAACGTGACCTTATGAAATAATGAAGTTCGTTATTGGATTTCCTTGTTTTTTCTTTTTGTTTTTTGTTTTTTAGAGAGAAAGAGAATGAAAAGAATGAAAAAAGAAAAGAAAAAATATAATGAAAGGAGAATAAGAATGTTGGATATTCTCATCAAGGATTAACCAATTTACCAATTTACGTCATTGTAAAAGGAAAATAAGGATAGGCATATATCACTGGTAATTCACGTCATTAAAAATTAATCATAGTTTTGATCATTAACTTTTTTTTATATTGAAATTTTCGTTGGAGTCAAAACTCGTATTTGCCATAGACTCGACGTATTATTTGTTCAACAATTATTAATTCAAACACAACAAAAATAATATTTCGCATAATGCGTTTATTTGTAAAAATAAAACATAAATAAATAAATAAATACATACATAAAAAGATGAACAACAAATGTATCTGTAAAAGTTAAATGTTATAATATTTTATATTTATATAATATATTGCTAATTACCAGTGTATTGTAATATACATCGTGTATCGAAATTTTATCAATTTACATAGGGTGGTCCTCGTAATGTTAATTACTCAAAAAGAAATAATTAGGGACAGAAATTTAATACTTGTTTTCTCTCGATAAGAAAGCAAGGTCACCAAAATTTCCTTTCAATGAAACCATTTTTTATAATAATCTATAAAATAATAGGACAAATTCAATTAGTACGTAAAATGTTATATTATCTTAGATTGAAATTAAAAATAAACTAAGTAAATTTTATTTGAATTATTTCAATTTAATTTCAAAATTTATTTCATTATACCATTCGATCATACAAATTCGTGGGAATGAACAAGTTAGTCTGTCTTTTTAAATATCTTATCTGAAAAATGCAAAGATATATATTATATAATTATTTATTATATAATAATTATATAATAATATTATATATTATATAATTATATAATATATATATATATATATATATATATTATATAATTATAATTAAAACATAGTTATTATAATTGACCAATTTTTATGTAACAATTTGAAAAAAAGAATTGTATAATTATTGTCTAATATTTAAATATATATCAATTATTAACGTTTAAACAATTTTTAACAAAACGTAACAATTTATACAAGAACCTCTTAATCGAACAACTAAATCACCCTTAGTAGAAACCTGTTTTATTGATCGTTAGTAGTAGATTTCTGAATTGGGAAGGAAGGGACATAACAGGATAGAATAAGATCGAATAGGACTGAAGAGGATCTAATAGAACCGGATACTGTTGGATAAGACCGAACAGGATCAAATAGAATCAAATAGTATCGAATAGATCAGTATAGGACCAAATAGGACTAAATAGGAACAAATAGAACCGAATAGGATCCAATAGAACTAGATAGAACCAAATAGAATCAAACAGAACCGAATCAGATTGGATCGGGAAATACGAAGATAGCTGAAGATTACCAGAAGGTAGCCGAAGATTGCCAAAAACCGCCGACTATATCTCAGACAAAACCTCAAACAAAACACCGAACAAAGTCTTAAACAAAACACCGAACAAAACCTCAGACAAAATCGATTTCGATCTATGTCGATCCTGCTCGATCCTGTTCGATCTTATTCGACAATATTTGATCCTATTCGGTCTTGTTCGATTTTATTCGACCATATTCGATTTTGTTCGGATTTATTACTTGATCAGCTATAACAAGAAATATATAAATTGTTATGTTTTGTAAAAAAGTATTATGAAAATATTAAAGGAATTTGATAACTATGTGGATTTATAATTATTCCTATATATTTATTTTCGCATTTTTCAAATAAGATTTTTAAAAAAAGAAACTTCTTTATTCCCATTTATTAACGGTTAGTGCAGATAATTATACACAGGCATACTATTTTAAATTTCAATAAATTGATTTGATTTATATTCAATTGTATTGTAACTTAAAATAATATTGTGTGTACTCATTGAATTTGTTCTGTTATTTTATAAATTATTGTAAAAAAATGATTTCATTAAAAAGAAATCAAGGTAACTGTTGCGTTTTTATCAAGAAAGAAAGTGTTAAATTTCTGTTACTAACTATTTTTTTATGAGATTATCGTAAGTGTCTTAAAAAGTCATGATTACTGTTTTAAATGAACCACCTTGTATATTAGTTATTCAGTTCTAACACGAAACTATTTATTCACCAACCCGATAGAACATTATATATATATATATATATATATATATATATATATATATATATTATTTATTTAAATAGAATTATTTATTTCGTACAAATCTAATGATAAACTAATGATAATTGTCCTTAATTACGTCGTTTGGTTATCTAATTTATTAACGCTTAGTACTATCGATGTATTTTATCCATATCCTTCAGTTTGACAGATACTAGAAAAGACAAAAAAAAGGAAAAGAAAATTAATAAATATTGTCGTAATTAAAAATCAAATATAATACTGTTTAACACGGTATAAATTTTTGAAATATTATATGTCATTTAGAAAAGATCCTTAAATCAGGGTATTCGTAAAATGGAAATTCGTAAAGCTGGGAATTCGTAAAACGAGAATTACCTGTATACGGTAGCGAATATAAGCAACGCGCGTTTCAAGCGTGCCATCTAGGGCTTTGAACGTGGCTCGAGTGTCACGAGCAAAAGCCATTATCCTTTCGACTTATCTCGTCGTCTCATACTCGGGTCACGTTCGCGACTGCACAACGAAAGGGCGTCGTTACGTCGATAGTTTTTCGCGTAACCTAAGAAATCTCGGCCCTTTGCGGCTTGGACTTTGAATATAAAATTACATATATATATATATATATATATATATATATATATATATATATATATATATATTATATTATATATATGTGTATATATATATGTGTGTGTATGTATGTATATATGTAGTTTCGACAAAAGTTTCTCCAAGAAAATCTTTCCAAAAAATTCACAATTTTTCACATTCAAAATTCATTCAACATTATTGTCCAACACAAAATGACAGACCATTAAAAATCTTTTATTCAATAAATCATTTGTATTTTTACGATTATAAGTAATATTGCAATACTTTCGATTAATCAATAGTAGTACTTGAGTACTTTCGATAAATTATTTGTTTTTATTTTTTAATTCTATAATCATTGAATACTATTTCTACAGATCTATGATTTGTTAACTCTTGAAATTTATCATCCAAAAAGGGAACAGAAGAAAAATAAATTGTATTAATACTGTCATATTCTTTTATTCCAGAAATGTTATAAATCAAACAGCAAGTAAATATTTCCTTACATTATTATTAAACATAGAAAACTTATTATATCTTCGATAATAACGAATGAAATTTAATATAAAGTTAATTATAAATTCAATATTACCTTACATTTTAACGATCAAAGCCTCGAACAAAAAAATAACGATATACGAAAGAAAGAAAGCAAAAGAAAACAAAGAAAAAGAAAGAAAAGCAAAACAAAACAAAAAAAGAAAAGAAGTATAATCTCTATATAATATGAAACTTTTATCCAGTTCTCAAAGGTAACCCCTTGAAATATTATAAGAACCTTTTAGATAAACCCTATAATCATCGAACGTAAATATCGGGCCAATCACGATAAATATTATCGGGAAGTATAACGAATGAAACGCGTCCGCGCGTAGTACAATGGATACCTACCCTCTCTTTGGATATTATGTATCCCTTTTCGTTCGATCTGGTGATTTCACTTTTCCCCGTAGGACTTGAAGAAAAAAGGACTACAGGATACAAAGGCGAACGTGGCCGATTATTTTCCTCGTATCTACCCCGTCCCACCTTTGTCGTCCTTACGGGGCGAAACGAATTGGATCTCTCTCTCTCTCTCTCTCTCTCTCTCTTTCTCTTTCTCTTTCTCTCTTTCTTTCTCACTTTCACATATATTGTCATACATATAAGGATATTCTCTTTTCTGCTAAGGAAAAGGGAGACAGAGAAAGAGAGAGAGAGAGAGAGAGTCTCGTTCGAATTCGTTCGCTATCGGCATCTGGCAGGATCGTAAACGAGGATAGATCCGTTAACGGATCTTTTGTCATCCGTGTGACGCATCGGCGAAAGTCAATATTCGAAAGATGCCGCTTCATCCCAACAGTAAGGACTATCGCGAGAAAGGATCTCTGCTCGTAATGGCCGCTACGTGACGAGGAGGGAACAACCACCTCGAGATCTTCCGCACCCTTTCAAAACGTTTTGCATAATATACGGGTTCCCGGTTCCCTCCGCTAACGTAAGAGGGTGAAAACCTCCGAGGCATCTCCTTTATTCTTTTCGTACGTTCAAGAAGGAAACAGGATGAAGGAACAACGAAAAAGGAAAACGTGCGATATTCAAGCCTAATGAAATATCCTATTTCTCCTTACGATCCTTTCGGTATATATATATATATATATATATATATATATATATATATATATATACAACATAACATCGTTGAATTATCTATCAGTATTGCTGTGTGATTCAACTTTTGTGATACACGATCGATCATATTGATATTACGAAAAATGAAATTAGATGATAAGAGATATAAGATTTAATGCAAATCCTTTAGAGGTAGATAGTAATAATATGAATATTTATCCTTTATCCTTATGTCAGGGATTTGCTTTTTCTTTTTTTTTTGCTTTATTTTTTTTAATTAATTAATTTATTTTTTTTTTTCTAATTCTGACGAAAGATTCAGTGATTCAACAATTGGTATAAACGATAGTGATACCACGTGTAATTGTGCTTAATTAGTCGTTTGGTCTTCGGACTTAATAAAGCTTAGAATTATAGACTTATTTCAATGATAAACGTCGATTTGACAGATACTAAAATCAAAAACAAAAAAACAAAGATACATTTTATATACTTTATCCTTCTTAACTTATTTAATTTTAAGATAATATACAAACAAAAAAAAAGAAATAAAAGAGGAAAGAAAGAAGATTATAAATCAACGCGTCACACCGATAATGATGCGATTCTCGTTAAATCTAAAAAAAAAAAGAAAGAAAAAAAGTTCGATTATCTCCAGTTTTAATTACCGCTAAATCGTTAACGATCTCGCGATTACGTATTGTCAATAAATTTTATTTTATTCCTGATTTGTGTGGGCGGCGGGGACGGGAGGGCGCGGAGTGGCGACGAAGAGAGGGGGGAGTTCGAAAAAGAATAACAACTTCAACTTTTTTTATCTTCTATTCCATATAACGATAACGATTCCGTTCCTTTGATTTGCATAGCCAAATATATTGACCTATTCAAAATAACCAGTTCTACGATTAAGAGATTATATTATCTTTCTGCTTCTTTGTCGGACGAAATCAATGAGATTATTATTATTATATATTTCCTTCTATGTCCGATTTTTATTAAATCGAAACGAGATAAAAATATGTTTCATTTATAATACGGACGGACGGACGTACGGACGGACGGATGGATGGAGTCGTCGTATGTGAATTCGCCCGGCAAGGTTATACACGCCCTTTCACGGGAATGTCAAAAGCAGTGAACCAAACGAACCTTCTCCTATTAACTCCTTCCTTCTACAAACGTGACACCAAAGTGGCGACGGCTGCACTAAGCGACGAAAGGTCCAGGCTACTTCAGACTCCGTGCTTGCTTCCAAAACCCAAAATTCAAGTTCCAAAGGAGAACTTCTCTCTCTCTCTCTCTCTCTCTCTCTCTCTCTCTCTCTCTCTTTCTCTCTTCTTCTCTCTCTTTCTCTCTCTTTCTATTTCTATCTCTCTCTCTCTCTCTCTTTCTCTCTCTCTCTCTCTCTCTCTCTCTCTTTCTCTGTAGGGGGAAAAGGTTTTCTCCGCACGGCAATCGCCATGCATCTTCGAGGTTAACCGATCTCGAACGTTATCGAGTTACCTTCGACTACCTGCTTACGTACCAACCATGGACCGCATACGAATCGGCTATTTTAAATTCCCTCCGTCTCCTCCTAACCTACTAGTCATCACCAATAGAGAGAAAGAGAAGGGGAGAGAGAGAGAGAAAGAGAGAGAGAGAGAGAGAGAGAGAGAATCCAAATTCGTCTACTCTCCCACTCAACGTTCCTAACTTTGAACCCTTCGTCAGGATCGTTCCACCCTCGAAGCTATTAACCCATTAGGTTATAACGCTTGGTTAATCCTTACCGGTTAAGCATGTCAATAGTTTGAATAGTTTTGGGAGATAATATTGCTTATGGTATAATAAGAGAAATGCTGGTGTAACAATTTAGAAAGTAATTTTATATGTGTATTCGTGTTATACGGGCGTCCAAAAAAGTTTGGGGATCAAACTTATACCACCAAACTTATACTCGGGGTCAAATAAATCGGTGGAATAATGCTCTTACAAACTTATTTATGTCCGACAAAATGCTTCATTGAAAAGATATATACTTTTAAAAGATATTTATGATTTATCGTGACGGTTATAAGAAACGTTCGATAAATTCCTACCACTGCAAGTATCCAGACTTCCTATTCGTCGAATTAGCGATTATCAAGCTCTTTCTAACGTACAAAATCTATTGGAAATAATAATAAATGCATTTTTAATACATTCCCAAGAGTTCATCTTCTGTTTCTATCGTATTTTTATAAACCAAATCATAAATATAGGTCCAGAGTATAAAAAAAAAAGATATAAAAAAATAAAAAAAAATAAAATATTTGACGATCAATAATTCGACGGATGGAAATAAATCACAAATATCTTTTAAAGGCATATACCTTTCCAATAATGTATTTTTCGACACAAGTTTATATGAACTTTTTTCATCTATTTGACCTCGGTAATACGTAGTATAAATTTAGTCTCATACTTTTTTGACGCGAGCGCGCGCGCGTGCGTGCGTATGTGTGTGTGTATGTACTCTAGGTGTAACGACAAGGTAGGTACATTTCAAAGACGTAGAAAATTACCTACCGACGAGTCACCCTTCGTAGAGAGACTCGAGGATTCATATGGGAAATCAAGGGACGAACGAACGCACGTGTGCCCTATGTCTTTCTCTCTCCCTCTCTCTCTCTCTCTTTCTCTGCCTTTTTCTTACTCTTTCTCTTTCTCTTTCTCTCAATCTCTTTGCTCGGCTCCCTTTTTCATTCCACTCACTTCCCGTTTTCAACCTTAACCCTCTTCACACTTCTGATACCACGTGTCCTATCAGCCACACATAAAACGCTTGACGGACAAGAGATCGAATGCATGATCTCTCTATATTCCTCCCCATTGATGTCGTCGCTTACCATGCGGTGTCCTTTCTCGGTCACATTCATCGATTCCGTCTCTCTCTCTCTCTCTCTCTCTCTCTCTCTCTCTCTCTCTCTCTCTCTCTCTCTCTCTCTCTCTCTCTCTCTCACTCTCACTCTCATTCTCATTTCGCCTTCTATAACTCGAGAAGCAAAAAAAGACTTAAGATAATTAAATGTTGCTTGATGATATATATGTATACGGATAAATTACAATTTTATCGAGATATCTCGACGATAAATATCTGCGATAAATAATCAAGTGTCGTTAACGATAAATATGATTTGATATATATATATATATATATATATATACGCGCAAGTACGTGGGTGCAGATAAGCATCGATACGATTTATGAACATACGATTTGGTTCCTTCGAAATTTGATTTTTATCTAATTATTGATTTTTGTGACGTAACGAATAAATTCGAAAATTCGAACGTCCAACTAACGCATTTTAAGATCGGATACAAATCGAAGGATTATTAATAAATTGATCGTTACTTGAGAGATTCAATAAAAATTATTTCTCATATAAAATTGATTAATGAAAAAAAAAAAATTGATTAATTCTTGATTATGAATTTTATTTTTACACGATCTAAACGTTCGTCGTCCATTCAACTGAATGCAATTCAAATTTGATTGCATGGTTCAAAATTTAATGCGATTATACGCTTGGTATCGAACACTTGCGAGAAGATAACGTTTCGTAAGAAGTCGATCGTACGGAAAATGCAGTGAAGAAGGAGAAAAAGAAAGGAATAAAAAAGAAAAAGGAAGAAAGAAAAATAGAAAAGAAGCAGCAAATAGGTAAATATCTACCGGTCCGAGATGCGGAAGGGACGGCAGCGCAGGAAGGCAGCATTTCTAGTAATTCGATATATCTCGCGATTCGCCAACTCGACTACGGATTTATTATCGTTCCCTTAAAATATTCCATCTCGTGGCTATCCTCGATCACGAGAGCGCGGCGTATCTATTCATCCATCTCTGCTTTTATCTGCCGACCAATCTACGTATCTATCCGCATGATCGTCCATTCGTCTATAAATCCGTCTCTCTCTTTCTCTCTCTTTCTCTCTCTCTCTCTCTCTCTCTCTCTCTCTCTCTCTTTCTTTCTCTCATCTCTTTCGATCTATCTATCTATCTATCTGTTTCTCTCTCTTTCTCTCTTTCACTCATCCTCCTTACGAAAAAGCAAGTAAGAAGATGAAGAAGGAAGAACAGAAGAAGAAGAAGAAGAAGAAAGGAGGAGGAGGAAGAGGAGGAGGAGAATAAGGATGAGGAGGAGGAAGAAGAAGAAGAAGAAGAAGAAGAAAAATAAGAGTGGGAGAAGGGAGTCGAAGGCTCACGGCCAAGGCTCGCGTCGAAGACCCGAAGACGATCCTCTCACGAAGGCGAGCATGGTCCACGGGGAACGTCACAACAATACATCTCTTTAGCGACGACACAATAAATCAAAATAAACTCGCCAGGGAGAGAGAAAACAGGTTGGCTGCACCGCGGGAGGCTGCAACGTCGTACCTCGTGTGCGTGCATCTCTCTCTCTCTCTCTCTCTCTCTCTCTCTCCCTTTCTATCTCTCTCACATTCACTCACTCACTCACTCACTCTCGATACGAATGAATATCCTGCGACCATACACCGTTTCTTCCCTTCAAACTCTCTCTCTCTCTCTCTCTCTCTCTCTATCTCTCTCTTTCTCTCTCTCTCTCTCTCTCTCTCTCTCTCTCTCTCTCTCTTTCTCTCTATCTCTCTACTTGTTGGTATAAAAGAGAGAGAAGAGTCTGGACCAGCCCGAGGCAATAACGTTCCAACGAGAGCCCTCTTCTAATCCTCCGTTCCACCCCCGTTACTCTTACACAGTGTAGATAAATAAAACACGTTTCACCGTAGTACATGCGAAAATCTCAGGAAATTCGAGAAAAAAAAAGAAGAAAAGAAAGTTCATCTAAAATTCAATCTTTCTATGCAGATATACGTATATATTGCATTTATTAAGAACGATTCGATTTCTCTTATAATAAGGGATAAACGAAAATTGTGGTACACCCGGTATAAGACTTCCTCTTGAAGGAGCAGGGAGTAGCGCGTGCGCGTTTAAAGAGACGCTCGGCCGATCGTAAAGTTGACGCCCGGCGGCGTGCCAGGGGGATTACATTAATCGATTATGATCGGTACGGGACGATCAAGATCGACCCAATAACGCTCTGCTGTTAGATACAAGATAAACGTTCTACCTTTCGCTCTCTCTCTCTCTCTCTCTCTCTCTCTCTCTCTCTCTCTCTCTCTCTACATATATGTATGTATATGTGCATGTGTATGTGTATGTGTATGTGTATATGTATATGTATATGTATACGTATGTGTATATGTATATGTATATGTATATGTATATGTATATGTATATGTATATGTATATGTATATGTATATGTATATGTATATGTATATGTATATGATATGTATATGTATATGTATATGATATGTATATGTATATGTATATGATATGTATATGTACATGATATGTATATGTATATGTATATGCATACGTATATGCATATGTATATAGTATTCCTATCACTCACTGTTTCGTTCTTGTCTATATGTATGTACCTACATATGAAAAATAATTTATGTGCGAACAGGATAGATAATGGAAAGGAGAACGATGAAAGGGAAAAAAAATGTGGTTATCCCGAAGGACTCATTTTAATCCGAAAGGAAGGTTATAGGGGTTTCGAGGTCACGTTTATCCTCGTACGTAAGAATCGATCGATCTATCGATCGATTGAACGAAATCGATTGCTCAGCGTCATTTTTATTGGAGAGGAATGAAGATAACCAAACAATTTATATAGAAATAGAAATTGAAATAGAAATAGAAATAGATGTAGAAATAGATTGATAGTTTCATCTGAGGTTTAAATATAACATATTTGAGAGAGAGTAAATAATAAAAAGAAAAAATTCTAAGCTTAGAAATAGTCAATTACTAATTTGTTCGAATTTATCAGAAAACTAATGTCGAACGATAGTAATTAATAATTAAAATGATAAAACTACGAATGAAAATCCTTTTAAAATAACAAAATTCAATTCGTTTCAATGTACATAAATAAATTTTAACTTTAATCTCACGTTATCGTTAATACTTATCAACGTTATCACACTAATACTGTCAATCAAACTTCTGTCCGTTCTCGTTACCAGGTAACCAATATCGATAAACATTTTAACTAATACAAACAAGGTGATGTTCAACAAAAAAATTATCTGATGTATTTTCCAAGAAAATTAAAAGTCACCGAATTTGTTTTGATAGTTGGCTGGCAAGCGTGTTTAAAATATTCCAGGAATGATGATAATAATATAACAAATGAGTTCAAAAACTAAAAAGAGACAGATAGACAGATAGACAGACAGGCAGACAGACAGACATACAGAGAAAGAGAGAGAGAGAGAGAGAGAGAGAGAGAAAAAGTGTGTGTTTATGTGTCCCGTGTGTATGTATGTGTGTAAAGGACATTAAACAACGACGAGTCACGAACGAAGAACGATCGTACATACATAGGTAGGTTAGTACGCGAGCGAGCAACGTAGTAGACGTACTTACGTATGTACATACGTATGTGTGTGTGTGTGTGTATTGGTGCGGCGAGTAGAGCTCATTGAGGGACCCTCCCGAGCGGTCGGAGGTCTCTCCTCTCTTGGAGGAGAGGAGTCCTCGGTGCAGCGGCCAGTCGCCGCACGCTCTCGGTGTGTTCGGGTTCGGCGATCGAGGAGTGAACTCGG
>OU427010.1:810314-837814 GCA_911387935.1 Dolichovespula saxonica
AGAAAAGAAGAAAAAGGAAAGAGTGGGGCAAACGATCGACGATCGATTATATTTTCTCTTTATTTTCTTATTTTTTATTTCTTTTCTTCTTATCTTTCTTTTTTCCCGATTAAAAATCAATCATTCGTTTGTCCTATGATAGAAACGCGATAGAATCGTGTTTAAATTAATGACGAATAACTACGGTCTATAGATACGTGCGAATTATGTTTCTTTATTTTATCATTTGAAAGTAATTATATCGTTTATCGCTAAAAAAAAAAATAAACGCGTATATATCTCGAAATATATTATGATAATATGTATATATAAGAATTGTAAGAAACCATGAAAATCGATTAATCCTCATTCTGTAATTCTAAGATAACAATTAAAAAAATAAAAAAATAAACAAGAGAAAAAATAAAAAAAGAAAATGGAAAGAAGATTGGAAAGTAATTTATGAATCGATTTTCTGAGGACTATAAAATAATGTAAAAGAAGAAAAAGAAAAAAAAAGTAATGAATAAAACTGACAATTTATTTTATTATCCTTCGGTTAATTTCGTCTCGGTCGTCCCTAACAAACTCTATCGTATCGTCTACCTTCTCTCTTTGGTATCTAAATGACTCACGAATGATTCACGATTATCGTGAGCTACGCCGAAAGCACCATATATGCGCAAAGACCTTACTAGTCGCGTAATTGTTATGACTCGATTTGCACATACATACGTACATACATAGAATATCATAGCATAGCATAGACACATACATAAATACATACATGAATGGCTTAAGACCGTAAACGATAAGGTATGCGTTTCCGCGGAGACAATTTGGCGACGAGTTAGTAAGAAGCGATTGGTAATTAACGTAAATCGCTTTTTTTCCTTTTCATGGTAAAAAAAAGAAAAGAGCGGAAATTCCGTGTTCAAAAAAAATACCTTAACACTTTGTCTCCCTCTCTCTCTCTCTCTCTCTCTCTCTCTGTCTCTCTCTCTCTCTCTCTCTCTATCAATCTCTATCTCTATCTCTCTTTCCTTTTATCAGTTTGAAAATAAAAGGAAATATGAGAATGATGTTTCCTTCGAACGTAAAACTTTACACAGGATGTGATCGGAAATAAAATATCTTTTTAGAAAAAAAAAAAATTATATATATATATATATATGTATACACATATATATGTATATATACATATATATACACATATATACATACACACACACATATACATATATATACACATATATATTAGCCGAGTTTATTATTGATCGTGCGTAAACTGCACGCGATACATTTGACCGATATATCATTCGTTTTAATTAGCCCCGTCTTGTGCCATATCTTTGGTCGCTCTCATAATTAAAAGTTACGAAGTAATAACGTAAGACGAGACGAGCGGTAGTGGTAGTGGTAGTACCCTTGCCAACGATGGTTCGTCGATGGAGAGTCGTGACGGTGGGAAGGAGGTAGGGGGAGGGAGGGGGAGACAGGGTTAGACGGTGAAAGATGGAGGGCGAAAGGAGATCGAGCATTCGAATGTTCAATAATTGTTTGAAATTCGATAATTAATACGCAATCCTATCAAAAAAAAATAAATAAACTTATATTAAAAGTTTTTTAAACTCGACCGGGCATAAGCGAATGTGTGAAGTGTATCGCAACTCTATAAAACGTCGATAGAAAATAAAATAGGGAAAGAAAAAGAGAGTGAGAGAGAAATAGGTAGGAGCAGAGTGAGAGAGAGAGAGAGAGAGAGAAAGAGAGAGAGAAAGGAGAGCATTCGTTCATGCAAGCGCAAATGCGTTTATATATCGTCGAGCTGTTAGGGCGTAATTGCTTAACGCATCTCTTGTAATTGATTAGACTAATAGCTTAGCGAACTGAGTAGTATGTAACGTTACGTATAAACTTGGTCCGATTTCGATGGGGGCAATTAACTTACTTAGTGGATTAGAATAATGCATATATGATCGTGGCATGACATAGGTCCTATTACTTTGTTATTCGATTAAAGGAGATTACACACACACACACACACACACACACACACACACACACACACACACACACACACACACACACACACGTCCGTGTTTTTAGTTTTCCTACGTCGCCGCGTTTAGTTCGTAAACGACGACGGACGGGAGTAAGAAAGCGCGTATGAGGTTCGTTCACCTTTTGCCACCACTCTTGGCATCGTCGCCTCGTAAATCGTTCCGTAAAATTGATAAGCCGTTATTTAAATGGACGTTGTACGAGAGTACGATATATAGATAGATAGGTTTCGTTCGAGTTCGATCGATCTTTTCGCCCGTGCGGCTTAATATTTTTAAAATTTATCTCTCTAATAGGTATTTTTTATGTTCGATCAAATCGATTGATCTTTCAGGTTGATTTTTTTTTTATCTTCTCTCTGTTTTTCTTTTTCTCTTTTTTTAGCTCGTCGTACGATCATCGTAGATACGTATCATGGATTAAAAACGTAAAAGTAATAACTTCTTCTTCTTTCTTTTTTCTTTTTCCTATCTTCATACAAAACCCCGCTCGAAAATGTTTGTTATCCGTTTAATTTTTCATTTTTAATAAGCGTAGTTATATTGTTTTATTACTTCTCGTTTATGACAATAAAAAATATTTGTTTTTTTTTTTATTTTTATTTATTTGTGTATTTTTTTTTTTTTTTTTTTTTTTTTTTTTAATAAAAGGTCTCATTCGTATTCTTTGATTCGATATCCATATGGATCACGGTGGTTAGTCACAGAGTTAATATCGTGTAATACCGATTATAATGTTCTCATTGAATATGCATTTCAGGCAGAGTATATATATATATAAAATAACGCGAGCATGTAAATGAAGTGACCGAATTTTTTAAATGCAAAGCATAGGTAATGAGAAGTCAACATCATGAGGTAGACATGTAAGTTTATCGCGCTTTTACTTGTTTCTCTCCAACATTTTTTATTGTTTTAATATTATTTTTTTTTCTTTTGTTTCAAGGTATACGAACGGAAACATTTGAATAAGTAGGCTCAACTTGCTTTTGTGATCATTATCGAAGTGTCAGAAAGACGATTTATTTTTAAGAGACTGGTGCGAGTACATGTATAAGAGAATATTACGAGCTCTATTATTTACTGTTCTTTAGTGTCTTTTTAGTATCTTTTAGTAACTTTTAACGTTCTTTAGTTTAAGTTTCAAGAATGATGATAATGATGGAAAATAAAATAGAACAATATTACGTTGTCCTATTGGAAACTACTGTACATTTCGTGATAATACCATAATACTGATGTATCGAAAAGAAAAAAGTAAGGATGAAATATATATGAATATATTTTTTTTGTTTATATATATATATATAATACTCTTTAATATCCAGCAAATTTCCAAATTATCCAAAACTTTCGCTTACTATTACTCAATAAAAATTTAATCGGGTACGCTTTAAAAAGTCTGCTTCCTTTGAATGAAATAATTATTCAACTGTTAAATCGAGAACGTTTTCTTCGGATAAATTAGTCATTTAAATTTCAACGAACTGATTAAAAATAACTAATTACACAGTCAGTACGATACCTATAATTTCTACATACCTATATTTTATACAATACGTACATACCTACGATACATATGTACATTTGCACATACTTCTTTAAGTGGTATTATGATAAAGGATTTAAAAAAGTAAAATAAAAAAAAAGAGCAGAAAATAGAAAGAAGAAAAACAACAAAGCAAAAATAACAATCAGTTTTATGTATTAACAAAACCATCATTTTGTTCGGTTCTAAAATCATATCGACCTATCGTTTTATATTAAATAAATATTAAAATACAATAGTTGGCTAAAATTAAATGGCGAAGAAAGAAAAAAACGATAAAAGAGAAAAAGGAAGAATATTTAAGATGAAATGATGAATCAAAAGATCTTAGAATGAATAAATAAGCGAACAAGCAAGCAAGTAAGTAAGTAAGTAAGTAAGTAAGTAACAGTAACTAAGTCGACGACAAAACGATCGAAGTGAAACAGGTGCGTTGATCTCTGGATCGTTTTGCCGGGGCGTAGATCGCCATAACATAATAATAATACATACATGTCGTCCTCGTCGTTAGACATTTGTGTGTAACTACGCAACCGCGTGTGTCACGTGCATGCGCAAATCTTTGATATTGCATATGAGAGTACATGGTCTCTATAGTGTATATATGTGTGTGTGTGTGTGTGTGTGCGTGCGCGCGCCGATACTGTACAACGAGCTCGTACTACGCCTAATCTTTGTTCGGTCTCTCTTTGAGATCTCTTTTGAAGAGGGAGGGAGAAAGAAAGAAAGAAAGAGAGAAAAGAAAGAAAGAAAAAAAAAGGAGATTTAGCGCGCGTGCGATAGGAAGATCAAAGGAAGGAGAAAAGGAATCAGAATAAAAATGAGAAAAAGGAAATTAAAAAAAAAAAAAAGAAGAAATAAAAATAAAAATCGACTATGTCGAACAGCTGCGAGTTGTTTCGCCGAGGTTAATAAGTCTTATCGATCGTTAGTATATTATTACGCAATGGCCCAGGATATATGCTGACATTAGTAAGATCTATCGCTATTGGTTGATTTTTCTATTTCTTTCTTTCTTTCTTTTTTCTTTTTATTTTTATCTCCTCTCCCACTACACCCCCAATAACGAGGAAGAAGAATATGATGATGATGATGATTAAAATGACGACGACAATGACAACGACGACGACGACGACGATGACCGTAGTAGTGTTAGTAGTCGTCATTGGGAAACAAAGAGATTCGTAGCTTGAAACGCGTACTACGCAGTTGACGCATTTTTAATCGCACGATCGTAGTCACCGCGTACGCAGTGTTATCGTTATCGCTCCTTTCTCGCAATAATTAGGTGTAATTATTATTATTAACATCGGAAACTCGAGTACGGTGATCGCGATTCGATGAGATTCGAATAGTAAAATAAAAGGGAAAGTTAATCTATATTTTCTTTTCTATTTTTATAGATAACTACATACATAATATGTAATATGTATGTATGTATAATATATATGTATGTATGTATATATATATATATATATATATATATATATATATATATATATATAAGGGTGTATTATTATTAATTTTTTAATAATAGTAATAGTAATAATAATAATAATAATAATAATTCATGAATAGCTATGTATCCTATTGTACATATATCATTATTAACTATAACATTAATTAACTAAGTTATTATATGAGTATGTATCTATGATAAATTCATAGATAAAATAAATATATGGGAACATTATTTTAACAAGATCTATTCCATATAAATTCGTAGCTACGTATCCTATTCTACATATATTATTATCTCTAACATTAATTAGCTGAATTATCATAAATCTATGAAAATTAATAGATAAAATAAATAAACGTAACATTATTAAAGCAAATCTATTCCATATAAATTCGTACCTATGTATCCAATTGTACATATATTATTAACTCTAACATTAACTAATTAATTATAACATTAACATTAATTAGCTACATAAGTTATCATACGTCTATGAAAATTAATAGATAAAATAAATAAATGTAATATTATTAAAACACAAATATTCTACATAAATCCGTAACTATGTATCCTATGTAGCTACATATCCTATATAACTATGTATCCTATGTATCTATATATCCTATGTACTTATGTATATATTATTATTCACTCTAACATTAATTAACTAAATTATTATATAACAATGAAAATCAATAAATAAAATAAACAAACGTAATATTATTGAAAGACACTTATTCTATATAATACACTTATATACTATATCTATATAAATATAAAAAAAAGAAAATAATGTATCTATTAATTACTGTTAAAAATAATATACATATATATATATATATATATTAATAATAATAATTATTATAACAAATAACAATAATAACAATAACAATAATAATAATAATAATAATAATAATAATATATCATATAGATCTCCCCTGATAGACACTAATTTGATATTTGATTATTTTGTCTCATGTTAACACAATTTCTACATATTGAAACTTTGAAATTAATTGAATAAATTTCTTTTTTTTCCCTCACTCTCTGTCTGTCTGTCTTTCTCCCCCCCCCCTCTCTCTCTCTCTTTTTCTCTTTCCTACTACCTCACCTTTACTCTCGTTCGTCAGTTCGTTGCACACGTGTGCAATGTCGCTGCACTTGGGGCAAAGTGCGAGGCGCAATTACGCGGTGTGCCGTCGCCTTTATCGTACTTCGTGAATCATACTTGTTCGTTATTCTCTCTTCTTCATCTTTCTTTTCTTTTTCTTTTCTCTCACTCTCTCTCTCTCTCTCTCTCTCTCTCTCTCTCTCTCTTTCTTTCTCGCGCGTGCGCGCACGTGTATGTGTTATACAGGTTTTTTAGGACTCTCAAAGTCTTTCTCTCGTAACGATAAGAGAGTCTTACGATGAGTAAAAAAGAAAAGAAATGAAAGAAGAAGGAGGAAGGGAGAAGAGAAGAGGAAGGTGGAGAGGGGAGGACAGAGATGGGGAGGAGAGGGATAGCCTAAGTAAGTAGGTAGGTAGGTAGGTGGGTAGGTAGGTTGCGGCGTAAAAGAGAAAAGTAAAGGAGATTAATACACGTCATGCCACCACCTTGCGTTATAATTTTACCGGTTTAGTCATTCGGTGCCACTGACAGATAAACGACAAAAGTTGCTTCGGATATCATTATGACGCGAAAGCTCACGAACGTGAGCTACTCGGGATGTAGTGGTACTGATGGTGGTAGTGGGGGTAGGAGGAAACCGAGTAATAATCGCGTGTATGCTAGAACACGTGCGCTCAGATTCGCTCTCTTTACTCCGTTCTTTCTCTCTTTCTCTCTCTCTCTCTCTCTCTCTCTCTTCCTCTTTCCTAGTAATGTACATAGATTGAAGAGGATAACGTCATCTTCGGACTCTATCTTGGGGGTAAAGACGAGAAGGAATCGAAGTATCTCTTCCTTTTATTTTCTTCTCCCTTCTCGTAAAAGCAATTTTAATTAAATTGTTTCTTTGTGTTGAACGAAAAAAAAAAGAAAAGAAATAAACGATAAATAAAATTCGCGAGAGAGAGAGAGAGAGAGAGAGAGAGGGAGAGAGATATTATACTCTGGTTATCGTCAGTTATAAGCATTTAACTCAATTGTTATTAAAAAAGAAATGCGTAATTTATCTCGACCGAACGAACATATGCTTTTTTCCATCAAGGTCGCGTCACGCCATTTCAAAAGATTATTACTATCATTGAAACCGATAAATAGATACACACACGCACACACGCACACGCGCGCACACATACAAATATTTTATTCTATAGATAATTGAATTAAATAGATCGCATCGTATACGTAACGTCTAACATTGGAGGAGACTTTCCATGAACGTGCATGTGTATGTACGTCGGATTACACGATGTTTTATTTATATTAAAAATAAAATGATACCTCGATATCGTCGTACGATGATTCGTCATGGGAGAATTCGGTTTGAAATTAGTGACGATTAATTTAATTTCATTTAATTCGATTTCTTTGGTAAGCAAATCGAGGACGAGTCGAGGAGACGTCGAATACCTAATCGTTTACAAATAAGGTTATCGCGAAATATATGTCTATATATATATATTTATATATATATATGGTTTCCGAGAACATTCTATTATCGAATATTTTACGAACTATATCTCCAGCTCTCTCTCTCTCTCTCTCTTCTTTTTCGTTCCAACCAATGCTCACACAACTCGTGAGTTTTATATCGCAGACCGATTTACTCATCAGTAATATGGTCGCTTTTAACATAAGGGCAATGATCGATCGATCGCTCGTTAAAGCATCAGTTTCGTCTATGTGTGTCTGTATGAGAGAAAGAGTGAGAGAAAGGGAGAGAGAGAAAGTTTTGAACCGTGTTCGATGGAATCTTGCGACACCTACGTGACAAGAAGAGTTCGTTATTACACCAAGATTATTACGAATCGTAGTTATAAAAACGTAATTAATGACGTTTCCGATTCCGTGATTCACAGATATTTACGTCAAATGAGACTTATAAAGTATATGAACGATTATTACGATCTCAAAACTGTGAAACTTATATATGTACAAAATCGGGCAACGTTTAAATATTATTTATATACATATATACGTATATACATATAATTAATATATGTATACTAATTATATGTAATTTAATATATTTATATATATATATATATATATATATATATATATACATATATTAAAATTAAAATATGTGTAGGTAGATACTTATGTATATAGAGTGTGTGTGTGTATGTTTATTCATAAACACTGTACATTTAACTTATTATCAACGTATCCCTATTAATTGTCTACCGAATGAAAATATTTATCCTAGAACAGTACTCTTTTCTAGGACTCTGAGTTCCTTTAATTTTATCCGTGTACCTTTCAGTTTGTTGAGTGACATTGAACGAGAAGCACGCACGAACTGACTTATCATCATTAACAACTCTCTGTAACGCGATATAATTCTGAAGTGACACATTTATGTGTGTGTGTGTATATATATATATATATATATATATATATATATATATATATATATATATATATATATATATATATGTGTCCGTATATTTAATATTTTTTTTTCATTTTATCGCGCGACACGAACTTAATTGCTACTTCGAATCCACAAAGATTAATATTCTTTTTCTTTTCTTTTTCATTTTTATTATTATTTTTTTTTAAATATACAATTTATAATTATTGTTAGTAGATATAATATAATTATCACGTATGAAGAGCATTCTCATTAACTTTCCTTACAACGTCATGTAACTTCGAAGTCGTACATTTAGATTCACGTATGTATTTATGTGCGTATGTATGCGTATCTGTATATTTTAAGTTTTCTTTCATTTTATCGCACGACACGAACTTAATTGCCACTTCGTATCCCAAGTTTTTAATGTCTTTTTTTTCTTCCTTTTCTCCCTTTTTTCTTTTTTTCTCATTTTTTTAATGTCTAAGTTATTAATTATTGTTAGCAGTTATAATAAGATTATCACGTACGAAGAGATTTCTCATTAATCTTCTGTAACGTCATGTAACTTGGAAGTCATACATTTAGATATGTAATATATACATATGTACATGCGAATACGTACATATGTGTATGTATATGTATATTTCAAGTTTTCTTTCATCTTATCGCGCTTAAACGAACTTAATTCTTACTTCGTATCAAAAGTTTCTTTTAATGATTTTTTAAGTATACGAAGTTTTCGTATGGTATAATTAGACTGTTATATATATATATATATATATATATATATATATATATATATATATATATATACATCGTTTAATTTTCTCGTAAAAGATTCTCGAACAAAACTTGATTTATAAACGTTAGACCGAAATTTAATATTTCTTATAAGAATACTTCGTCAATACGATTTTTATATATTTATTGCAATTTTCGAGACTATTTAATTTTACGATTAATAATCATGGGGAACGAGAGTTAAGTTAACATATTTTCAATGATTATATTTTCTTCAGTCATGACGAGACGAGAAATTTGAAATTTGTCGTTTCTAACGTTATTGTTAATTCTATTTAAATAATCTTAACGAAAGCTAAGATTGTTTTCTTTCTCCTTCTCCCTTTTTTTAGCGGAAGAATAGAGGGAGTGGAAGTTTAGGTGGGAGAGGGGAATATTTATTCACGCTATCTCAGTAGTGACAAAGTTATCGTAAAACGAATCGTTTTTCTCACGATACTAAGCTATTGAACGTATCTAACATAGTTAGCTGGCTGTGTTTGACAATAGCTTTTTAAGAATTAATATCGATCCTTATGTACCTTTTGCGATTTCTCCAATTACATTAGATTGGATTAGATTAATTATATTACATTTATTATTTAGTAATATCGACGTTTAATTGAAAAAAAATTTCTGCATTATTACAATTTTCGTTTATATAATTATATACAGACATACATACATACATACATACATACATACATATATGTATATATATGTTTATATACATGCATATATATATATATATATATATATATATATATATTGTTTTTTATTAACATTCATAGTTCTGTAATTTTATATTAGATTATTTATTTGATTAAGTGAAATACAATCAAAATAATCATCGATCCTTTTCGTCTTTTCGTAATAAGCGAAGCGTACATAAAAAAAAAAAAAGAAAGAAAAAGTTATAACAATTATGATTCGATCGAAGACTTTGGTATAAAAAAAAGAACTATTAATTATCGAACAATCGTAATAATAATTTACAAAAGCAAAAAATTACAAATAACTCGAAAATCGAATTGAGAAACAAAGTCGATCTTTGTATCAACCCTTTCTGATTATTGGAGCGTTTTATGCGATCATAGATCGCACAACAGCGTTGGACCGATCGACTCATGGATACAAACCTACCATTGTCCAAGATACGAACGCTTGACACGCGTCAGAAATTATCAGGACCTGTCAAAACACTTCTTTATCGTGTCTTATCGATGCCTTTCCAACTTGTATTGAGATAGAAAGAGAGACAGAGAAAGAGAAAGAAAGAAAGAGAGTGGGTCAACGTGTGGTTAGTGACGTGGCCAGCCTACGAAGGAGAATATCTGACGAGTTTTGTGTTATCACGAAACAGTTTTGCTCTTTCGATACTGGCATCGAGTTTCTTTCAAAGAATAAAAAATGAAAAAGAAGAGGGGAGAGAGAGAGAGAGAGAGAGAAAGAGAGAAGAATGAAAGTATTTTTCTCGTGAAATAAATTGAACCATCGGGTATTTTCGTATCTCGTATCGGCAATTTATATTCCTTTTTCTCTCTCTCTCTCTCCTCCCCTCTCTCTCTCTCTATTTCTCTCTCGCTCTCGTTCTTTATATATAGATGTATAGAGTCGTGATACCCTTCCAAGAATATATATTTTTATTTGCTTTTCTGTTTTGGATTACATTACGCTCCTCTACGAGTATTATTTCCTTACGATACGTCGAGGCCTTTCTTTTTCTCTCTTTCTCTCTCTCTCTCTCTCTCTCTCTCTCTCTCTCTCTATCTATCTATCTCCCTCTCTTTTTCTCTCTACTTACTCGGCCCGTTCGTATAATGCAACGCAATTAATTTTATCAATTAGCGCGGCCGATTACGAAATAGAAGCGTCAGCAATCTCGCGGCGAGTCGTGTCGCGTAGCCTGTGTTCTTCTCATATGTATTCGTAAGTATCTATATATGTATGTGTGTGTCTGTATATGTGTGTGCCAGCTTACGACCAAATGTTACGGACTAATAAGAAATCACTATGTTGCGTATCGTCCTTCGCGAAAGATAATGTTATAAATAAGTCGAGTTGGTCGCTGAAACGAAAAAAAATTTCGAAAAAAAAGGAAAAGGAAAAAGAAAAAAGACAGAAAGAAGAAGAAGAAGAAGAAGAAGAGGCGATGACAAACGGTCCACTTATATCGATCCTTCGTCGTCAAAACACATAGGGTTAGCGTTAGTTAGATCATCGATCGAGAAGATATATTACACGATTTCGTTCTCGTATTTATTCTTACGTATGTACGTATGCATGTATGTATGTATGTATGTATGTATGTACAATTTATGACGAAATGTTAGGAACTAATGAGATATTACTATGTCGTATTCGTACTTAGTGAAAGATAAAAGAAAAAAAAAATATGAATAAAAATAAAAAGAAAAGAAAAAAAATAAAAAAGAAGAAGAAGAGACGACGATCAATAGCGAGAATAATGTTAGGTTAGATCATCGATCAAGAAAATATATTCTAAGATTCAGTTTTCGTATGCACGTACAATTTATGACAAAATATTACGTACGAACGAGTTTATTACTATGTCCTATCCATTTTCCAAATATAATAAAAAATATAATAAAAAATAAGTCGACAAGATGAAATGAAAAAAACGAAAAAATAATAATAATAATGAAAGAAAAATGGTCAATCACTTTATCGATATTTCGTCGTCAACAGGAGACTAATGTGAATTAGATCGTCGATCGAGAAGACATATTCAAATATTTCGATGTCCTCTCTATCTCTCTCTTTCTTTCGAAAGTTCCGGGTATTAGTTAGACCCGTGAGTAGACACGTGCTACCGTTTAGTTTAATGCACGGTTAGTATTAATGTCACGACGTGAAAAGTATGGCTAATCTTTGAGTACGGTTTGACGAAGGCCGTGCCTCTGAGTCAGCCAGAACGAACAGCTGTTTGTTGTAAAGAGCGCGAGAGATATCCGAGCGCTGCCTTAGATAGCGGCTTCCTGGTGACCTCGAGTGCATTTGCACTTACAATTGGTAGTCTGACGACATTCGTATACCGAGCATTCGTAAGAGTCGATTTTTTTTCCTTTTTTTCTCTCTTTTTTTTCTTCCTTTTTCCTTTTTATCCCCCTTCTTGTTGTTGTTGTTCTTCTTCCTCTTCTTCTTCTTCTTTTCTTCCTTCCTTTTCTTATTTTCAATCGACGCTAACTTTAATGGTATATAATGGAAAAGGGGAAAAAGAGAGAGAGAACATTCATGCGACTATGGTTAAATATTATACTCGATTCGCGGAAGCAAACTACCTTCCGGATACCTTTCCGCATGCTTCTCCCGTTTTATTGATCAGTCGTTCGAATGAATTAAAGTTTAATTTGTCAAAGATTTGTTGGCTAATCGATCGATAAATGAGAATAACGTGTTACATTGTGTTTTGTCTATTCAAATTAGTAAGAGTAAAAGAGAAAGAGATAGAAATAGATAGAGAGAGAAAGGTCAAATATAATCGAAAACGCATGAATTAATTGACATATGTAGTTATTGGCCGAGTTACTTCATCCTCATCCTTCGGTTGGTTTCTTGCATTAGATGTAGGATTGCGAAATGAACAAGAGTTGATATTGGCCAACGAAAGGCGTAAGCGTTCAAAGCATGTGCCACGAATCTACATATGTATGTATGTATCTATGTATATATGTATGTATATCGGTATGTATGTAGATACATAAATATGTACGTATGTATGTATTGTATCTAGAAACGTGTCTCCTTCTTATACATTGCCTTCTTATAGTATTCATAATCCGCTTTACTACAAGTATTTTCTATTGTATGTGTGTCTGTGTGTTAGTATGGCGCCGGCGTTCGTCCTACCGCTCACGATCATTATAGTAAATATTATAGTCGAGAAAAGAAAACTAAACGAATTTCTTTAGACTTGTCTGGTCGTTGATATTCGAAAAATGTTATAACTACATTTTGATTATTATTATCATTATTACTATAGAAGTTTCGTTTGTGGTTAAAGAAGGATCAACGAGGTATTTATTTTCCTTTCAATGTTCTCTCTTAAATTTCTTTATTATTTATGCAGCTTATGTAGCTTATTACTTTTGCGGTATTTAATATAAGTAATTGTTATTTCACGTAATAATAAGTTCATTTGAATTATTATTGTTGTTATTATTGTTGTTGTTATTGTTATTATTATTATAATAATTATTATTTATATTATTATATAAGAATTTAAAATTTGTCTATTCTTTTTTAATTTGTAATCATCAAATTCTTACAATATTCGATTATTTTATGTATTTAATTATACACACACACATAATTCGTAATTTAATTTAATTAAAAATTATCCTAATAATATATTTATTTAAAAGATTATTACATAAGTTTTATATCAAGCGAAGGATCAATGAGAAATTTTAATATCCCTTTTTGCTATCCTTATTAACTACAAATTTCTAACATTAATGGTATCGTAAAACATATACACACACACACACACACACACACATATATATATATATTTATATATACACATGTATGTATATATACATAGACTTATTATTTTAAGTAATAATAATTACATTTAAATTATTGTTACGAAATTAGAATAGTGGTTAACCAAGAGGATTAAATATTATAAATTTACTCTTTTCTTGTGTGCATATATATATATATATATATATATATATATGTATAGTACATTATTCCGGACTCCGGAATTTTCCACAATCGAGTTTGACGAAGTCATACATAAATACATACATACATATATACATACATACATATATACATATATACATATATACATATATACATACATACATACATACATACATACATACATACATACATACATACATACATACATACATACATACATACATACATACACACATATACATCGATCTAATATCCTAGCGAAAGGCAAATGTACATACATACAATATGTATACTCGACAAATAGATATTTACGTAGGTTCTATGTAATAACCGTGTTGAAGAAGACATGGAACAACTATATTTATATTTATGCATGTATCTATGTACATATATGTATATGTATATGTACGTACCTTTCGGTCTATCTATGTATGTATATATGTATGTATGTCGAATATAATTATCTTTTTCACGGTTTCCAAACGATGACGTTCGATACAATGAACAATTTTAATGCTTCGACAAACAATTTTTGCTTTTCGATTTATCAAGGATGATTTCATGTCTTCTCGGAGATGATCTTAGAAGGTCGACGATCTTTTTCTTATACTAATGGCAATTATTCTCGATCGAAGAACAATGGAGATCGCGAGAACCCGATACACTATCGATATTCTCCTTCTACACATACATACACATACACATACACACAAAATTACAAATACAGACATATATACACACAAACACATACACACACATACAAATACAAAACTAGGCAACATACACACATATTACACGATTCCACATAAACACACACATACACATTAGACGTTTACACACATATACATATACATACGGACAGACACAGGCAGGCACACACGTTATAATACACGTATGCACGTGCCTAAACACATGTGTATTAAACAATTAATCGGATAAGTCAAGGAATCGCGAATATCAAATTAAAACATTAACATCGTCGTCGTCTAAGGTTATAAAAATGATTTAATCAATAAAGTTATTAAATACACGTTTACTTCGTGTAAATAACATTGACGATAGTCGCGTCATATCGAAGATTACAAAGTTTTATAAGTGCGATCATTTTGCAATAGATAACGCTCGTTAAAAGACAAACACAGACACACACAGATACACACATATATATACACACACGAAACGTATCGTACAAATAAGCATAATAATTACACTGGTTAGGATATCGGTTAATAAATTAATATATTAATTTCTTTTTTGTTCAATTGCTCGATTGGTTATGCACCATCGAAGAAAACCCCCCACCATTCATCAGCATCGTTACCCCTCTATCAACCACAAGTATTGATATGTGCGTTAAGGAGTAAATAATATTATGAAATGAACGAGGATATTCAATCGTTAGTACTTTTTTATTCTTCTTTTTTTTTTTAATAAAAAAGATCAAACCTTTAACGATCGAAAAGACGAACGAATTTTTCGAGGTTAGACGTTAGAAGAATTCTCATAGCTTTCAACTCGAATTAACCCTCGAGTATCCGCGACTTTACATCGATTTTACAATAATTTTGTTTGTTTGTTTTTTTCTTTTTCGTGTATCTTTCGATACTACGATCGAATTATTATACTTCTATTATTTTCGAATTAACACGATCGCGAAAGTAATTAATACCGTAGTTTATTAAAGACGTATCTGGCGCAAACGGTGCCAGGTGGCCAACCCTCCTGAGTTTCGGTCCGACCATTTTATTTTATTTCTTTTTTATTTTTAATTTTTTTTTAATTATATTTTATTTTATTTCTTTTACTCTTCTTCGTATCCATTCGATAACTCGTTAAATACGATTTTAATTCAGGACGAAGAGAAAAACGAGAACGGCCTCGTCGCGAAACGAATTGCATTTTTTTCATTTCGGGGAATAATAATATCTTTCGCCTTCTTTTGGTTTATTATTATTATTATTATTATTATTATTATTATTATTATTATTATTATTATTATTTCTTCTTAATGTCGAACACACACACCTACTCTCACCGTCGTCCCTCTCTTAATTTTCTAAAATCGAGGTACCAGCGGTATCAAATGTGCCCTTCTTGTTTCCCATGTCTGGAGACGGCTCTAAAAGTTAAAAATTTCGAGTGACCTGCATAAAATGCGTCTCTGTAGATATATTGTCAAACACGAGTTATTTTCCTATTCGTGCGAAAACAAAAGACGCCATCCGGTAGGCCAATCGTGAAGAGCCTCATATTTGGTGTCACATAGCGCAGCTATCACTTGCATGGAAAACTAATGTTCAAATGCTCAACGCCCATCGTTCCTTTTTATTCAAGTCCATTTTATATTTTAATATCGTCGTAGCGTCGAATTATCGCTGAAATACGAGAGAACGCGAGTGTATATAAAGAGACTGAAGAAACAAAAAAACGAAAAAAACGAAACAAGATCGAATTCACGGGAAATGTTTGTTGTTTCAACAAAAAGAGAAAAAAATATTTTATATATATATATATATATATATATATATATATATACACATAAGTTTCCTTATTGGTCAAATTAACGATGAAAAACGAGACGCGTGTGTATAACAAAAAAAAAAAGAAAAAACAAAATCGAATTCACGCGACATGTTTGTTGTTTCGAAGAAAAAAAAAGAGAAAGAGAGAGAAATATACGATGTGTGTGTGTGTGTGTGTGTGTATATATATATATATTACATTCGAGTTTCCTTATTAGAAAGAAACAAAGTGAGAGAGAAGATGGAAATTCGAGCGCTCGTTTAATCGGCGTAGGATGATAACAGCACAAATTCGCGTACGCCATATTGGCTGCCATCCTTCCTCTAATTCCTTCGAAAATGTTCGAATTGTTTGACGTTTTTAATGTTCCTTGCGTTCATTATGAGCGTCAAAGGTTTATCTACTCGTCGTTCTTTCGAATTCCGTGTTGATATATCCCAACGATTTCGATTTTGATTATTTCGCGCGTGCGCGCGCGCGTGAATTTATGTACGTGCGTATGTACGTGCAGTGTTGAGTTAGTGTGCTTGTTAAAAGTGTAGTAGTGTGAGTTGGACGATTTCTTTCTCTCTCTCTCTCTCTCTCTTTCTTTCTTTCTCTCTCTCTCTCTCTCTCTCTCTCTCTCTCTTACATTTCTTCCATCATTTCTCTCTTTTTTCTCCTTCTAATTCAATTCGCCCATAGTTTTCTCTCTTTCTCTCTTTCTTTATCTTTTCCTTCTCCGTCATTCTCTCTATCTCTCTCTCTCTCTCTCCCTTTGTCTCTTTGCTCCGTGTCTGCCTGTCTCTCTCCTGTTCATTCCCATTTATCGTTTTTGGAAATGACTCGATCGGATATGAACGTCGACCGCGGTATTAGCAACAGGAGGTCCCTGGTCAGCGTTGGAAAATATCAAATGATTCGAGTTCTTGGAAAAGGGAATTTCGCACGTGTCGAGGAAGCCATTCACACGATTTTAAGGACCAAGGTAAGGGAATATATTTATATAAATTAATGACAAAATCACCGAGACCCAACAACGTTATTTGAAGATCTTCTATTTTAACGCTAGATCATCGACATATGCGAGGAAGTTGTTCATCCATTAATATTGAGGTTAGTTTCGATCTAATTCGACAACGAAATTGAAGTTAACGGCAGGTGTTTGTTTATTCGTGATATATATTTAGAAAACGATTGAAACGGGTTATGTGATATGTATATAATATATACACACACACAACACAGGGGGACACACATATGAATGTACATAGGACATATAGACTATATAGATTATGTAGGATTATATATATATATATATATATATATATATATATATATATATATATATATATATATGTATATAATAATACAATAGATTCGTACATAGAATCATATATAATCCTACATGGAATCAGACTTAAAGATACATATGATTATATAGGACCGATCGATCTAATTGTAAGAAAGTAAACGTTTGATCGTGTATAATTTCCTTTCGATCTCGTGGATCGAATGAAGGTTAACTTACATCGATTAAATTATCGTACGAAATTAGACGTCGTCGGCATAATTCTAGAATATCGTGTTGACGTATATAGATATACATAGAGATATATGAGAGGAAGGAAGGCTATGCGATACGCAATCGATAGGAATAAACACTCTTCGTAATAATTATAGGCGATTTGAAAGACCGCGCGCGTGCGCCTGCGCGGACGCTAGAGCGAGCGAGCGAGCGAGAGAGAGAGAGAGAGAGAGAGAGAAAGAGTAGAAATAAGGGGATTAGAATACGAGGAGATAATATACGAGACGTAAAAGAAACGTCTATCGTTTATTAACATTTTCGGCCATGAAAATATTACGATCGTGCGTGGAGAATATAAAAGAGCCAAGAAATATAAAATAATAAAGCGCGAAGAAAGAGTGTAAGGGGGGGGGGAGAGAAAGAGAGAGAGAGAGAGAGAGAGAGAGAGAGAGAGAGAGAGAGAGAAAGAGAAAGAAGAAGTCTTTTCTAAGAACGATCTCTTATATAGGTCTTGAAAAATCTTTTAGAGAGGAGAACGGACATTTCGACGTTCGGATTTACGACGTTCGGATGAGAGAAACTCGAGCGTAAGAGAGAGAGAGAGAGAGAGAGAGAGAGAGAGAGAGAGAGAGAGGAAAAAGGAGGTTTATCGTACTTTAGACTGCGTGTTGTCCACGATCGAGTTAATCTCTTCGAGTCTTAAATCTTAAGTTTTACGACGATGCGATCGTACTTTTTGGTTTCCTTTTCTTTCTTTCCTTCGTTTTTTCTCTTTCTTTCTTCTTATTATCATTTTTTTTTCTTTTTTCTTTTCTTTCTTTTTTTTTCAAAGTACATCCATCTTCCTTCGCTATCTAACTGTTTTATTTTTTTTTCTTTCTTTTACTTTTTTCTATTTTCATTCTTTCCCCATACACACACACACGTGTATATATATATATATATATATATATATATATCATATACGCACGCATATACTTATACATATATACATACATACATACATACATACATACATATATACATACATACATACATATGCACATATGTATATATATTGCACCAAGGATCTCCATAGGTTCGTTCCAGGTGTTTACTTCGAGAGATACTTCCATTTGAAGTAAAACGAATTCCCCAGAAACGAACGTTCGAAATAATCCTCTTTGCTTTTGTGTTTTGTGTCTCGGCCAGATTCCTTTTCTCCCTTCCTCCCTCTTTCTCTCATATTCGTTTTCTAGCTTCCATTTACCTGGGTTTCTCTCGCTTTATAAGCCCGTCTCCTCCAATTGGAACGTGCCGGTGCTCTCACGCGTTAACCGATTCGTTATGACGCCTATTCTCGATGAAATGTTGTTAAAATACGCGAAAAAAGAAGGATAATAAAGAAAGAATCAGGAGAAAGATATATATATATATAGAGAGAGAGAGAGAGAGAACAATAATGAATGTCTTCATGTCCCTCTGAACCCCTCCCCTCCGCCGTTCCTCTTTCTCTGGTTTAGAATGCATCGTAAAAGTTTATCCAGGTTATATATCCCGTGAGAATCGACACAGCGAGGTCATTTAAAAGCTAAGTCGGTTGATTTCATCATTTTTTTATTTGTTTCTATTTTTTTCTTTTTATTTTTATCCAATTTTTACCTTTCGCAGTATGTCGTTCAGATCTTTAACTGAGTAAAACGATTGGTAGAGAGAAGTAGGGCTTGATCGTTCGTTCGTTCGTGCATATGATTACAAAATGATTTCAAATAAATTGACTTTGAATTTGATAAATTATATCTAGAGATTTTTTCTTTTTTCATTTTCGTATATGAATAATATTTAGGAATATTTTTGTATAGGAACAAAAGGAGGAAAGAAAGGAGAGACAAAATAAAAGAATAGTATCATTTCAATTTCATATTTTAATATCTTTTTTTCTTTTTTTTTTTACAAATCTTTATCTCAACTTGTCTTATAAAATTTATGACTCTTTTTTTGTGTTTCACGTATATATAAGATACGACAATAAGTTTTCAAATTAGATATTTATTTCTTATATCCGCTGAGAGAGAATTATTGTATTTCGAAATTTTTTTCTAGTTACAAAAATAACGCGTTAAAAAAAAAATATATATATATATATAAACAAAATTCCACGGTTCAAATTTAACTACACACGACATATGCAAATGGCATAAGAATGTATTAAGAAATTACACGTTTTACATATGAAAAGTAAAAAATGTAAATGTAAAAAAAGAGTGTCCGAAAATAAAAACAATCAGGAATGTTTGGATAAAGGCTAAGAATAAAAAGGGGTACGGTGAATAATATTTCCAGGTACGTTTACATCGCTAATTAGAAACGATCATCTTCATCATCATCATCATCATCATTATCATCATCATCATCATTATTATTATTATTATTATTATTATTATTATTATTTCTCTTTTTCGGAGGAAAGGAAAATAACGTAAAGAAAAGAAACCTTGACTAAATTTTCTCAGAAGCGGAATTACAGTCGGTTTGATTACGGTCGTTTTGAAGGAGAGGTAGAAGAGTAGGAGGAGTAGAAGTAGGAGGAGGAGGAGAAGGAGGAGGAAGAAGAGGAGGATGAGGATATATGTATAACGGCGTGGTTATCGGCGAATTCGAAGGACTTCCAGTCGTAGATGACGATATTGTAACGTTCAGCAAGGACGATCTTGAGCTTCGCGGAACGATGGAGTTACCTCTACCGAGAAGCATTCGTGGTTATCGCGCGTAACACGCCGATAACGTGCTACTCTTTGCGGTTTATCGTGCCTCGTCACCGCACCGTAATTTCTATATACTTTAGACTTGTCCGTTGTATTCTTCATTCGTCATCATCATCAGCATCATCATCATCATCATCATCAACATTATGATCATGATCATGATCATGATCATCATTTTCGTCGTCGTTGTAGTCTCATTAAAATCATTGCTGATTTCAAGAAACATATATATATACACACACACACATATATATATGTATGTATGTATGTATAAGCCGATTGGCTAATTATAAGAAACCGATAAACTCTTGTATAAGTTTCTTATTCTCCATTCCCTCCTTCCCTCCCCTTATGAAAACTCTCGTTAGTTATAAAAAAAAAAGAATAAAAAAGAAAGAAAAAAGAGGAAAAAATCGCGTCGCACGTATAATTGATTTATCGTTCTCAGTTCTAAGTGAGATAACACACGGACATAGAGAAGTCGCGATAAGAGGGAATAAAAGAAGAGAGAAAAATATATATACATATATATATATATATATGTGTATATATATATATATATATATATATATATATATGTGTAGAAAGAGAGAGAGAGAAAGAGAGAGAGAGACGAAGTAATCGAAGGAGGAGAGACCTTTCGGTAGTGTCGGTATTTTTGCAAGCTTTGACCCTAAGAGACGTTCTCGTTAGGTCGACATCGGACGACGAGCGTGTCGAGTGTCAGGGTAGAGAAACGCGATTGTAAACTTTACGACGTTTACCATGCACTACGAGGGATATACTTGGGAGGAAAAAGAATAACTATTTTTCTCGATTCTTATCTCTCTCGAACTTGTCGTCTACGCTCTCGAGAATGGATTATCTTGTAAAAGAAAGACCGCCTACGCTGATATACATATATATACATACATATATACATATATACATATATATATATATATATATATATATATATATATATATATATATATATATATATATACATACACACACACACACTTCGCGAACATTGCTGCGAAATACGCCGTGATTCGGTTTAAGGAGAGAAAAAAAGAGAAAGGAAAGAAATAAAAAAAATAAAAAAAACAAAAAAAAAGAAAAAACAAAAAAGTAAATAAAAGAAACGAAACTTGTACAAGCTATATCACTTTATTTTGTTCAACTCTACAAGTGGCCTTCCACTCGAAGGCGACGATCGACGTTCGGCAGAGAGTTCTATCTTGAAAAGCACGTTCTAACGTTCTGTTGTTCGAAACTCTCTTCTTCTCCTCCTCCTCTTCTTCCTTTTCCTCTTCCTCCTCCTCCTCCTCCTCCTCGTTCTTCTTCCTTTTCTTTTTTCGTCCTCGTTTTCTCCTTCCTCTTCTTCTCTTCTTTCTTTATCTTCCTCTACCTCGATATTCTCACCAAGATGTTTCCCTAATCGTTCTAGTTTGCTTCGAGCTCGATCGTATATCGAGTTGGAGGAAAGATCGTACCTATAGAAGAGTCCAACTTCCTTCTGGTTCTCGACCAAGGTGTCTCTTGGCACCTTACTCGCGAGCCCTCCTCTCTCTCTCTCTTTCTCTCTATAAGGGCCACTCGAGTTGTCTTGTCGCGCCGTCGTCTTTGAAATACCTTATACGACGATACATAGATCGAAGAGGGACGGTACCATACCGGTAAGCACCACCTCCAGTAAAAGCACCTTCGCTTAACCACCTTCTTCTTCGGTGTATATATGGTTGTCGACGACGACGGCTAGCTCTCTATCTATCTCTATCTCTCTTTTACACATACACATATCTATACATTCTCTATCTTTCTTTCCTTCCTTCCTTCCTTCCGTCCTTCCTTCCTTCATTTTTTCTTTTTCTCTTACTCTTTCTCTTTCTGTCACGGGTGCAAGGAGATCCAGCTGCTTCTTTGCACGGTGGCGCTTGCCAACTACTACTATCTCCCCCCTTGGATCGGTGAGTACGTGCTCGGAGTTAGCTCGTTTGCAACCGCATTCTTTTTTATCCTCACCGTCGCTTCCTTCCTTTCCCTTCGAAACGATGAACGTCGTTTTCGTCTTCTCTCTTATTCGTTCTCTTCTTCGTTGTTTTCGTTGTTGTCTTCGTCGGAGGACCTTCTTTCGTTTTTTTACCTCGACGTAAACAATCGAGAATGGGCAAAGAAAAAAAGAATACATCTGTGTGCGTGTGCGTGTATGCGTGTATCTGTGCGTGTAGTTCTGTTCACTCACTCTAGTCAAAGTAAAGAAAGAACTCGACTGATTACAGATTCAGATGCAACCGTCGACTGAATTTCCATTGATTCGCCATTATACACGTTCGCGAAAGTGTAGATTTTTCATGGTCGAATGACGCTTTGGAATATAACGGCCGTTACTTTCGAATAATCGCGAAGGTTACGATGATCGTAATTTTAAATGAGTTTTCGATCGGTATCTCTGTACGATCTAGCCTATCTTACTTTGACATTTCGAATTAAGCGTATCCTCGTGTTTATGCGTTTGTTCTTAGCGAAGTTTTCTTTTTTTATCTTGAAACCCTTATCGTTTATTAATTTTTCTTTTTCTTTCAATTTTTTGTTTTTTTTCTCTTTTTTTTTTGTTTTCAAACGATACGGTTGTTCGTTTAATAAATAAAAAAAAAATATTTATATATCTTGCGTAAATATACTGGTTCGAGAGTGATAAGAATTAATATAAGTGTGTGTATGTGTGTGTGTATGTGTGCGTGTATGGGTATAATGATAATAATATAAGGAAAAGAAAAAAAGTTAAAATACAAGTATCATATAATTTGATCAAAAGAAAATATGCAATCGATTTATCGATATGTTCAACCTAATATTTCTATGGAAGCGAACGAACGTTTTCTTTTCTTTTTTCTTAAGTCGAGATTAAAAAACTATAATCGATCGTTACGAAGAAACATATTTATCGTATTTATTATTTATAACGTAAACATATGACGTAAGAAGAATACAAATCGATCCCTAGAGAAACGCAATACGTTTAGAACGTATATTATTTCCAATAGCCGATCGAGATAGTAGTCCACCGTGATGAAAGTATTACGCATATCATTCGAAAAAAAAACAATACCTATTAGTCCTATCACTTTCCTATTTTCACTATTGTATTATGGTATTTTTAATTTTATTACTTTTTTGTTAATTATATTTTATTAATTATGTTTTTAATTCAATTGAGTGAACAAATAACTGCAAGATAGATTTGATATTATAGATTTGATATTATCATTATTAACTACAAATTTCATTGTAGCGTGTACATTATTTTCATTTTAAATTTCACATGTGCATTGTAGTTAAAAACAAACGCTGTATGAATTTATAGGATTAGAAATGCGTGTGTGCGTGTGTCAGCGCTAAAGTTAATACCAAAATACACGACGAATGGGGGATCTCGAATGTCTATCGAATGTCTCCGTCGTCTCTCGAATCTTCGCTACTTTGGCTCACCTTACATGCATACTCTTTCTTTCTTTCTTACACACGCACATATGGACGCAAGCACGTACGTACGCATGCACGTACGCGCACACAATCATGTTTTTTCCTCTCGTTGGAGCATATTTAGCATCGATTATGAGTCGACGATAGACCTACCAGATTGTACCTTACCTTTACCTCTCCCTTTTCCTCTCCCTTTTCCTCTCCCTCTCCCTCTCCCTCTCCCTCTCCCTCTACCATTCCTTCCTTAACGACGTTCAGAAGAGAGGGAAAGAGGAGATTCCAAAAGGAGTACGAGACACCGGGTGTGTGGGAGGAAAGAGGGAGGGAAGAAAATAGAAGAAGGGAGCACACAAGCACGGTTTCGAGTTACTCGCACGGTGGGCCCCAAACGTGAGGCCCCACTGTGAGGGCACAACGTGAGGGCAGACCTGCCAAAATCGCTTCGATATACCTCTCTCTCTCTCACTCTCTCTCTCTCTCTTTCCTCCCCCCTTTTTTTCTCTATTTCTTTCTCTCTTGTTTTCGCTTACGGACCCTTCGTACCTGACCCCTCCTGATCCACCAGAGTTTTTTCTCGCCCGTTGAAAAGGACTCGATTCGGTTGACCACTCTCTCTCTCTCTCTCTCTCTCTCTCTCTCTCTCTCTCTCTCTCTTTCTCTTTTTTTTCTTGGCTCCTGTCGATCGACAGATAATTATTTCGAACTTTCTCGTCTTCAAAGTATTTCTTGTTAATGCTATAATCCTCACTGATATGCGTATACGTATGTCTCTCTGTGTGTGCATGTGTGTGTGTTTGTGGGTGGGAGGAGGTGTAAGGTGGGAGAGAGAGAGAGAGAGAGAGAGAGAATATATATATATATATATATATATATATATATATTGATTTTCGAATAGGAATGACAAAAATGAATTAAATCGTCTTTATAATAATAATGTGATGATGTATGTGCTTGCTTCGAGTTGATAAGAACGATCGACAATCCAGAGCAAGTCTCACAATTATGGGTTTAATCCTTTTCTTTTCTTTTTTTTTTTTTTACAATTTCGTCATTAGGTACTGTACTTCGAGACACGTTTTATATATATTTTATATATATTTTTCTTTTTGCTTTTTTTACCTTTTTCGTTTCTCTCTCTCTCTCTCTCTCTCTCTCGTTTTCTTACTCCATTGCTTCCCCACACCACCCCGCCCCATCTTGCTTTCTTTCTCCCCGTTGGTTACCCTTAAAAACTCATGGTAATCGCCCTAACCAGAGTTGTAAGCGTACAGAGTTGTAAAAGTTGTAGGGATTACATATATATATATATATACATGTACGAATGAGAAAGAGAGAGAGAGGGAGGGAGAGGTTGCAAACGGTCAGAAAAGAATCTTCGAGTGGGAAATCAAAGGCCCTTGAGCCCCAATTTCCTTTCCTTTTGACACGAAACTACCTCCCCCGACGTTACTACTACTATTACTACTACTACTACACACGTACATACATACATATATACATATATATTTATATTGTGTATGATACGTTACGTAGGGGAGTCACACACATACAGATATACGTAGAGGACACGTAATGGTTTATATACAACACAACAAATTCCCTTTTCTCGAAGAGCCAGAACGAACTCGACGGGATTTAATTAATCGGATCCGTTGCGTCCTGAAGCTCTTTCATCCTTCGACCTTTAAACGACATACATATATGTAGGTACTTACCTATCTACTACATTACATACATATGTACGTCGCAATTAAATCGTTCCGAAGGACATGAAAAGCTCTTGCTAGCTCGTTGCCTGGAGCACTTACGAGTAACGGTCGAAAGGGGAAAATTACTTGTATTTATTTTCTCTCTTTCTCTCATTCTCTCTCTCTCTCTCTCTCTCTCTCTTTTTATTTTTTATTTTTTATATTTTTTTTTTATTTCTTTTATTTTTGTCTCTACTTTGAGTCAGTCTCGATGTTGATAATTAAGCATTAGCAGTAATAACATAGATATAAGGATAAGCATAATTATGATGATTATGTGTGTTTTCTTTTTTTTTTTTGTATTTCTACAGAAAAATAATAAAATTCGAAGATCTCGATATAAATGTTACTTTGCAAAAATAATGGAGTTGTCGATAGTACACACAAATTGACAGATTAATTTTGTTACGAAAATATAATAATTATTAAATTATAATTAATAATTAATTATTATTATTAATTATTATTAATTAATTATGGTTATTAATTATTAATAATTAATTATTGTTATTAATTATTAATTATTAATTATTAATTATT
Organism: Dolichovespula saxonica; assembly: GCA_911387935.1. Taxonomy (NCBI): domain Eukaryota; kingdom Metazoa; phylum Arthropoda; class Insecta; order Hymenoptera; family Vespidae; genus Dolichovespula; species Dolichovespula saxonica. Next base: position 836,861 of record OU427010.1, read on the forward strand.
AATTATTGTTATTAATTATTAATAATTAATTGTATATCATTGTATTTATAGTTTTGAAATAATATTTAAATGATACAAACGCATGGTACGTATGCGACTTCAAATATTCCACATTTCAATTTTCTTCAATTTATATTATGGTTATATATTATTTGCAAAAATACAGATATTTATACGATCGTTTATAGAGTAATATCATTTTATATTTTGTAATGATTTTCGATTATGTCGTATACACCGGGGCGTGTATCGTTCGTTATTTTAATTCAGATCAGATTATTAATACGAATTAAATTCAAAAGATTACACGAGTTGTCCCAAAATCGAAACGCAACTCGGGCGCGAAGGATTAAATAAATCGTTGATATTCTCTTTCAGGAATATATATATATATATATATGTGTGTGTGTGTGTGTGTGTGTGTGTGTGTGTGTGTGTGTGTGTGTGTGTGTGTGTGTGTGTGTGTGTGGGTGTATGTATGTATGTATGTATGTTTGTATATGTAGATATAAATATCAAAATTCTTTCACATTATTTTAAGAATATCACGAGTTAATGTGACACTATATGCGACGACATATTTGATCGAAAGGAAATTATCTTATCGACAGAATGGTAATTATGATATTCGTCGTTTATGAATAAAGAAGTTGGTTCATTATATTGATTATCGATTCGATCGGTTTCGAGTCGAGTCCTTTGAGAATAAACATTTCTATTTTCTCGTCCGTTAACAGATCCGCTACGTTCCCAAAAACAAATACCTCTGTTAGTTGCGCTTTCTATATACACACACACACACATATATGTATATATATATATATATGTATGTATATATATATTTTTTTATTCCATGTAGTTGGTGACGTAGCATAGAACGTCATCGTGGATCAATGCACGGTAAACAATTTTTACCAATTCGTGCCATACGCAACGAATGTATTAATTAACGAG
>OU427010.1:842814-860314 GCA_911387935.1 Dolichovespula saxonica
CTTAAGAGGCGAAAGAAAAACACAACAATGTTTTAACGACAACGTCAACGATAACGTCGACGAAGATGGACGAGAGAGTCAGTTCGAACCAGACTAATTCCAGACTCGTTTCTTTCTCTAATTCCTTTCGACGAATAAGAAGAATCGTAGTAGTAGTAGTAGTAGTAGTAGTAGTAGTAGTAGTAGTAGTAGTAGTAGTAGTAGTAGTAGTAGTAGTAGTAGTAGTAGCAGCAGCAGCAGTAGTAGTAGTAGAAGTAGTAGTAATAGTAGTCGTCTTAGTCGTCGTGGTCGTCGTCGGTGGTGAGATGAAGGTGTAGAAATAAGAGGGATAATACTCTCGTTCTCATCCTGATCCCTGAATCCTTAGGCATAAGGCAAACCGCAGAAAAAGTCGCTCATTACGGAAAGTATAATCCTCTCTGGTGCCGAAGGAAAAAAAAAGAACTACGGATTCTCATTGTCAGCGAGAATCGAGAGTAAGGTACGACGTATACTACCTATCTATCTATCTACCTACCTATCTTCCTACCTACCTACCTACCTACCTACCTACCTACCTACCTACCTACCTACCTACCTACCTAACTGAGGATGGAACTCGTTGCTTTCGAATCTCTCGGAGGAACGAATTTCGAAAGCCCCGTTCCTTTCTACGAGAACGATGAGGAGGAAAATAAAAGGTGGAGGAGATGGGGAAGGAGGAGGAGGAAAAGGAGGAGGAGGGGAACGACGACGACGATGACACTTGAGGTTGGATCCGTGAGGCGCAACCGATCGTCGTGACTCATTCCGTTTCTCGGGCGAGCCTCGTATATAAATCCGTCCTGTCCGTTCCCTTCTCCCATCTTCCATTCCTCTCACCCCCTCTCTCCACCCCACCATTCTTTCTCTCCACTTGTCTCTTATCCTCACCTCCCCGTACGCTGAGATTTCCGTTTCGTGCAATTTCGTTGCACGACGGTGGTGAGAAACTTTATTAACGGTCAGACTCATAATTACTACACCTCCGTTTGACGAAGTTTTAACCTAAGTCTATATCTCTTTTGTCGCTGCTGTTGTTGTTGTTGTTTTTATTGTTGTTATTAACGTAACTATAAATGTTACTCATTACTGTTACTGTTGCTCTCGTTGGTCTCTTGTTCTCGTTGCAAGTATGCACCGAATGAACGGTCGTGGAAGAAGGGAGGAGAGGGCATCGAGAGAACTCGGCCGAGCGGCCAATTAAGGCGTGTTGCGGCAAAAACCGACGGACGTCGTGTTTGCACAGGTCATTGGCTATAACGAGAAACGAGTATCAAGTCCGTGTTAAATAATTATATATATCGTGGTTGGTATCGTAGATCGTAAAACCTCCCCTCCCATCCCCCGTCCCCCAACACTCCCCTCTCCTCACCTTTCTCTTTTACCTTCTTCCTCCTCTCTCTCTCTCTCTCTCTCTCTCTCTCTCTCTCTCTTTGTATCTTTCTCTCTCTTTCTCTGGCTCCTTTTGTATTTCTTTTATATTTTTTTTCATGATTACAGATTGAAAATGGATAATAGGAACGATTTATTTTATAATCTAATTTGAAAACATATTGAAATCAACGAATCGATGCAAGTTTCTCTCATTCTCTTATGTTCTCTCTCTCTCTCTCTCTCTCTCTCTCTCTCTCTCTTTCTGTCTTTCTTTTTTTATCTTTTTCATAATTTTCAGATCGAAAGCGATGACGAAAATTAAGAGGAATGATATATTTTATAATAAATTGGAAAACTATTTGGAATCTATGAACCGATGCAAGTTTCTCTCTCTCTCTCTCTCTTTTTTTTCTTTCTCTTTTTCTATCTTTCTTCTATCTTTCCTTTTGCTTTCAGATTGAGAACGATGACGTTAGTGAAGGGAAATAATTTATTTCCAAATGATTTTGAAAACGTTTTTGGAACGAACCGATGCAAGTTTCTCTCTCTCTCTCTCTCTCTCTCTCTCTCTCTCTTTGTCTTTTTCTCTTTTATCTTTCTCACTCTTATAAATCGAACGTAGAGAAACGATTAATTATCGAAACGAATTTGGAAACTTTTAGGAATTTATAAACCGATGCAAGTTATTCTTCATTATATATATTTCTGTTGTTTTATTTTTGATCATTCTTCTTCTCTTTTTTCTTTCTTTTTTTTTTTTTTTAAAGTTCGTACGAATATATCGGATGGTCCGAGAATCCTCGTAACAGTTTAGAGCGAAAGAGAACGATTCCTCTCGATTCCGGCGGCAAGGCGATGCCGATGGAATTTTCGTTGGATCGTCCTACACGATCGTAAATGTCGTAAATAGTTGCCGATGACTGGTTTTCTCAAATAGTTCGTCTCGTCGTGTTTAATCTTTATCTACGAACAACATCGGAATTCTCGAAGACGCAAAGAGCCGCACGACGATCGGTAAAACGGTTATAAGCCTTTAGGTAGATAGATATTAGAATTAGTCGAACACGCTCGATCGAGTCAAACGGGAGAGAGCCTTTCGCTACCGAGAATCGATCTTTCTTCTAGATCGTCGTCCTAAGAAGGATCGACCGGTTAGAAATATGGAAACCTCACTATCCCTTCCAAATTTTTTCTCTCTATCTACCTCTCTCTCTCTCTCTCTCTCTCTCTCTCTTTCTCTCTCCCTTTTTTATCTTTTTCTTTTCTCTTTCTTTCCCTCTCTCTCTCTCTTTTTTTACGGTTAAGTCCTTACGAAGAAGTTGTAAACTTTCTAGAATAGATTATCTCTTTCTCTATAATGATGGTGACAATAATAATGGTGATGATGATTATGGTAACATTGTTAATGTCGTTAAGTATATTATTTTTAAAATTTAATTAAGTATATTAGGTTTTTTAAATGAAACATGTATATAAAGTTATGGATACAATGAGTAAGGATTTAAACCTTTTTTCTCCTCCCTTTGTACGTATCATTCGAAGTTACGTGGAACAATTACATCGAATTTTTTCGGATCTTTAATTAGACGAACTTATTAAAATAATCGAGAGATATCGATTGTCGAGATTTTTAAAAAATGTAAATCAGCAAACTTTTTTCCCCGAATATAATGTCGATACGATAGTGGTATTTTTTTTTTCACTTATAAATTCAATTTCAATTGATTTATTTATTAATGCTTCTTCCGACTTCAACAATCAAAAATATAACACAACGAACCGTAACGTGGTGCTGGTGGAGGTAGGAGATTGAAATTTTGTTAAAAAAGAAAAAAAAAACGAAAAAAAATATGGCGAACAAAAAACAAACCCTCTTCATAACGTTGGCACACTTATCCAAGGACACGTGAATAATCCCCGTTTCCTCTTTTTCTGTGCTTGCTAGCCCTTGATAGCCTTCTGAAAAATGAACGAAAAAGAAGCTATCTACTTCAGAATGGGCCATGTGCGCGCTAGCTACGTAAAAGGTTCTCTTATTTTCGGATATACGCACTCGAGTAGAATTCCATGGCGATTCCTCGATCTCGGGGGCATCCAATTCCAGAAAAAAAAAAGTTTCAATCTAGTGGCACTGAAACGTCCACGTTTTCTCTCCCATGTGTTACCTACGGATTCTCCCTGAGGAATCTTACGGAATCGAAGGAGAGGTTGGGTGAAATTGGGAGAGGTTGGGAGAGGTTGGGAGAGAGGAGGAGGAGGAGGAGGAGGAGGAGGAGGAGGAGGAGGAGGAGGAGGAAGAGGTACTGCTTGGTTCTTCCTAACTACAAGAAGATAAAGAAGAAGAAGCAGGAAGAGGAGAAAGAGGAGAAAGAGGAGGTAAAAGAGGAGGAAGAAGGGAAGGAGAAGTCGGCTGGCTGACACGAGCTAAGAATCTAAGCCAATGTTACGCTCGAGTGGACAATATTTTCTTCCCCTTAGCTTCGAAAAGCAAGAGCGTAGCACCGAGAAGGTACGATGTGGGACATACTACGGGGAAGAAGGGATATTATTCGCGTTGGAAGTGAAACTCGATGGGAGAGAACCCTTCTCTTTCTTTCTTGAAGCGAAGCGAAGGGCGAACGACGATCCTTTTTTTTCTTTTTTTCTTTTTTTTTTTTTTGAGGAAAAATCGAATAACCGTTCGACTTTTTTTTCCTTTCTTTATATTCGATTATCTCTAAATGTATTTAATCCTTTGCATTATGGGGAACGGGGGGAGGGTAAGGGTGGGAAGGGGAGGATAGGGAAAAGAATCGTTGCTGACGCTACAATGAACCATCTTTACCTTCTCTTTCTCTCTCTCTCTCCCCCCTCTCTCTCCTCACTATCTCTGTCTAGAAATCTCAATTCGAATCTAATAAAAAAGATCAATTTACGAACTCAATATACGCACTGAAAGATTACTCTCGCAAATTTTACGTAAGTGTAATGTAATTAATAAATACTCATTAGGTTAATATCAGTACACGTGGGATGGATATTAGAATTGGAAAAAAAAAAGAAGAAAAAAAAATAATCGAACCGAAATCAATTATACACGCGAATAAATTTAGAATAGGAATTTAATTGGTAATCGCAAAGGGTACACTTAATTAATTATGTCGATTAAGATAAAGTTATGTTTATTATCCTTTTTCTTTTCTTTTTTTTGGTGCGCCTATTGACGTAACATAAACGTTGAAGTTGTTTTAACGTCGTTGTAAAAAGGAAACGAAAAGAGAAAAGGAAAGAAAAGAAAGAGAAGAGACAGAGAGAAAGAGAGAGAGAGAGAGAGAGAGAGAGAGAGAGAGAGAAAAGAAGAAAAAAAAAATAAAAGTCGAACGAGCAAATGGCGTTTTTTACGAGGCATCGCATCACCATAACGGTTCTCTTCTCGCTCCGTTGGATCTTCGTTTGGCGAATGTCGCGTGATTCGAGCTTGCATCCGCTTAAATGCACTTCCTGTCGCGGCGCGAAATTCGAATCCGAAATAGTGCTCGGTAAAACACGGTTCGATTCCGTCGATCGTAAACGTTCGGTAAAATGTTTTTCTTTGATGTAGTGGATCGTTTTCCTCCCGGAAGTTTTATCGTACGGACAAAGGGATCGATCGATCGAATGATCCAACGAACAACCGAACGAACGAACGAACGAATGAACGAACGAACGGACCGAGGAACTTTTTGTTAGTTTTAAAAGTAGTCCACGATAAATTGACGAAGCATTAAATTTCAAGAATTCGAAGATTTCCATTTGAGAATAAATAAAATGTTAGCGATAATACTTGGTATGTACAAATTATGCTTCTAAGAAGTATTTCCGGTTCGAAGTGTCCTTGGAAATTTTCATACGTTTATCTTATCGGGCAAGAATGAACGTAAGTACTTACGTCCGCTTTTAAATGCGTCGCGAAGTAGTCGATACTCATGGGAGGACAAGAGAATGGAAGATAGAGAGAGAGAGAGAGAGAGCATGCATTTTCAGAAAGGACAACAACTACATTAGATCCAAGCCTTTGGGAGAAACCAGTTTCCGTATTTGTTATCGTACGATCGCGTGCGAGTCTCACTCGGCGTTTTAACGTCATGCTTCGTTAATGTTCCAACAAAAGCATCGCGCATGCGTTCGCGCGAAAATGATACTCGCCGTGTTATTTGTTAGACGATCGACATCTTCAATGTCGACAGATATCGATCCGTGTTCTGTCATTTCAAATAAATCAATTTGTAATGTTGAATGTTAGTGATAAAAAAAAAACAGAAGAAGAACGAAAAGAAAAAAGAATTATTTTATTCGTTCGCTCGTTCGTTTATTTATTTTTTTATTTCCATTTTTTTTTATTCTTTCTTTTTTCGTTAGACTCGTAAGTAAAGATGGAGAAAAGGATTATAATTGTACAATATTATTATCTGAAAACAAAAACTGGAAAAAAATACTAAATAGAAAAAGATGTGTGCGTGTAAACTTTTTTTTTTAGTTCTTTTTGTATATATTTTTTATATGTATCATTTATATTTTTATATTTGTTATATATATTTCTTTATATATTTTCTACAGACAAACTGTAATAGGAATAAAGAGCGATAACCTGTGCCAAACGTGACACGTGTTTAATTCAAATTAATAAATCCTTAGGAGGAACAATGGAATAAAAAGCGATATTAATTTGAAAAGCAACCGATAGAATAGACGTTAGCGAGTAATTGTGTATAATAATTGGTAAGAAAGAAAAAGGAGCGAGTAGCCTATTAAACGTCGTGATAACCTCGGCAAAGAGAGATACAGAGAGGAACAAAGAGAAACACACGTACAGAAAGAGAGAGAGAGAGAGAGAGAGAGAGAAGAAGAAAATCGATTGGATTTTTGATAAAAGAGTGAACCCGATTGGGCTCGGCATGTACTTACCCATCCATCCAAGGATTCGTATGTCCTGGCGGATCATTGCCGATGGCAAGACGGCCTTTTTCTCTCCTCTTCTTCTTCTAATCACCGATCCTTACGTTCTCCGATCAACGACGGCCACGCGATCCTGTTAAGCCAGCGAGCGAGCCAACGAGCGAGCGAGCGAGCGTCGGCGGCGGCGTTCCATGTTAAATAGCGATCTCTTTCCAGACGGCTTTGGCGAACTTCGAAGGATCACTTCCGGAATAATTTCAATCGTGAGAACGTGTCGCCCGAGCTAGAGAACCACCAACATCAGCAGAAGCAAAACCGAGCTTGATATATGTATGTACGTTCGTTGTGGATACCCTCGTATTAGAATTTAATGCCTTAGAGCGATCTCAGCGTTGCTCCCATTAACGGAACCCCATGCGACTCGATTTATCGTGGCACGTCACGACAGGGAAGAAGACGACGACGACGAAGACGACGAGGAAGACGTCCACAAGAGGTTCGTCTTTCTCTCTCTCTCTCTCTTTTTCCGTCTCACACACTCTTTGCAGAAGGTTCAAAACTAAATCACATGTCGTCCATGTCGCGACGTCTCTTCTTCTTCGTCTTCGTCTTCGTCTTATTTTATTTTTATTTTTATTTTTATTTTTATTCTTTCTACGACACCCTCCTCGCTTCTTCTTAGACTTATATTTTTTTTTGTTTTCCTTATAAATACTTTTTACATCGAGTTTAAAGTTTTAGAATTTCTTAACGATGGATACGGTATTAGAACGCTCTATCTACATGTATATAGTACGAGAAAGATATACATACGTTCAATGCATGTCTTTCTATTCCAACGTTGGTCAGTACTCTGATTTATCGATCGATTTCGTAGGATCATTTGGAAGTGAAGGAGGTGGGGTTAGGAGGAGGAAGAGTATAGAGAGAAAAACGAGAGATTTATTCGGTAAGGACGTAAACTATATCGTCGTATATCTTCGTGTATGATACTTTTTAAGGCCCTTTTAAAGGGCTTCTCTTTCGAGAGCGAGCTTCTGCTTTCTCACGGTGATGGAGGAGAACGATGGATAACGATAGCACGTTTTATTCCAGTCCTTTCGTCTGTGGTTACATTAAACTCTTGCCCTGGGACGACGTATATAACTTATTCGTTATTTGCTTTAAATTTAATAATAATATTAATTATATAAATATATAAATATTAATATATTTATATCGTTATTATTAATATAAATATAATAATAATAATATACATGTAATATAATAATTGTAGTAATGATAATTGTGACGACGATGACGATGACGAGGGCGACGACGATGATAATTAATATTATTATTATTATCATCATCAATATTATTATTATTGTATAATTATATCATCCATTATATAATTTATTGTATAATTTTATATATAATTACGGGATGAATATGAGAAAGGAAGTAACTCTCTGTTCGTATTATCGGAAGGATAATAAAAATAAATAAGCTTACGGGGATTCCTGTTAAGGAAACATTTTTTTTTCTCAAGGGATTTAATATATAAATATATGACCGGAATGACTTTTTATTATTTCACTTTTGTCGCGAAGAGATGAAAAAAAAAAAAAAATAAATAAATAGGCGAAAGAGAGAAAAAAGAAGAAAAATATTCTTTCGAAACGTAGAAAGTTATTATAGTTCGTACTTACTATATCGATAGTTTCGTCAACTCGTCGGGACGAGTTCTCATCGTCCCGTTTTATCCCTCGGATCTGTTTTTCAGTCTGCGCATCCCCTTTAACTAATATATTTGGAGCCTGGGGCCCGCCATTGTAATACCCACCGAATACACAATAATCCCAGGCCGCTGCCTCTCTTGGTTCGTCTTTCTCCCTTTACTCCCGACCTTCTCTCTCTCTCTCTCTCTCTCTCTCTCTCTCTCTCTCTCTCTTTTGCTCTATCTCTCGTTCTCGCCCTCGTTAGTTTTCCCTCCGTCGAAGCATCTCTCTCTCTCTCTCTCTCTCTCTCTCTCTCTCTCTCTCTCTTCTTGTTTTTTTTCTTTCTTTCTCTTTCGGTAGAAGCAGTGGCAGCATCAACAACGCCGCCACGCAAGAGCAAGCTGAAGTCAGCTTTTTAATCACAGAGTAAACGCGACTGTTCTCCCCTTTCTTTTTTTTTTCTTTTTTCTCCTTCTTTTTTGCACCCTCCTCCTCCTCCTCCTCCTCCTCCTCCTTCTCCTCCTCCTCTTCCTCCTCGTCCTTCAGCTCCTTCTCCTTCGCCGAGCTCATCGGCCCCTTGGCGAAACCCCAAAAAATGGAGATCCCGAGCTAAGGGCCTCGTCTCTCTTCATCCTTTTCCTCTTATTTTATGTATATATATATATATATATATATATATATATATATATATATATATATATATATATATATATATATATAGGATTGTCTTATATATCCTTATTTTTTCTTTTTCTTCTTATCACATTTTTCCCCTTATCGCTCCTCTTTTCTTTTTTTTTATTCCTCTTCTTTTTTTCTCGAAAACACGGGAAAAAAGAGAAAGCAGCTTTCGTAAGCTTATTCGCGCTTCCATAACGATCGTAGGTCTTTATCGAGAGGGTTGGAAACAATGTAGCAAGACGAGAACAAACCAATTCGTGGAAGAGAGTGAGTAAACTAGAGAGAGAGAGAGAGAGAGAGAGAGAGAGAGAGAGAGAGAGAGAGAGAGACGACGAGTCTATGAAGCCCTGAGAATGTTCCTTATCGACTTTCGACGACGCGGCTGCGTCTGCTTTCCTTGTGATATCTTTTGCGTTACCACCGGCGACACTTTAGGCCGATTAATCGCTCGACTCGACTCGACTCGACGTTCACGGCCTGCAGCCGTCGTTGGCTCGTCTAAAATCCAATCGAGAAGTCTTCGTGAATCCTATTTCGACGAGAAATAATAAAAGAAATTCCGCGTCCTATTCTGTTCCTGCTATTCCGATTGCCAGCGAAATTTCACGCTGGTAAAAGCGTCTTCGGTTTGGTTCTTTTTTACTTTTTCTTTTTCTTCTCCTTTTTGTTTTTCTTTTATCCGTCCAACAAAATCTACTCGGTCCACTGCATCCTCTAATCGTTTTCGAAGTGAGCACAGTTTTATATACAGGGCGTTTCTTAATGCATAGCGAGACGAACGTTTTCTTTTTCTTTTTTGTTTGTTTGTTCTTTTTGTTTTCTTTTGTTTTTTATTTTCGATCGATTATCTTGCGCAAAACGGGACAATTGCATAATCATTCATTTAAAAAGAATGTATATATATATATATATATATATATATATATATATATATTTATGTATTTGTAGTTGCAATCGTTATAATTTATATAAAAAATAAATGGAGACACCTAAGGAATATATGCAATATATATAGCGGTAACTAGTCAGCAATTTGTTAATACGGGAGAAATTATGTAATGACGAATTTAGTATTTAGAAGACTATCCAAAAATGTGATATTGCTTTTTTACGAACCGATTTCGTTTCTCACGTTTCTTATTAAAAAAGAAAACAAATATTTGCAACAACAACTCATCGGAGATCTTTATCGTAAGATTTATTAATTAGCATATGAGATTCTAATCGATCTATACTTATCGCTGATAGGTTATACAACGTATTTTCGATCATTTTATTAGCATAAATTTTCGATATTTAACCACGTATTACAAAAAACTACTGAATATATATATATATATATATATATATATATATATATATATATATATATATATATTAGAATCACAACATTGAGAATGACATCGTGAGAAGTGTACGTACGAATTGTTGTCCAAGCGTCTCTATCCCACATCTATTTCCTGTTTTCATCTCGTAAATCCTAATCGAAATCGTCATCGTAGTCTTCGTCGAGACTCGAGAATATTCTTGTTCTTTCTCTCTCTCTTTCTCTCTCGAAGTTTTGATTTGAAAAGAAAATAAAAGAGAAAAAACGGAAACAAAAACCAAAAAAAAAAGAAAGGAAGAAATATATATAAAAGGGAGGAGAAAAAGGGGAAAGAAAAAAGTAAAGAACAAAAAAAGAAGAGAAAATGTTCGTTTCGCGTTACGTTTCTAATCGAGTGGGACCAATCGAAAGGAGACCGTTGAAAAATCAATCTTTGAAAGAAGAGATATATTCAGGGATTTAAATCCTTGAGTCCTTTGCAAGCTACTACTGCTGCGCTGGGAGTTGCAAGAAGAAAAAAGAAAAAAAAAAAGTAAAGAAAGATAAAGAAGAAAAAGAAGAAGTAGGAAGAAGAAGAAGAAGAAGAAGAAGAAGAAGAAAAAGAAAAACAACCAAAAAAATAAGAGGAGTAAGAAGAGAGAGAGAGGGAGAGAGAGAGAGAGACGTTCAGTTGGAGGCCCACTGGCCGGCCTGGCAGCGCACCGTAACGCGCATAAATTACGATGTAATTACAAGCCTGGCGATCACGATCGGCGGTCAAGACGACGGCAGACAGATCGGATCTTGGAGATCCTTAAGAAGGACAAAGACAGAGAGAAAGAGAGGGAGAAAGAGAGGGGAAGAGTGAGGTAGAAAGAGAAAGAGAGAGAGGGAGAGAGAGAAAGATATATATATATATATATATATATATATATATATATATATATATATAGAGAGAGAGAGAGAGAGAGAGGAAGAGGGAGAGAAGTTAACTGGAGACGAAGGAGGACGAAGGAGAACGAAGAAGGAAAGAGAAGGTAAGCAAGCAAGTAAGCAAGCGATGCAGGTAAATCTGAAACGAAGGAAGATAAAGGAGTAAGGGAGTAGGTGGAAAGAAGTAAAGAAATTGGGAAGAATGATTCGGCGGGTGGGGTTGGGGGAATAGAGGTATGGTGATAGGAACAGAGAGATACTTGGATATATGGATAAGGGTAAGGATTAGAAGTGGTGAAATGGATAAGGAGTGGGATGAGCGTTTGTGGAAGTGGTGTTGTCCGCGTGTTTTGTTCGCGATGAGAAGGAACAGTTTGACATGGTGTGTAGTACCATCCTAGTAGTAGAGGAACGAAAGCTCGTAAACCTGGGCACTGCGCCAAGGGAGAGATAACCTTAACCAGCAGTGACTGGTCCCGGACTCGTCCTGGCTGGCATGTCCAACCTCTCGTCCTGTTGGCTCCTCGATTTCTTGAACACGACTAGGTAACGCGGTAACCAGAATCATGCCGTGGAAATCAACGTCGGCCTGTTTCTCTCGGCGTACGGAGACACGATTCTTCAGATCTCTCTCTCTCTCTCTCTCTCTCTCTCTCTCTATCTATCTATCTCTATCTTTATCTCTCTCTCTCTCTCTCTCTCTCTCTCTCTCTCTATCTGTCTTACTGCGGTCCCTTTAATGGCTGCTCCGTGACCATGGCTACTCTTAGAGAGTAAAGAACGATCCGAAGGAGATTCCAAAGAGTCTCGTAGTTAACACGGGGGTGCCGATTACTCGATCCAAGTCACTCGACTATCGTGCTCGATGATCTCTTCTTAAGAAGGTTCAAGAAGGGAGAGGGAAGATGAACGATCGACTAGCTTCAGTAGGAAAAGAGAGAGAGAGAGATAGAGAGAGAGAGAGAGAGAGAGAGAGAGAGAGAGAGAGAGAGAGAGAGAGAGAGAGATGGAAAAAGATGGAGAACGAGTCCGACTAAAGTCAACGGAGCGGATCTCCGCAGTTGGAGTTGACTTCAGGTCCGTGCCGAATTCAACCACCCAGATCGACCGACCTGTCGTCTTTGCCGCTTAACCCGCTCTCTTTCTTTCTTTCCTTTTTTCTATCTTTCATTTTTTCTTTTTCCATCGTTTTTCTTTTGGCCGTTGCATCGTCGTTGTTATAATTTTTTTTTAATTTTTAATATTCGTCTCTTCCGTCATCTTTTGTCATCTATGTCATCCCGTCTCCACGTTCCTTTTTTTTATTTTCATATTTTTTTTCCTTTGTTGTTATTATCTTTTTTCTTTTTTTAATTCTTATTCTTTTATCTTTGTTCCTCCCCCTCCCGCCCCTCGCTTTCTATCTCTTTCTCTCTCTCTCTCTCTCTCTCTCTCTCTCTCTCTCTCTCTCTCTCAATTTCGTTCCTTCTTTTTCCGTTTTCTTTCTTTCCTTCTATTTTATTTCCAGATGCAACCAAGCGGACTATCGATCCCGTACAGAACATACTTATTTTGATATTCGAAACACGACCCTAACTGAGAGCGCTTTTCAAACGAGTTCGACATAAAATAAATCGTGGATAGAAAACATCTTATACGATTGTATCGCGTCTTCCTTCTAGTTTTCTTTGAGGATTTTCTTTCTTTCCTTTTTTATTTTTTTTTTGAAGGTACCCACTCGCCCATCCTTTGATCCGTCTTTAAATCGATCGTTTGCCAATGAGAATTAAGAGAATTCTGTCCTCCTGAGAAAATACGAAACACGAATTGTAAAATGGTTTCAAAGAGAATTTCTACTTTTTTTCCTCTCATCGAATCTTATTTCGTTCGTACGTTATCGTCGATAATTATTACAGCAGTATGTCCTCAAACGAGATATTATAGGCCAGTGAAAAATTCGTTCGTTGCTAATTAAAGAGACAGAGGGAAAGAGAGAGAGAGAGAGAGAGAGAGAGAGAGAAAGAGAGAGAGAGAGAGAGAGAGAGAGAGAACAGTAAAGAAACTTTTAACGATCGATTACTTTTAATTAATATTATAATTAATACAACTCCATCAAATCGAAATTAAATTTTAAATAATTTTAATTAATAGTACATGTGTACATCAACTTTGTTGCTTTTTTCTTTTCATTTCTTTTTCTTTTTTTTATATTACTCTTATACATCATTTTATTATAATTAATTCGTATAATAAAAAAAAAAAAAAAACATTTAATACCGTTACATCGATATAATGTCGTCATACAATTTTCGTTCATAGCAAATACAATAGGTAATAAAATGTCATAAAATTCTAATCTATATCCCATTAATAAAATTAACATTACGCGATGTGTGACTAAACGTTTTTAACATTTCACCGTAAAACTCCTTCAGTTAACAATATCAATCGGTTAACTAACAATTTCGTATATCGATCGGTAAAAATTAACGGATAAATTTTGTTTGCCAATCGATTGACGATGATTTTATTCGTAATCATTCTATTCATAAAAGTTGAACTCGTAGGAGGAAAAGAAAGAGGAGGGGGAGGAGGAGGTAGAAGAAACAGGACGATGACCTTAGAAACGCATTCCTGAATGGATGACGTGAAGTGGTCGTCGTCTTCGTCGTCGTCGTCGTCAACGAGTCGAAGGTTTCGCGAAGGAACGCACGATCGTTGTTGCTTGATACGTGTGTACTTGGTTTCGTTCGCGCTGGAGTACAGAAAATATGGAGAGAGAGAGAGAGAGAGAGAGAGAGAGAGAGAGAGAGAGAGAGAGAGGAGGGAGCTCACTGTGTGACTCACAGCACTCAGAGAGTAAAACGGAAGTCGATGAGTCTCGACGCACGATGCACTGTAGTTATATACAGATACACGCACGGGCGCATACGCGCACACACATACATGTATATATATATATATATAGATATATTTACTTTGCGGAAGAACATTCGAAAGGATTTTTCCTTTTCCTCTCTCTCTCTCTCTCTCTCTCTCTCTCTCTCTCTCTCTCTCTCTCTCTCTCTCTATCTTTCTCGAAAAAAAGAAACAGTTGGTGAAATCGTAAAATACAGGACAACGAAGGGCTTGAATAACCCTTCTCTTTCTCTCTCACTCTTTATGCGTATATATATATATATATATATATATATATATATGCGTGTGTCAGTTTTAACCTACAATAAATTTGTGGATTCGAGTGCGAAGTAAAATTACCGTGGCCTCGTCCGTAAGGGACTTTAACGATGGTTGGAATGAGAGTCTCTTTGCTGACTAAAAAAAGTTCGAGGAGGTGGGGAGAGTGGTGGAAGGGCAGTATGGGTCAGGGAGCTTGCAAGGACCAGGTGGGGTGAGGATTGGGTGGTCTCTAGGATCCCTTTAATTGTTCAAATTCTCGGGATAAATGAAACCGAGAGAAGAGAGAGACTACACGTCGGTACGTTGGAATGCAATTCGATCGTCGTGAAACTTTTGGAGATTTAATTATTTCGCGTTGTTACCGGTCATTCGGTTAAAACTGAGGGGCACGGAGGCCGAGGATGATGGTGAGGGGAGGAGTGGGATCTGTGGGTGCCAGGGTAAAAAGCAAGAAGAGAGAAAGCACTAGGAAGAACAATAATAATAATAATAATAATAATAATAAGAAGAAGAAGAAGAAGAAGAAGTGAGAAGCAAGAGAATAATGGGTCATACGAGTACTAGTAATAGTAGTGTGGTAGTGTTAGTAATAGTGATAGAGTAGTAGTAGTAGTAGTAGTAGGTAATACAAAACACGTTGGGTCTGAGTTGAACGATGCTGCCTACGCGTTTTGTCCCGTCCATGTAATTTCATTTCAACGGCTCGTTTGTCTTCTTGATAGTCGTCAGAGACTTATCAACGCGTTCCTCTTTTCTCTAAAGAACCTTTCGAGATGGGCGACCGCGTGAAACGATTAAGCTTCGGACAAGAAAGGCGTGGGGAGAGAGGGGTGGTAGGGAGGGTAGGAGTTGTGAGGTGGGAGGGAGGATGGACGAAGGGGGAAATATTTTCTCTTCGCGGTCCTCTCGAATTGACTTTAATATCGTTAGTTAGACGGTGACTACGATAAGGGATGAAATTTCGGGACGTGCGATGATCTAAGAGATAATACTGCGTGTTATATGGACTTCTTCTTCTTCTTTTTTTATCCTTATCTCTTTCTTCTTCTTATTCTTTTCTTTTCACTAACGTGATTAAATTCCTTAACGAGTTGTTCAACGCTCGTCTTCTACGAGTTTGACGAATGAAGTATTTTTAATGATCTTATATTCAGGATCTTATACGTCATACGTTAATATTCAACCATTGGTCATTAGTTTTTCTAATTTTCTTTGTTTTTAATTTTCGTTTTTTCTTTCTTTTTTATTTTAGGTTTGTAGAAATTCTACGAGCCTGTTTAATTAATAGTATAATGATTTTAAATGGTTGCGCGCTTAATATCTTTATTATTATTATTATTTATTTATTTATTTATTTATTTATTTATTCTTTCTTTCTGAATTCGAAATTATATTACATGTAATAAGATTAAATATTACTATGTTATATCATTCCCGTCGCTATATATTTATATATATATATATATATATATATATATATATATATATATATATATATATATATGTACGTACATTCGCAAAAAGTTAATAACAATAAATTTTTATTAAGAGAGTTTATTTCGTCTTGGAAAATATATGAGCTTACCTTGGTCGTATCTTCTAAATATATCGTCGAATTTTCGGTTAGACAGGTAGGTAGCCTCGACAAGGTCGTTCCACGATACCCTCTCAGTGCTTCGTACAAAGCGTAAGGATAGAAAGAGAGATAGGTATATAGACAGACGAATAGATAGATAGAGATAGATAGAGATAGATAGATAGATAGATAGAGAGAGAGAGAGAGAGAGAGAGAGTGTGTGTGTGTGTGTGTGCGCGCGTGGTATGAGAGGAACGAAGATAGAAGACTTTTTCGGGTTCTCGTCGAGGAGCTTTGTCCGTGAGGGTGAAATATCGTGGGTCACACGGTAGTCAATGAGGTGTCGTGTGACCGCAGAAACGATCATGCCGGAGCATCGAGAAAAAGAGGCGTTCGATAGGCGGCGGTCTATGGTTTATACACCCAGCACTGGTTTACACCGATATTGCCAAACCGATCGTGAAGCGTGATATTGCTGTGCGCTAAGTCGAACTGGTTGCCTGTAAAACTTTAGTCCTTGTCCAAACACAGTCGATCATAGTACGTAGAGTAACCGAAAGAGAAGAAAAGTGAAGAGAAGAGAAGATAAAAGAAGAAAAGAAACGAGAAAAGTGAAGAAAAGAAAGGAAAAGAAATGGAAAGAGAAAAGCGAAGAAAAGGGAGAGAAGAGAAAGAAGAGTAGGAATTTTTAAAGCTTCCACAGCTTCTCGAGAATTATCGAAATATTGTTATCGATCAGAGAGAGAGAGAGAGAGAGAGAGAGAGAGAGAGAGAGAGAGAGAGAGAAGATGTCTTTACCTTCCGTTCTTGATCGTTTCGTATCGTGATAGTAGACTAACACGGTAAACGTGGACAATAATTGACCACGATA
The DNA here is from genome assembly GCA_911387935.1 of Dolichovespula saxonica. Lineage (NCBI taxonomy): Eukaryota > Metazoa > Arthropoda > Insecta > Hymenoptera > Vespidae > Dolichovespula > Dolichovespula saxonica. Next base: position 859,350 of record OU427010.1, read on the forward strand.
GTCAGCTTCCGTCGCGAAGTACACTGGTAAAGAGAGAGAGGGAGACAGATAGAGATAGATAGATAGATAGGTAGATAGATAGATAGATAGATACATAGAGAGAAAGAGGGAGAAAGATGAGAGCGAGAGAGAGAGAGAGAGAGAGAGAGGGGACACGCTCCAGTGGGCCAGACCAGACACACCTGGGGTCGCCGGAAAAACTCTCGGCGCGTAAAGGCTGACCGTAAAACCGTAGCGATCTATCCGGGAGACAAGGATCCTACTGCTCGGTGTCGGTGCTCGTGATCCGGAGGGACACACACGTAGAATCGTCCGTTACACGACGTTGTCTATTGAACGCGATTCGAAAAAGAAAGAGAGAGAGAGAGAGAGAGAGAGAGAGAGAGAGAGAGAGAGAGAGAGAGAGAGAGAGAGGGAGATAGTACTGAGAACGTTTCCGTTTAACCGGAATTTAATTTACCTTCGTCCATGCGACGATTCTACCTCCTACTATTTCCTCTTCTATCTTTTCATCTCTCTATCCACCTTTCTCTCTCTCTCTCTCTCTTTCTCTCTCTCTCTCTCTTTCTTTCTCTCTCTCTCTCCGTTTGTATCTGTCTCTTTCTCGACGCTCCCCCTCTCTCTCTCGAGAGAGGGGGTAGTGTCTTTAAAACTTCATTAGAGCCTTCGTTCTAAAGCACTTTTACGAAATTACAAGGAAAATGAAGTTGCGCCATCGCGTTCCGGTAGATTCTATTTAGGGGGATGGTTGAGAGGGTGGGAAAAAGGGATGAGATGGGTGGTTAGGGGGAGGGAAGGGAGGGGGAGAGAACAAGTCGAAAGAACGTTTCCAACGAGTCAGTGTCGCTTTAATTGTTTCGCTCTCGTTCCTAGACGGCCCCGACGAGATGCAACCGTGGCATTCTTCCTCTAGTATCTTCGTAGTACTCGTTTCGTAAAAGGAAAAAGGTCTCTCTGGTCTATCG
>OU427010.1:865314-867814 GCA_911387935.1 Dolichovespula saxonica
CGGAAAATTTTGTTGTTCTGTTTTTTCTTGGTTTTATTGTTTTCGTTTTTTTCATTTCTTTTCTTCATTTCCCTACGTATAGACGTAAGTACGTTTACGTGAAAACATTTTAAATATACGTTATAATATAAATTACGTCGTTAATGTAATTTTCATTTGAACGTGATACATATAAAAAAAAAAAAAAGATAAAAAAACGAAGAGGAAAAAATGGACTGTGGTGGTGGAGGATAAAGAAAGAAAGAAAAAAAAAGAAGAAGAATTATCGAAGTTTCTTTTCTTATATCTTATAACTTGAAAGTTTATTTTGTCTTTAGAAAATAAAAAGAAAAGGAAAGAAGAGAAGAAAAACAAATAGATAAGTGAACAAGCAAACAAATGAAACAAATAAAACTCATTCATATTTATATAGAATCGTATAAAACATTTCATATTTAGATATTAGGAAAAGATGTTATACGACACACACAAACACACTTTCGATGCTAATTCTTCCGGTTCTTAAATTAAAAATAAAACTTTTGTCTCGCTTTATTAACGAACTGTTTTTCCTTTTTAATTCATATGTATGTACGTTCACTGATCCGAAATTATTTCGAGTTGTTGAGAGTTTAAAGAGGGTAGGGAGACAGGAGGATGAAAATTGACGTTACATTTCTATCTACAAACTAAAGAACGAGAGAGGGAGAGAGATAGAAAGAGAGAGAGAGAGAGAGAGAGAGAGAGAGAGAAATATTGAATATTTCTCCGTCCGTCAGTCGTAAAAGCGAGAGTCGCACGCGGGACTAGGTACTTCCGGTTCGTTTTCCCACGAACTTGACGCATCCCCGTGGTTATACGCTCTCATTGTAACGTTAACGTCGGCCGGTGCATTGATTTATGTCTCGTTTTAATTCCATCTCTCTTCTTCTCTCTTCTTCTCCCCTCCCTCTCTCTCTCTCTCCCTCTCCCTCTCTCGCTCTTTCCCTCTCTCTCTCCCTCTCCCCCCTCTCTCTCTGACTCCGTCTGTCTGTTTCTCTCGCTCTCTTTCCCCCATCTCTTTCTATTTTCTTGTTTCATTTCACAAGGGATGGAGTTAGGTGCCATCGTCGGGGTTTTATAAGGGTGTTACTATGGTGAACGAGGTCACTTGTTTATTTGTTCCTTTGATAAAATGAAAACGCGAGTAAACCGTCGGAACTGATTTATAGTCGTTTACGAGCGAAAACTTCAATGTATTACGAGTTAGTAAGAAAGTTTAAGAGAGAGAGAGAGGGAGAGAGAGAGGGAGAGAGAGAGAGAGAGAGAGATAAAGGAGAATGGCGGAAAGAGAGAGAGAGAAAGGTAGAGAGAACGATTCAGCTCGTTCTTCTTCTTAGATCTCTGGAAGAAAAGTAGAATCATTCGAGTACTCTCTCTCTCTCTCTCTCTCTCTCTCTCTCTCTCACTCTCTTTCTCTCTCTCATTTTCTCTGATCGTCTAGCTTGGCTACTCATTCGAAAATGTTGGCGCAGTCGAGCGCCTTTTAATTCGCACTGAAAGACGCTGCCGAGGTCGCGTTTGCTCGCGTTCGAGCAAAGTTCTCTGAACTCGCGAGGAGAGTATGGTAAAGAAAGAAAGATAGATATAAAGAGAGAGAGAGAGAGAGAGAGAGAGAGACTCTACGACGCAGTAACGCGACGAGGAGGACGACGCAGAAGACGACGACGAAGAAGACGACGACGACGACGATGAGTGGAGAACGCAACAAGCCTGAAATACACCTCCGAGCATTAATTCACGTCTCCACGCTCCTTTTCCTCCTCCTTCTTCTCCTCCTTCTCCACTATATCCACCTCCTTCTCGTTCTCTTCTTCCTCCTCTTTACTCTTCATCCTCATTCTCTTACTTTTCCACCTTCTCTCCTTCTCCTCCTCCTCCTCCTCCTCCTCCTCCTTATTATCGTTCCCTTCTTCCTCCTCTTTACTCTTCATCCAACTTCTCTTACTTTACCTCCACCTCCTTAATACTGGGCTCCGGCTCGGCTTCGCGCTCGACTCTACTACGAGCGCGTTAACCGCCCAGCGATACTAAACGATAAGTGTAAGGAGATGGAAGGGCGCGAATTCACACAGCCGAGCTGATTTGCCAACCGACGTGTAAATTCAACGTTGAGAGAGGAGCAGAAGAGAACCGCGTTTTGTAGTGTTCAACACACTATCTCTCTCTCTCTCTCTCTCTCTCTCTCTCTCTCTCTCTTTCTCTCTCTCTCTCCTTCTCTTTCTTCATTCGGGACATGACAGGCGCTGCCTACAATCGTGCTCTGATGCTCGTAGAAACGATGAACGCAATGAGAATCTCGATGCTTCCTTTATACATACATACATACATACATATATACATACATACATACATACATACATATATACATACATACATACATATACATATAAATACATGACTATGTACATACGTACCTGCTCATCTTTCTCTTCGAAATTTCAGTGGCTCTTTCGTTCTTTCGTACTTTCCTTTATTATTC
>OU427010.1:872814-875314 GCA_911387935.1 Dolichovespula saxonica
CTCTCAAATATTGGCCTATGCCAGTGACCCTTGGGAACATAGGAAGAAAGATCGAGAGAAAGAACCAAAGAGAAAGAGAGAGAGAGAGAGAGAGAGATAGAGTGATATAATGGATACATTGTGTCCTCGAAAAACTTACCTCGATTAGCCAATCGAATTTTTCGTTTGGAATCATCGATACAAATTATTTCATTTTTTCACTGTACCTGTCCTTCTCTTAGCACAATTTTTGATCATTCGGTAAATCGTATTAGTAATAGTAATAGTAGCAGTAGTAGTAGTAGTAGTAGTAGTAATAGTAGTAGTAGTAGTAGTAGTAGTGGTGGTGGTGGTGATGGTGATGGTGGTGGTGGTGGTGGTGATGTTAGTAGTAGACCTTTACGTAACCATAGAAAATCGTGAAAGAATAACGGTTGAGTAAAGGTCGGGATAATAAAGATGGTAACAGAGATACATCTACGTGACGTGATGCGCGACTTTACAACTTGTTCGCGATAAGGGCTATCTTGTTCGTGAATGGATTCTTTGATAAAAGGATTACTTTTGATTCGTTTTGTGTGTGATTCGTACATAGGTATTTGTATTAAACACTAGTGGTAAACATTTATTTTTCTACTTCGAGAGAGAGAGAGAGAGAGAGAGAGAGAGAGAGAGAGAGAGAGAGAGAGAGAGTAGGACCATATATATGTAAATGTGAGCCGTTGATTTTGAAAGTGGGAGGGCAAGTCCAATTTATGCTATTGCTAGATATTACAATAGTTTGCATTTGAATGGGGTTTAAAAATATTGGTAAGCAGTAATAGATTTATTTTATATTTTTTATGGTGTTATTTCATGCAAATTTAACATGCAATAATGGTTATCCATGTTAGGTGAAAAAATAATATCATGGTTTGGTATGCGCCAATGGACTCGCCTGACTCACTTTCAGATGCGACGATTTGTTGAAAACGTTGATTTTCTTTCAATGGAATATAATTATAATAACAAAATATTGAATATTTTATTCATTTACTATTAAATTTCATTTCGACATTTCATACTTCATTCGAGTAGCTACAATATAAATGAAAAATAGACTAAATTTTTATAGGATAGAATTTTCTATTTCTTAGTTTATAGATGGTGCAAAATTTTAAGTTATTCGTGATGAATGGGTGGTACATAGGGTAATAAATCCATCGTATCTTTACATTTTTCTTTAGTGATAGGCCTAATTTTCGCAATTTAAAGATGATGATACTATTTTTCCGAAACTATTTGACCAACTACGTTTCGATTGGACTTGCCTCACTTTCATAATCAACTCACAATAAATATCCGTTGTCGAATGAAATAACTAGTAACAAATTTATACTGATATTAAAAGATATTTATTGTGAATTGATTAAAAACATAAATTTTATGTTAATTTGTAACGAGAATTAGATTTAATTATTTTTTTCAACAAAATGGACTTGCCCCACTTTCAAGATCAATAACTCACATATGTGTGTGCGCGTGCGTGCGCGTATATATGTGTATGCGTATGCGTATGTATTCATCCAAGGAGACACGAAATAACGATAGGTTCGACATATTTTTTTAGTTTTGCAATAAACATTTCAAAGAAACGAATTGAATTCGATGATCGGTGGCAGGTTTTCTACTTTGCCGGTTTCTTAATGATTGGTAAGCTTTGAAACGAAACGAACGATCTTCGAAATCGTTCGAAGACACAAAGCATTCCTTCTTGGGTTACTTGGAAATTATCCCAAAGAGAATGAAAAAGACGGACAGATAGACAGACGCACGGAGAGAAAGAGAGGAGAGGGAGAGAGAGAGAGAGAGAGAGAGAGAGAGAAATTTTACGGGAATCGTTGAGCGTAAAGTCCGACGTCTGGCTTCAGTAATATTATCGAGATAACGTTCACGCAGCTCTTAAGAAACGTAAAAAGAAGCTGTCAGTTGACTGTGGTAGCACAAAAAGCGATGTTATTTTCCTAGATGCTTGGGAATGAAAAAGAAGAAGAAGAAGAAGAAGAGGAGGAGGAGGAGGAGGAGGAGTAAAGGAGGAAAGTGATGATGGTGTTGGTGGTGGTGATGGTGGAGGTTACGGTGGTGTTAGATGCCCTCTAGCAGTTAGGCCAACTCCATATATACATGCGCGTGCGTGTGTATGTGTGTGTACGTGTACGTAGACACTTGCGCGTCGATGACATACGGCGTTCGCGAGAGCAAACGGACGAGGGAGCAGCTAGTATGTACGCGATACGCGTGATTAATCGTGGCTACGATCATTAGCGACCTATTGGGATACCTTGAATGAGAGGAAGAGAGATAGATAGATAGATATATAGTTAGGTAGATAGATAGGTAGATAGATAGATAGATAGATAGATAGATAGATAGATAAGTAGATAGATAAAGAGAGAGAGAGAGAGAGAGAGAGAGAGAGAGAGAGAGAGAAAGTGGGAGAGGAAGAGAGGGAGAGGGGAAATCTTATATGAGATACACGACC
>OU427010.1:880314-890314 GCA_911387935.1 Dolichovespula saxonica
CTCTCTTTCTCTCTCTCTCTCTATCTCTAATTCTAACTTTTTTTTCTTTCCTTTTCTTTGCTCTCTTTCTCTTTTTATCTATCTATTTATCTCTCTCTCTCTCTCTCTCTCTCTCTCTCTTTCTTTCTTTTTTTCTCGCACTCTGATTGACGCGTCAGATGGATAGATATGCTCTTTAACAGCTAACTCTTCTCCTCCTCCCCTTTGGAGACTTTCATAATTACCTTCCTCACTATCTCTTTCTTTCTATCTCTCTCTCTCTCTCTCTCTCTCGCTCTTTCTCTCTATCTTTCCTTTTCTCTCTTTTTCATTCTCGAGTCAACTCTCGACGGAGAAGAAGTTTATTAGTATTTTCGATGGAAGCCGCTTTAGATTAGTTCGCGTTGGTATGGTTAATTCCAAGTTGACACATTGCAAATAGTTTCACGGAGGTAAAGATCTTATATTCGTTGTATTTTGAAAAGGAATAGGAACGGGGAATGGATGATAGCTCTAGAATTTCCCTCATGCATTTTTAACAGTCAGCCCCGAGGATATCCACCGAAAGATGGAGAACGAGAGAGAGAGAGAGAGAGAGAGAGAGAGAGAGAGAGAGAAAGTGACAAAGAACGAAATTATTTCTTGATAGAAATCCAAATATTGTCGCGCGATTTTACGAAGGACCTTTATAGAAGAACTTAGTAATTAGTATGACGAGGAAGATAAGTTTCCTCCTTTGCTAACAAAGTAAATGATGGTAGTGCATATTTAAGTGGATAATGAAAAGGTGATCGAGTTGATAATGAAAGAGAGATTGAATGGGGAATGGTATAGAAGAGATAATGGAAAAGGGATAGAGGATCGGGAAGAGAAAATGAAAAAAAGCTAAAAAGACAAAAGAAAAAAAGAAGATGAAGAAGAGGATGAGGATGAGGAGGAGGTGGAGGAGGAGGAGGAAGACGTAGAAGAAATAGAACTACTTTCTTTTATCTTACATTACACTCCTTTCCCTTTTTAAGAACAACTTCTTACGACTGTCGAGATAAGCTTTTTTTCTCTCCTCTACTCGCTCCTTCCTCTCCCCTACCTCTCTCTTTCTCTCTCTCTCTCTCTCCCTTTCTTCTCTATCGTTTACTCCTCTTTTTAAGGTATAGAAATGGAAAGAGAAAATTGTATATGTGCTCGTTAAAGTGTCGAGCGACTCTCTCGGAAACGGTACGTTCTCTTCCTATAATCTTTTTAGCCGCCTTTCATCTCTTTCAGATCTCCCGTAACGTTTAAGTAAGAGAAGAAGTCGAAAGAGTCAACAAAAAATAAGGAGTACGAGGAGGTGATGCCGATGGTGATGAGAGATGGTGTAGAGCTTGGCCGTAGATGAGGGGTATGACAGAGTTAGGGGGCAGAGAGGGGGGGGGGAGACGAAAAAGATTCGGAGGGAGTGTGGGAGTGGAGGAAGAAGAGAAGGTCGTAAGTGAGAGATGGTAGCAACACCGCGTAACTACTTACGCGTAGAAGCGACTAACGCAAAGGGCGATCATCGCTTAAGAAGCTTCTCTCTCTCTCTCTTTCTCTCTGTCTCGCGCACACCTACGCACACATGTATGCAGAGAAAGAGAGAGAGAGAGAGAGAGAGAAAGATAATCTTTCGCTCTCTTTCGTTCTACCACCAGCAGTCTCCCTCTTCCCCTTTAGTCTCCCTTTCCCCTCTCCACTACGGCGTATTATGTCCCACGAAAATTAGCTTCGTTAGAAAAGGTTGACAGACCCTTTTACTTGCTCGTAGGAAGCGAACGCGTCGACGCGAATTCGCTCGACTCGATTCCGTCTCTCTCTCTCTCTCTCTCTCTCTCTCTCTCTCTCTCTTTCTCTCTTTCTCTCTCTCTCTCTCTCTCTTGTGTTCTCCCGTTGCGGATTTCTACCACAACCAAACTTACGTACATACGAACGTACGCACGTAAGTTCGTTCGTTCGTTCGTTCGTTTGGAAAACGGTTTAATAGCCTTAGGAATGATAATTGGAGTGGTTTGTCAAAGGAAGGAAAAGTAAGGAAAAAGGAAAAAGGAAAGGAAAAGGGAAAGGAAAACCTGCTCCTCCGTTATTATCGTACCATTTGCAGAGGTTCTTTTATATTTACTTTTTCTACATTTTATTCTTTTTATTTATCTTTTGTCGTTATTATTATTTTCTTCTTTATCCTTTTTTTTATTCCTTCACGAGAAAGAATTCGATAAAAAGTGGCGGTGGGGTGAGGGTTTAGGTAGAGTGGGAGGGAGGGGTAAGAGAGGTGATTTTTTTTTATTTCTTCTTCTTTTAATTAATTAATTTCTTTATTTTTCTTTCTCCATTCTTTTTTTCTTTTTTAACAGAAGAAGACTGGACAAGAGGAAGACAGAGAGGTGTTAGATAAGATTGGGAGAGAGCGAGAATGGTGGTGGTTCTTTTTGTATTTTTTTTCTTTCTTCTTTATTACTTTGAAGAAGATTTGATAAAATGGATAGCGAGGTAGGGTGAGCGGGGGGCGGTAGGGGAGGAAGGGGCAGAGGATGTGATTTTTTAATTTCTTTTCTTTTTATTTCTTTTTCCTTTATTTTTTTTTAGAAGGAAAATCGATAAGAGAGAAAGAGAGAGAGAGAGAGAGTGGGAGGGGATGGGGGAGGGGCAATGGGGTTAGCTGTATTATATCTTTTCTTTATTTGTTCTTTCTTTTTACTTTAATCAATTTTCTTCTTTATTTCTTTAGAAGAAGATTCGATAAGATGGGATAACAAGATAGGGAGGGTGGTTGGGAGGGCTGGAGGAGAAAAGAGAGAAAGAGAGAGAGAGAGAGAGAGAGAGAGAGGGAGGGAGGCAAGTGGGGTGACGTGACAGACTGCGGAGGTGGTGAAAAAATGTTTGCCCTTTAAAAACGAGACGAAACGTCGAAGGAGGCATTTTAAATAAAAGAAATTTCTGTCCTCGTAGTGAAGTGATCGTTTGAATTCCCCGTTGAATTTATCGACTTCGCATGATGTATGGCAGTGTTGTGTCGTCACAGGTACGTACGATATGTTTGCGCAAATGATCAGAGTAAACTCGTAAATACCGGGTGCACAACGGGCCAGTTAGCGTCTCCCGACGCTTATGCCAGACACCGACAGCACAGGATCGGCGTTTAAACTCGTTTTCTATGGCGGGAAGGGGGAGGACGGAGAAAAGACACCTCTCATTTCTTATCTCGCTTATAAACGTTATCATTACACGAACGGTTCTTTATGAATTACGTTTGAATGTATAATTGTGTACAAGTTCTTCTCTTTTTTTTTTCTCTTCTTATATTCCCTTTTTTCTTTTTATTCTTTTTTTTTTTAAATTCGTACGGGACACGGGGATCTGTTGAATCAATTGTCCGTAAACAAATAAAAAAGAAAAAAAGTGAAATTACATGACTTTCATTGTAGGATTAAAAAAAAGAGACCTGTCGTTTTTCATCAAAATGACCTCTTCTTCTTCTTCTTCGTTTTTTTCTTCTTCACCTTCTTCTTCTTTTTCCTCTTTTCTTTTTTCTTTTTCTTCTTCTTTTTCACAGATACCTTCACAGTCTATTTCGTATTACGCTTAAAAATAATAATAGTATGATACGTTATTTTAGTAAACATTTCATTCGGAAAAATTTAATAAATTATAACTATAATAAGTAAGATTTACATATTTACACACACACACACACACACACACACACACACACACACACACACACACACACACACACACACACACACACACACATGCGCGTGCGCACAAACACACACGCGCGCACACACACAAATACATAGAATGAAAGATAAGGTACATACGTGTAATTTTATTTAAGTCAAGAGGATTATCGAAAAGAGTCGTAGAAGAATAATCGTGTTTAGAGAGTTTGTTCGCGGATCTAATTGGATTCGTGCAAGATAATCCGCGTTATCGTCTAATGGATGAAGAGGTGGAGGAGGAGGAGGAGGAGGAGGTAAAGGAAGTGAAGGAAGTAAAGGAAGTAAAGGAAGAGAGAAGTCGGTTTTATCGGGCGCCAAGTAGTAAGTCGTTCTCTTAGTTCGCCGCTAAGCCGTCCCTGATCCTCGAAGCGTACGTGTGTTCCGGCGCGGTGGGACCATGCGGTGCGGTACGGCGCGGTGCGGTGTGGTGCGGTATGTCTGGCCTCTGGCTCCTCGATGAAAACGGGCTAGGCTGACTCTGTCGTTGCTCTGGCCACCTCCACCGCCGGAGGTCGTCGCGTTGTGGTAGTTAGCGATGACTCTTTCTCTCTTTCTCTCTCTCTCTCTCTCTCTCTCTTTCTCTCTCTCTCCCTCTCACACACACTCTCACTCTCACTCTTTCTCCCTGTCTCTCTGCCGTTTGTGCAAACAACGACAAGACGTTGACAGTGACTCAGTCGACCTCTCTCTCTCTCTCTCTCTCTCTCTCTCTCTCTCTCTCTCTCCCTCTCTCTCTTTTTCTCTCTTTCTCTCTCTCTCTCTTAGTTCGCATCCGGCAAGCGAGCGTGAAACTAAGCTCGCGGAAAAACTCGATAAGATTATTACACCTTTCGTTCGACTTTTTTTCTTCTTTTTTTTGTCTTTTCCTTTTTTCGGTTTATTTTCTTTTTCATATTTTTCTCTTTCTTTCTCGTTAACATTTTTATTTTTATAAATTTTTTTTTCGGTATGTCATTTAATTACCCTTTCACTCTTTTTTCCTTGTTTTCTTTTTTTTTTTTTCTTGTATTTTCAATCGAGTCGACTTTAAACGACTTAAAACGCCGCGTATCTTCTGATAATCGGTTAATGTTTTATTGATATTAACAATCGGAAAGTTTCATGAATTATTATTATCTCATGATAGGGGGGAAAAAAGTTATCTCTGGTTGTACTTTCGTATTGATCGTAATAACAATAATGATGATGATGATCATAATAATAATAATACAATTACTGAATCCTGTTCCTAGTGCAAGGTATCAATTGGGCTCTGGGCCTTGAATAAGTAATGCCATAATTGAGTCGAATTGCTTATAATCCAAAGTAGTAGCACTACAATTATTGAAATAATAATAATAATAATAATAATAATAATAATAATAATAATAATAATGATTTTAAACATCGACTTCTTATCTTTTGAATAATTTTAGTCCAGAAAGTTACATAAATTATAACACCGATATACGGTGTATTAGTGTTATTACTATAAATCTAATTATACGACGAACACATTTAATTGATCTTTGTTAATCATTTTTACAAAGAAGGAAAAAAAAGTAAAATTGAATTGATAATAATACTCTCGCACCAATAATAATATTAATGTCCTCAAAGAAATTTTTTTTGGAATAATTCAATAAATATAAGCGAACATTAAATTCATATAATACATATGAACCTTCCAACATTATCATTCGCATTGTTATGAAAATTTGCATTTGCACGTTCGCACAGTTTAGCTACCGTTTTTCGCTTTAAAAAAATCTTTACGGCGGTCGATGATCTGGTGAGTCATAGGAAAGACGAAAGAGAGAGAGAGAGAGAGAGAGAGAGAGAGAGAGAGAGAGAGAGAGAGAGAGAGAGAGAGCGAAAGAGAGAGAGAGAGAAAGAGATCTTCGAACGGAGTGTTTATTTACATGGTCGCTCTCTTACCGATTATCATCCGTTGAATATTCTTTCGCGCTCTTACTTTCGATCGTATTGTGATGGAGAGTCAGAACGACGACGAGGTCGTCCCTAATGAACGTGTGCGTGAGCACTTATGCTTACCGGCCATACTCTTGATTGATGAATCTGCACGAGTGTCGAGTCGTTAAAGGAAAAGAAAAAGAAAAGGAGAGAAAGAAAGAGAAAGAAGAAAGAAAAGAAAAATAGAAATCTTAGAAGCTTCTTCGTGATAATTCCTGCAATCAATGAATCATCTACAGATAGATAGATCGATAGATCGATCGATTTGATCGATTTGATCGTTCTATCGATCGATCGATGGTTATCGAATGTATGTTGTACGTATGTATGTATATGAAATCTCTCTTATAAAATTCTTTTCTATCATTTTCCATCTCGGACGGCTATGTCACGCGTAATTACGTATCCATTATCGTTCGAGTATCGATAATAATTCGATAGATCGCTACATCGATACGAAATTTTTGTCCAGTCACGTTAGATTAATACATATCCTATTGCAAACTAAAATATCTTTTGTTCATTCAGATTACGTCTCCTTCCCTCCCGCCCTTTCTCTCTCTCTCTCTCTCTCTCTCTCTCTCTCTCTCTCTATCTCTCTCTCTTTCTTTATCCTTTTCCTTTTCCTTTACTTACTTTTTCGTGTTTAATGAACTTAACTGATTATATATTGTTGATTGATTCAGCATCTTTTTTCTTTTATTTCTTTCTTTTTTTTTTACTTGTTATTTTTATACCAATAATTATCAAGTATCTCTTTCACTTTTTGCAATTATGCAATTATGTATCCCTCTTTCTCTCTCTCCATTCATTTTATTATCATTGAGCTTAGAGAACATGTCGGATAATATTATTGGAGATTGATTTTTTTTTTATTACGACTTGTTATTTTTTATTATTTAGTTGGCAGTCACGTTAGATTAATACGTCCAATTGATTCAGTATCTTTTTCTTTTTTTTTACTTGTTATTATTATAGCAATAATTATTAAATATCTCTTTCACTTTTTGCAATTATGCAATTACTTATCCCTTTTTATCTCTCTCTCTCTCTCTCTATTCATTTTATTATCATTGAGATTAGAGAACGTGGCGGATAATATTATTAGAAATTGATTTTTTTTTTATATTAAGATTTGTTATTTTTAAATATTTAGTTGACATTCACGTTAGATTAATACGTCCAATTGCGAAGTTACCTTTTTTTTCTCAGTTCAATTACGTTTCTCTCTCTCTCTCTCTCTCTCTCTTTGTTTATTTACGTTGCTATGCTTAACGAACGTAGCAGATCGTATAAAAGAGATTGATTTTTTTTATTATTATTAAGTATTTAGTTGACACTCACGTTAAATTATAACGATCAATTTTGAAATACCCTTTTCATTCATGTCAATTACGTTTCTCTCTCTCTCTCTCTCTCTCTTTCTCTTACTCTCACTCTCACTCTCTCTCTCTCTCTCTCTCTCTCTCTCTCTCTCTCTTTCTCTCTCTCTCTCTCTCTCTCTCCCTCTCTCTTTCTCTCTCTCATTTAATTTACCTTGTTACGCATGACGAACGTAGCAGATCGTATCGGAGAGATTGATTTTTTCATCACAATTTGTCATTTTTAAGAATATTTAGCTAACGCTCACGTTGGTTTAACGCCATCAATTATAATGTTGCGATTATGTGTCTCCCACATTATATTTACTTTGCTGATCCTAAAGAATGTAATTTACCATAACACATCGTAGATCGATTTATTATTATAACCATTAATTTTTTCGTTCTTTTTTCGTTTGTTTTTCTTCCTTTTTTTTTCTTTTTAGTTTTCTTCCTCTCATGCACACGCTCTTTTATAACTTTTATTACTTGAAGTTTTCTTAGCATGAGATTTATCGTCCGTTAAGCCGTGTCGCGCATTAAAGTAGCAAGTTTTTCGACGCATAAGATTCGCATTACTCACGCCTTTTGTCGTGCTCGCGTATTTACGTTGAGTAATCCGGAGACGTTCCTGATTTTCTTGTTTAACCACCAACGCGCGATTGTCGTTCTCTCGCGAACAAAGCTTAGAAGGAGAGGACAACGACGACGGTCCGAAGATTAATCGCGTAACAAACTCCCTCACCCTGGTGTGCACGTTTTTCGTTTTAAAAATAAATTGCGCTCGTTAATACACAGCGTAAGCGAAACGCGTTAAACTAACAGTAACGGTAGTAAACTTCTTCTTCTACTTCTTCTTATTCTTCTTCTACGACTACTATCGTCTTTCTTCTAAAACCAGTATACTCGGCTAATTTCGATCTTGTTTTTGTAAGGAAATCAAACAAAGAAATTCTACTTTGCTCTTTGTTACAACATTCCAGATAATAATTATATACATATGCATATATATATATATATATATATATATATATATATATATATATGTATATATATATATGTACGTGAGAACAGTGTTAAAAACGTTATGAAAACTTTGAACGGTGATTCATTATTGCGATGCAATCATTTATATATATCAATCATATATTATAATGGTATCTACTTTTAAAGTCACACGCTCATACCTATATACCTATATATATATATATATATATATATATATATATATATATATATATATATATATATATATATATATATTTATACCTTTATGTATAAATATATTTTAATTCTTTTTTATTATTAATTTTTTTTAATTATAAATTTTTTTTAATTTTTAATTTTTTAGTTTACACAATTAATAGTTTGATAAAATTTTAATTTCTTAGTTACACTATAAATTTCAAACAAACAAAATTTTTTTAAGCATGAAAGTTATTCAATCGAAGGTTTAAACATTTTCATCAAATAAAATTAACAATATCGATACAATGATATTATAGTGTATATATATATATATATATATATATATATATATATATATATATATATATATATGTTATTAAACGAAAGTATTTGTACATACATATATAGTATTTATACGATACAATGGTAATATATAATATAAAATGTATGATATTTTCATTCATCCTTTTAAAAAGATTTTTTATAAAATAAAATTTTTTATAAAATATTTCATTTATTTTTTATAAAATACAAAAGACGCAACCCAGACACAAATATAGTAGTAATATGTGTTACACGTTTTTATATTCCGACTGAAACGAAAGAAACGAAAAGTAAAAGTGGAACGTTAAGAACCAGGTAAACATATATATATATATATATATATATATATATATATATATATATATATATATATATTTGTATAAATATGTACAAGTGAGAGTAATTTGAATAACACGGCGTGTAAAATCGTAACACATACATACATACATACGTGTATTTACATACATAGATGTTATTATTCGAGGTCATAGTCAGGAACGTGTTTCGTCCTCGTTAGAAGAAAAGAGACGCTAAGTTCTGGCCAATGTCTCCCTTCGTCTTTCTTAACGCGAATTATTTGCACTTCAGTTGCGGTATCTCACAGAACTCGGCACGAGGTCGAACCGACTCGTAAGACGTGATAATTCGTTTTAAGTCCATGCTTTCTCTCTTTCTTTATTAAATTTCGATCCTTCGAAGTTATTCGCGTTATTAAGATGTACCTACGTATCATACGAACCTATATCGACGGTATCGAACGAAATTTTTTTAATTTTTTTTTTTCGAATTTATAGACAATTGATAGTTATACGAATCTAATGTATGTTTGTTTTAAACGTAACGAAGTTTATTCATTTATTTATTTTGTTCTTTTGGATCTTTATATCGAAACAATCAAAATTTTTCTATTACTTAATCAAATTAATTAACCTTTTAATAATAAATATCTATAATGGAAAATTTGTTATTATCCGGAAAATAAATAAATTAATAAAAAAAAGAAAAACAAAAACAAAAAGAAAATGTTAGAGGAGAATTTTGCTTTTTTTTTCTTTTTTTTATTTCTTTAATGTTTAGATGAGAAATATTTTATGAGTCTTTTAACTGTCATCTTCGTTTATGATCCTCGATTAAAAATGAATCATAAAACTACTTATTTTCTCGTTACTTTGCTTCTCCGCCTTTGCACGCGATTTATGTAGAGAAAGAGAGAGCGAGAGAGAGAGAGAGAGAGAGAGAGAGAGAGAGAGAGAGAGAGAGAGAGAAAGCGAAGGAAGGGGGAAGGGTTGAAGAAAGTCACGTAGACGTCGAATAGTAAAAAAGGAACGTAACACGTAATGCATGTATTAGTCTATTATGTAATAGTGTTGTAATAACGAAAATATATAGTTGTTTAAGCAGGAAGAGATTGGTGATTGTCCTTACAAATGAAACTATAAAAGAATAAGATCACTTTGATCG
>OU427010.1:895314-900314 GCA_911387935.1 Dolichovespula saxonica
CTTCCCCCTCCCCCTCCTACGCCATCCTTCCCCCATCCCGCCCTCCCTTTTACGCTCCCCCTTCCTATAGTGTCACGGCCATCCGATTTCGCGATAACTCGAATTATCGTTTTTATTTGACGGTCCACGTTTTTGCGATACTCGCGGATGCAATCTCATGTTTATGGAAGGAGATATTGTCGTTTTCGAGATTCAATGACGACGACGACGACGACGACGACGACGAGGATACCATTCTTGGCGTTAACCGCCGAAGTGCGACGAAGAGAGAGAGAGAGAGAGAGAGAGAGAGAGAGAGAGAGAGAGAGAGAGAGAGAGAGAGAGAGAGAGAGAGAGAGAGAGAGAGAGAGATAGTTAAAAAGATAAAGTGAGAAAAAGAAAGAGAAAAGGAGATAAAAGGAATAAGATACGTAAAAGAGATGGATAGAGTCAAAGGTAGAAAAAAAACGGAAAAAAGAGGAGGTAAACACACATACACACACACACACACACACACACACACACATATATATATATATATATATATATATATATATATATATATATATAAACGAAAGAAATATATATCGTTTTCGAAAAAAAGTTGAAAACATATTTTGTACAAATTCGTATGGATAAAAGTTCTTGTCGAGGTTTCTCGCGATCGATCGCGAGTGTTGGCCTCGCGTGAGGTTTGAACGAGAAGCTCTCACCTCGATTCTTCGCGGTTTCCCGCCGTCAAGGTCTTTTAAAAGACCGAGTCTCTTTCTCGATCTCTCTCTTTCTTTCTCTCTCTCTCTCTCTCTCTCTCTCTCTCTCTCTCTCCTCTCAGGCCGAGTTTATTACTCGAATACCGAGCTCCTTTATATCTTCTCGTTCGCCTTCTTCGGGAATATCTTTGCCTTTAATGAAAATGTATCTACGGTGTGGTTGTGAGGTTAGTCTTCTTAATGGCAAGGAACTGAGTTTTTGTAAAAAAAAAAAAATAAAAGAAAAATAAAGAAACTGGAATTCTGCGAGCCAATGAATTTTTTCTTTCTTTACCAACCCCTCACCCTCCTTTCCGCCTCTCTCTCTCTCTCTCTCTCTCTCTCTCTCTCTCTCTCTCTCCCTTCGTACTAGATACTGTTGACACGAGTGTTCAATTAACAATACATAATTTCACGTATATTTTCGATTATTTATTTAATCGTTAATTCCGCATTCCCAAATTAATTAATAATCAATGTTCTATGTGTTTTTAATGTTTCGCTAAATTAACGTTTCCTCTTTCTATTGTTAATCGCTGTTTAATAATGAATTTCGAAACGGCGAATAGAAGATAATGATTCGATTCTAACGCTGTACAATAAAATTGTACCCGTAATATATCCGATACTGTTTCTTTTTCATTTCTTATATGCGAATTATTCGTCTCTTATAGAAATTGTACGAAATTAACAATAGAAAAATTATAACCGATGTTATAAGTATTGCACAATACTATATACGGTTCGTTCACTTTGAGTTCTTAATTAGAAACATAATTTGTCATAATGTGTAAATAATTACTTACCTATTGAAGTTATTATATTAAATTAACAATACAATTGTTACATAATGAGAATATCACACACACATGCGCACTATCTTTCTATCATCCGGAGTTCTTAATTGAGGTAAAATTTTGTCGTGGAACTATAGTCACATTTAGCGTACAATTTAGTGTTCAATTTGTCGTAATATGCAAATTATTGCTTTCTCGTCGAAGTTATACGTAATTAACAATAGAACTATTACAAATGATGATATCAATATGTCCTACGCCCACGTAGGATTCTTAATTAAAATAGAATTACGTCTTGCAACCGTACAGTCAAATTTAATCATTACGTGAAGAACGTAATTTTTTGGTACTTTCTCGTCGAAGTTACATGAAATCAGCAATATACCTGTTATAAACGACGATATAAATATATTTTACGTTCGCGTGGAGTTCTTAATACGAACTAAAATGTAGTCTCATGACAGTACTCAAATTAAATATATTAGCGATATATAGCGAACGTAATTTGTCATAATATGCAAATTATGAACTTATCAAAGTTCTATGATATTAACAATAGAATTATTATACTAGTGCTTGCTCATATATATCTTACGTGTTATCACCCGAAGTTCTTAATTAAAATATAATTTTGTCATACGACGAGTAGTCACCTTTTACAAAAAGAAGAAGAGTTGAAGTAGACCGAGATAAATTAATAAAGGTGTAGGGGGAAGGAAAAAGATTTATTGAAGAGAGAAGAATGAAAAAGAAGAAAAGTGAGATAAAAAGAAGCTGCTCCGATATCCGGCAAATCGAGACGACCCTGAGTCAGATGTCTCGGTGATGGGCGGGGTGGGGTGAGGGAGAGGAACTGCGGGAAGACGGGTTAAACGGTGTCAACTCTAGTATTTAACAACATACGCGGACCAGCCAGTACTCGACTCGTGTCAAGGGCCTCAACCCGTGTCCTCGGTGATATTAACTTAACGAACGAACGTCGTAATTTTATCTTACGGTCGATTTCATTCGTCGATTTTTCGTCGATTAATTCGAATCGATAAACGAATAACGAATATATCGTATCGTGGTCATCGTCGAATTTAGAACTTATTAATTTCACTACAATCTGGTTATCTCTCTCTCTCTCTCTCTCTCTCTCTCTCTCTCTCTCTTTCTCTTGAAATTTTAATCGTTCTTGTCTAGATAATATGTTAATATAATTGGTTTCGTTTAAATTATCTTTTCGAACGATACGTCATTTTGGCGACGTATTTTTAATTTGCATTGAAAATTTTACACACAGAAATAGAGAGAGGGAGAGAGAAAAAGAGAGACAGACAGACATCTTGACTTCATTTAAATCATTCTTGCAAACTAAACGTCAGTATAAAATACTTGTTTTTAGTGCCGTTCTAAAAATGGTATACAAAATTTTTCATAATTCTATTCTATAAAACAGTTTTTATATTAATTCTATATTTAATTCTATATTTAATTTATAACAATTAAATTCTGCCATTGTTTTTATTTCAATTAATTTTTTATATTTTTTTTTGATTCTAATTATTATTTTTTCTTTCTTCTTTTAAGATTTGTCCGTATGTCTAACGCAGCCAATATCTTTAACGTTAGATAAAACGTATAGCATAGATGGGAAGCAATGAAAATCGAATCGTCCCACTAAATATCATTAACTCGGCAAGAGTTAATCCAATACGAGGGATTAGATGACGAGCGTATTCACTTTTCACAGTTTGAATAATACTACTAAGATGTCTTTCGAACGGATGGATGGATGGATGGATGGATGGATGGATGGTTGTTTGGATGGATGGTTGAATGGTTGAATGGATGGATGGATGGTTGGAAGGACGTTGAACAACAACGTGTACTACTACAGCTCGCTCGAGCGCAGATAGATCTAGACAAATCAATGCGTTAGCATTACAAGCAAAATTGCATACGACACTGCAACGTCCAACTTTCTCAATGAGAGGGAGAGAGAGAGATAGAGAGACAGCGTGAGAGAGTGAGAGAGAGAGAGAAAGAGAGAGAGAGAGAGAGAGAGAGAGAGAGAGAGAGAGAGAAAGAGATAGATAGATAGAGAAAGAGGAGGGAGAGAGTCCACGTTCTATGCACGAAGATCGATGATCGCGTTTGGAGTATGGCGTAACGGGTGAACGCAATGAACGTTCCTGGTACTTGAAATTTATATATATATATATATACATATAAAGAAATACGAAGCGCTTAGGAAACTCTTCGATCTCGCGATCGTTGGCCTTGCGAGCCTAATGACTGTTTATTTTAATCGTGCTAATTAAGCGTAATTATCCTACGCGAGCAACGAGGCGCAAAAGAGTTTTCGCAAGCGAGTACAGTGGGGGCGGTGCGAGTAAGCGAGCGAACGAACGAATAAAAGAATAAGAGAGTGAGAGAGAGAGAGAGAGAGAGAGAGAGAGAGAGAGAGAGAGGAATCGACGCGTTAGTCCAGCGAACGGTTTTACTCGCGAAGGAGAAACTGGTTTACTACTTAGCGCGAATCGTTAATAACCCTTCGCAATCATGCCTTTTCATAATCCAACCGCTGGAAATCCGACGGAAAGTCGGAGAACCGTTAATATCGCGATACGTCTTCGGCTTCTTGGGTCCTTGAGAGCGAATCGAAAAAGAAACGGCCGTAACCCATTTCGCAGATGATTTACGGTGCGTTCTTGCGAGCGACTTCGTACGTGCGTTCATGTACCCTCTCTCTCTCTCTCTCTCTCTCTCTCTCTCTTTCTCTCTCTCTCTCTCTCTCTCTTTTTCTTTTCTTTCTCTCTCACTTTATTTCTCTTTGCGTATTTGTACATACGGTCATGCGGCATTGTTTAGAGGAGCGACCGGGGTCGGTACACATGGCCTGCCAACCAGATCGCGGGTCTCTGACCTTAACGTACCGAGCGTAATCGATGCTGCGATCTCGACGAGGAGGTCTTCATGCTGCATCTCGCGCCAACTTTAAACTCCTCGTTCTGCCTGGAAAGTTTCGAGAGAAGCTAACAACACCCTAAATGATTTAATAAAGAATACGTCCTCGTAGCATTGCTGGTAACCGTCTATTCTTACGTTAGATCGAACGATTTTTCTTTTTATTTTTCTTTGCTTTTTTTCTTTGTCCTCATAATTGTCGATCGAATAATTTGATTTTTTTTTTCTCTTTTATCGATGCGTCCTTCTTATTGGACAACTATATTTAGATCAATATTGTATGTTTTTAACGTTTCTATAAGATCTATGTTTGACTTTGATCAAGCTTATACATCATCGCGTTATCCGTTGTCGTTTCATTATTGTTTTCTTTCCTTTTCTCTTTATTTTTTTTTGTTGATGATCCACGTTTGCATATTTACATTGAGTGAGAGTGTAGCTCAAGTCAGTCGAATTTATGACGTCGTCTATGACGATCGTAAATTTGTATACAGGTAACGTTAAAATCGATTCACGTATCTTG
>OU427010.1:902814-910314 GCA_911387935.1 Dolichovespula saxonica
CACAAAAGTCAAACAGTGTTTTATGTAGTTAACGATTATTGAAAATCTCAATATTCCCAGTAAATATGCATTTGAAATTCTCTAGAATTTATCGATCATTCTTCTATCGTTTTAAATTTCACATACGTCAAACATCGTTTTATGTAATTATCGCTTACCGAAGATCTCAATGTTCCTAGTAAATTTGCATTTGAAATTTTCTAGAATTTGCAAACTATCCTGAAGTGGATCCATCTGTCAACAAATTTTTTCCATCATTTTAAGTCAAACGAAATTAAAAAAAAAAAAAGAAAAAAAAATACAAAAAAGTACACTTCATGAAATTATCGATTATGGAAACTCCTTCGATATTCTTCCTACTACAAATTTGCACTTGACACTTAATAATTAATCAATTAATTAACCAATCGATTATTTAATTAATGAATTAATCAATCAATTAACTGTAAAATATCGAGGGTTAATCATATCGTTCTTTCGTCATTGTAAATATCAACGAACGGCGATATATATTTTATCACCTTCTGTACGAGGAAAAAAAGAAGAAGAAGAAAAGAAAAATATCAGATTGGGGAATGTGCGAGGGATATTTGAATGATCGTAAATAAACGTAAGAACTGACGATCTAGAGAGTCCGTCGATCGTTCAAGAGAAAACATAAGGAAAAATAGGAAGAAGGGGGAGAAAGTATAAAAAGAAGAGAAATAAGAAGAAGTAACAGAAGTAAATGAAGAAGTAGTAGTAGTAGTAGAAGAAGAAGAAGAAGAAGAAGATAGAGAAGAAGGAAAAGGATGAGGAGAAGAGAGAGATGAGGAAGACGAAAAGGTCGAAGAGGAGTAAGAGGAAGAGGACGACGAAAAGGAAGAAGATGAGGAGGATGAGGAAGAAGAGGAGGACGCAGAGGAAAAGGAGTATGAGGAAAACGAAGAGAAGGAGGAGGAGTATGAGGAGGACGAAGAGGAGGAGGAGGAGGAGGAGAAGGACAGATCGATGGGCGATTGAGGAATGCGGGAATCCAATTAACGTGATTGAAAGGACGCGCGACGAAGGCGAGCGGAGTGATGCGAATCGAAGCGGTGCGCTAGAATAGTTAACGACATGTAAGGAAAATCCGCTTTTAAACGTTGAACGAACGGAACACCACACACCATTTTAGTAATGGTGACTGATGGTAATTGTTAATCAAGAAATCTCGATACTTTCTCACGAGTAACGAAGAAATTTCATCCTGTTTTATAGATGAGATATTTCATTTGGATAAATCGATATAAACGTACCGAATGAAACCATAGACGATTATTTAATGCAAACGTTGTTTCCAATTTGTCAGACGTCATCGTACTGTGAATTCATTGCACAGACATTCCTACTCTTCCTTTTTCCTTCTCTCTTTCTCTTTATTTTTCTCTTTTTCTCTTTCTTCGGATAAATGTATTCCAACGTTGTTGAAAGGTAGACAAGCTTGAATTTATTATTCTCTTTCTATTTCTATCTCTTTTTATCCGTCTACCTGCAAATAGAGATCGTAATACGAGAAATTCGCAAGTGCTATGCCAGAACCCAACCCATCTCGCTTAGCATCTCGTTAATGCCAGAAAAAATTCTTAAAGGACTTTAATAGCTACGTATACTATATACATACATACATACATACATACATACATACATAAATACATACATATATATATATATATATATATATATATATATATATATATATAATATATGCACGTACATAGATACATTAACACCCTATATATATATATGTATGTATGTATGTATATACGTGTATGATGGTGGTTCAGGTTGTTGACGTATTTTACGATATTGTTTACCAACTCGTTGTCGGTCTACCGGTACCTATTGCAGTTATACCACACCAACGACAGAAATTCAAGAGTGAATCATTCAACGAGAGAAAGGTGTGTGTGTGTGTGTATACATGTAGGTATATAAAAATAGTAATATAGTTTAGAGGTTAACACGGTTTTGTGGAAAACGCGTAACGCTATTCGAATTCACGCTCGATGGATTTTCCCTCTCTATTTCCCTCTATTCCTCTCTCTCTCTCTCTCTCTCTCTCCCTCATTGCATTTAGGTCAGATCATACGTATATCAAAGTGATATTCGTAATTGGACGAGCGTCTCGTAAAATCTACAATTTGTATCTAATTGTGAACGCGATCGCTTTCATACGTTTAATTAACGTACTGGCAACAACCACCGCCAGGGATATCTATGGCTATTGCTATGGTTAATGCGATTACGCGATGGCGGATACGAGAACGTAATATGAGGGAAGAAAAAAGAAAAAAGAAGTATTGAAAATAGAGAAAAAAAAGAAAAGAGGAACGAAAGGAAACAAAAAAAAATAGGAAAAAGGAAAGGAAAGGAAAAAATGAAATATCGAACGAACGTAGTATACTCGTAATTAAATTTACTACTTACCTATTACTACTATTAACCATTAATAAAAATTCCTATCTTTAATAAAACGTTGAGATAGTTCTCGCATTGAAATCATGGCATTCGTATTAGTATTTAGTTTTCATATTAGTATTAGTTTTCGTATTCGTATTCGTATTCGTACTCGTACAGTTTTAAGTATATATAAATACATACACATACGGATATAGTAGAGATATGTAGAATCAAAGCATTCCAGGAGGATCGACCTTTCGGCAAAAGTTAAGCTCGCGCGCGAGAACATAATCGTTGCTCGCGAAATCGCGTAGGAAGATCGATGAGATCCTTCTTGGTTAAATCTCATCGGAGACTTTAGAGTATCGTGTGCTTTGCAAATTCTCAGAGTGTTTCTTTCTATCTCTCTCTCTCTCTCTCTCTCTCTCTCTCTCTCTCTCTCTCTCTCTCTCTCTCTCTCTTACTCTCTTTCTCTCTTTCTCTCCTTCCACCTTTGCTTCTTCTTCTTCAAGGCGGATGGCCAGATCATCATGGATCGTTACGTTCTAGCGAATCGTCGGTGTTAAGAGCACCGGAGTTAGGTTCAAAGGTCTCTAAATCATATTTTATGCAACGGTTACTCGATACCGAGGATAGTCGTAAACGTGGCCCTTCGCGTGTACCGCCAAGTAGTTCTTCTTCTTCTATTTTTTCTTTTTCTTCTTCTTCGTTTTCTTCTCTAACTTCTAAACCGACTCTCTTTACTCCGATCTCTTTTAAGTTCTCCTCCTTCTTCTTCTTCTTTTTCTTCTTTTTCTTCTTATACTTCTACTTTAGCATCTTCTCTTCTATATTGAGACGTAAGACGTCGGAATAATCGAACGCTTACCGCCGATATCGAGATGGAAGGATCTCTAGGAACTTTCGAGCGTGCCTTTCAACCACGATTCTCGATCGTAAACGCGGCTATTATTTCACTCGTAACCCGACATCGTTTCTACTTCTTATTCTTATTCTTCCATTTCTATTTCTATTTCTTTTTATTCTTCTCATTCTTATTCTTGGTCCCTCCTTGGAATAGGAAAACAATGTTGGATGTTAAAGATCCTAATGCGTATTTCGAATTTATCTGAATATATTTATTTCAAAACGGGTTTAAGACTCGTGATCGTTTCTTTTTGAATAAATATTTATCTATATACCGTAATATAAGAGTAAATATATAAATATATTTCGTAAATTATATATACCGTAATATAAGAATAAATATATATATATATAATGTAAAGAGTAATTAAGAATATTTCTGATGGCGCACTTACTAGTGTCCAAGAATTGAGTTTAGAGATTTAACGATTTTTATGACTTTTGATATCGCATTCTTTTTAACTGTTAGTTTTTTAATAAAATTTATCTGACTATTTTAACGAAACACGTCGATTATTTTTTGCATGAATACATGTGTATATATTCATACATACATATATATATATATATATATATATATATATATATATATATATATATATATATATATATATATGTATATATCTGTATGCGAATAAATGTTTGGAATTTTTTCATTTTACGATAAAAGTTAAACGTGTTACTTTAGAAAAGAAGAAAAGAAAGAAAAAGAAAAAGTAAAAATAAAATTGATAGAGTAATTAAGAGTATTTCTGATGTTGCACTTATTGATGTCCAAGTATTGAGTTTAGAGATTTAACGATTTTTATGACTTTTTACATCGCATTCTATTATCTTTCAGTTTTTTAATAAAATTTATCTGACCATTTTAACGAATCACGTCGATTATTTTTTGCATGAATACATACGTGTATGTGTGAATACATATATATATGTGTATATATCGATATGCGAATAAATGTTTGGAATTTTTTCATTTTACGATAAACGTTAAACGTGTTACTTTTACAGAAAGAGAAGAAAATAAAAAGTAAAAAGAAAAAAAGGAAAGACAATAATCAAAAATATTTTAAATATCAGGCGCAGTTAAAGTTTTGAGATTGAAAGTATTGCAATTGTTTCGTATATAACATATTTTATTTGTTATACTTTCAATGAAATTTACCTGACTATTTTAACGAGACACGTCGCGATCAGTTTTTTCTTGAATACATGTGTATGTATACACGTATATCGATATGCGAATAAATATTTGGAATTTTTTCGTTTTACGATAAAAATTGAACGTGTTAATATTTGAAGAAAAGAAAAATAACGCGAAAAAGAATATTAAAAAAAAAAGAAAGAAAAAAACGAAAATAAAACATTAATTAATTAAGAGTGTTCCAGATATCGCAATTATGTATCTAAGTTTCAAGTTCGAAGATTTGAAGATTATTATTGACTTTTATATAGAGCATTTCTTATCTTTTATTGTTTCGATGAAATTTACCTGATTACTTTGATGAAACACCTGGATTGTTTCTTCTTGAATACATACGTACATACGTATAACCATATATATATATTTACACACACGAATTAATTGTTTGAAATTGTTTCATATTACGAAGAACGTTGAACGTGGTATTTAAAAAAAATAAAAACAAGAGTAAAAAAAATAAAAAATGGAAAGAAAAAGAAAAAACAGTTAATTAAAAATATTTTATATATCGCACGTACGTAAAGGTTATACAAATTTAAAATTTTGGAAATCTATAGATCTTTCATTGTGTTTCAATGTGATATCAATTCGTAACGCTTGTAATTTCACGCCGTTATTAGATACACGTTATAAACAAACGTGTGTGTGTGTGTATATGTGGTTAGTATGTCAACGTGTCTAAGTATCTATGTATTTCTCTCGTTCAGTCGCGTTGTTGTAAAGACGTTTTGAGCTCGATCGTATCTCGTCAGCCACGCTTTAGCCACTGACCTATCACGATGGAGATCTTTTCAAAGTTCACGCGAAACTCGAAAAAAAAAGAAAAAGAAAACAGAAAAAATAAAAGACAGAAAGAAAACGTAGAAAATACACATTTCGTGAGTTTGTTCGAAATCTCGTGTGACTTATCTATATATATATTATGAATGTGTGTGTGCATGTATGTATGTATACATACATACATACATACATATATATATATATATATATATATATATATATATATATATATATATATATATATATATATAAGGAAGGTCTCATATGCTTCATTAAATTTTACCCTGTTAGAAATCGATCCTTTTGCGACTGCACCTCGTGTACATGTGCACCCCGAGGGTAGTTATTGGAATTCGCGCATATATACTCGAGTAGATATCGTTGGTGATAAAATTTTACTGCCATACCGATAGTCACGATTTACAAAGCCACGTTGATGATAAGACAAGGTCGCTAACCGACCCCTCTCTTTCTTTCTCTCTCTCTCTCTCTCTCTCTCTCTCTCTCTCTCTCTCTCTCTCTCTCTCTCTCTCTCTCTCTCTCTCTCTCTCTCTCTCTGTCATTCGTTCGGTACATTCGAATATTAGACCACGATAAAATGGCTCTTGTTAACTCAATATTTGACATATAAATTGAACTTTTCTTTCCTTTCTCTCTTTTTTCCCTTCTATTTTTTTCAAAAATTCTTCGTATTTTCTTTCTTTCTTTTCTTTTTTCTTTATGTTTTTTTTTTTTTGTTGAAAATCAAAGCTATCGAGTACTTTTTTGTTTTCTTTTTTGTTTTAAATAAAATAAATATCTCCATTACATTTGATTATACTCGGTTAATAAAATGTCGAATGAGTTAATTGGATGTGTTTATTATATGAATTCATTGCCGTATTAATGTCTGACAGTTTAAATATAATATTTAATATATTTCGTTAGTTTAACTATGTCAAACATTTATCTCTGTATATTAAAAGTAATAAAAAAAATAAAATAAAATGAAAATTCTCGTTCAAACAAAATGCAAATTTGAAATTAATTCGTTTATTATATTAAATTCGTTCCGTCGTATTCGTTATTCTGTTTGAAATATTTCAACGATTAATACGTGCACTTTTTCTCTTTCAATTTGTTATATCTGAATATAATCATGTGTGCACGATTTTTCTTTAGTTATATATTTACACATACACACACACACACACAAAATATGTATATATATAATATTATACATATTAACTACACACACATACATACTATATATAGTATGCATTTTTATTATAGTCAAATAAAACGAATAATATTAATATTACATTCCGACAATTCGTCAATATGATAAATATTTAAATTAAATGGAAATGATAAAAATATTATACGTATATATATATTATTATACGTACACTATTATATATATATATATATATATATATATATATATATATATATATATACATATATACATATATGTATATATGTATATATATGTATAATGTAATATTAATATATATAATATTATACGAACATATATAATATATTATATATAATATATAATATATAACACACACACACACACATACACACATATATATATTTAATGGAGCACAGTTCAATCCTCATAAATTTCTAAAAAGAAGAAGGCAAAGAGAGATCGAGACGTATCGTCTTTGAAACGATACGCGAGGACGAGGTGGCGAGATGGTACGTGAACAGGCTTCGAAAGGAGGGCTTACGGGTTCATATTTGTGCGTGGCAGATTATTGAATTTATGGAGGAAAGAAAGGATTTCAGGGTGGGCCTAGAGAGAGTCGGTGTGGATCCGAGACACTAAACTGCGGCTTACACACGTCTTATGCAGGGTTCGCGCTCTCGATATATCCAACCGAGTTCTCTATCTTCCCTCTCTGTTTACTTGAGACTTATGCCGTAAGCGCTTGTAAACCGATAAATCTCAGAGTTTTCTTCAATAACTGACGCCGTACACGTTGTGTTTCGTCTCTTGTGATCTTTTACGTTTTCTGAATGATTTAAAAGAAAAAGAAAGAAGTAAAAAAGTAAAATAAAATAAAAATAAATAAATAAATAAAAGAGAAAACATTTGACGTATAAATAATATTTTGTTTTTCTTTTTTTTTCTTTCTTTTTTTTTAAATTTTTGTCATAAAACGTTTATATTATAAAATTACAATTATACGATTGAGCAT
>OU427010.1:912814-920314 GCA_911387935.1 Dolichovespula saxonica
AAATACGTTTACGTTTCTTTCTTCGTTCACATAAATTAATAGTATCGAACAAAGTGTTTCACTAGTCATGCCATTTATTATGGCATTCTTCGATTATTTTTACCATAATAATATTTCTCTTTCTTTTCTTTTTTTTTTTTAATATTTCTTCAATTTCTTTCTTTGCAATATGTTTACGTTTTTTTTTCGTTCACATAAATTAATAATATCGAACGAAGTGTTTCATTAGTCATGATTCTTTATTATAAAGTTCTTCGATGTATAGATGATTACGTTATTTTTTTTTTTTTTTTCGTAAGAATATCCCTTTCTTTATTTCTTTTTTCTTTTTCTTTCGTATACACATACACACACACGTATGTATAAATAAATAAATAGATTTTGAACGATGGAGGATCTTTACTTGATGTTATACATCGATGTGAGATAATATTGGAATCGAGAATACCAAAAGAAGATTCTTGGTATCGTTCCGACGCACTCGCGAAATACGTAGTTAAGAGAAGCTTCCATTAAAAGCTATTAGCCATTAAAGCGTCGAAATATTTTATGCGCAACGGCAGGGGCGTAACGGGTAGTTATACACGGCGGTCCTAACTTACGAGCGTCGTTCGAGGTTTGGCGCCCGAAAACAAGGGAAAATCTAGGGTTGCCCACTAACCCTCCGAGTACCAAAAGAGAAAGAGAAAGAGAAAGAGAGAGAGAGAGAGAGAGAGAGAGAGAAAACTTGGAAGCAGTTTCGATCCCATTTTCCTCCGATTTCTCCTGCTTATACTATAGCACCGTTAAAGAGTGTCCAAAGATTTGTTAGCGAGCCTTCCGACGGATTATATTGCTGTGCTTCGACATTCTTTCGGATATCGTCTAAATTCTTCGAAGTCCTTTCTTAGAGAATGTATATAGCCTCAGTTTTGTATCAACGATATTGTCAATGTTACGTGATCGATATCTCGTGCATTCTTTTTCTTTTTCTTTTTTCTCCCTCCTTCATAATTCTGTTTTATTCGTATATTGAAATATCGATGAGAGATTAGATATATAATATCAAATAAGAAATATGTAATAGTTTAATAAAAATAATATACATATAAAGTAAATAATCTATTACATTATTTAAAAAACTGTTTACACTCATCATATAATTATTATAAAGTAACTATATATAATTTTTAATTTTCGTGTAAGTATTTATATTTTATACAAACACACACACACATATTAACCAATAATATTTTTTAGATATCAACAGTGTATTTTACAGCAACGTATTTCTTAGAAAATTCATTCCTTTTTTTTGTTATTTTTACATTCAAAGTATGAAAATTCGTAATTTTCATTAGACCGTATTTAGGGTTGAACCCTCTCACCATTTCAATATTATCATCCATACAAAGTAACACCCCCATATACTTGGTTATTTTCATCCTATCATTTACTCGCTCTCCTATATTAATTATAAAAATTTAAACTCTCGTTGCTCTCTCTCTCTTTCTCTCTCTCTCTCTCTCTCTCTCTCTCTCTCTCTCTCTATTTATCTATTTATCTATCTATATATCTATTTATTTATCTATCTACCTATTTATCTATCTCAAATAGTCGATCAAAAATGAAGGATAAATAAACGGTAGAGAAGTATCTCGTTAAGATTAATCCCAAAGGAAAAAATTTCCCCCGCACTTGTCATCCCCTTTCGTTTCGGGGAGTCAAGTATAGATCGAAAGTTTGAATTATTTACGCTTCCACGGCGCCGAAGGGAGTCGCATAGAATACGTTCAACGGACTACTCGCACATAAGTTTTCGTAGTTCTTTCAGATCCGTTCGTCGTTAAATCCATCGATACTAGTATTTATTCAAACATTATTCGATAAGAATGGAATTAAATGAAAATTCATTTCTTCTTCTTCTAATGATCCAATTCAAATTGAATTAAAAATACATAATTTCTATTGATATAACTTTTCTTAATTTATTATATATTACTTAATTTAATACACACACACACACATATATATATATACATATATAAAGAAAAATAATTTAGAAATTGATTAGAATTCTAAATATATTTCTCTCATCGTAGGATTATCTACGCAGAGAAACTTGCGAACAGATAACTAGACACATACATTCACGCACGCACGCACGCACGCATGTGTGTATGTATGCATGTATGTATAAGTATAGGTATATAAACATTGAACATGTTCTTAAGTAAATAGTCGCGGTTTCTTAATCGATTTAACGCGTTCGCATTTCGCATACTACGAACGTTTTGCACAGAGAACCGAAACCCTAGGCACATCTTCGATCTAATTAACGAACGGCATTAGTGCATTAGGGAAAAGCTAACCGCGAGGAGAGCAATCCGGCGGAAAGCAAACATTATATATCTTGGTGAGCTCGAAGAACTTGAAGGTAAAGTACTCATACATACATACATACATACATAGATACATATACACTTATATATGCATGTACATATGTATGTTCGTTTGTATATGCGTGTGTGTCTGTGTGTGTATATATATATATATATATATGCGTGATTATATGTGTAGGTAAGCAAAGAGAACGATGTAGGATGGTAAAAGATTCGAGAAAGAGAGAGATAGATAGATAGATAGCGAGAGAGAGAGAGAGAGAGAGAGAGATCGGTACTTTCTGTAAGCAGGGTCTGCGTTAAGACGTTTTCTTGGCGAACGCTATTTATTTAGGCCTTCGCAATCCGCTCAACCTTCTTCGTAATCTCCTTGCTACGCCATGCAAGAAAAAGAAAAAAGCTTGCCTTTTAGCGTAGTATCTTCGGCTGAAAGATCTACTTTCGCGTAACCTCGCTCCATAACACGTTCTTTCATTTCCTGTCTGTAGTCATCCGGGATAGGTTGATCGTAAACAGGGATATATATATATATATATATATATATATATATATATATATATATATATATATATATACACATATATATATACCTAAACGATTTGGTAATCCTTAGGTGCAGATGGTAGTAGCTATTCGGAGATTTCGGACTTCTCGATTGTTTAGAAAAGGGAGAGAGAGAGAGAGAGAGAAAGAGAGAGAGGGGGAAGGGAGTGGGACGGACCTATTGTTAAGAATATAATAAATGATGTTTTATACAAAAAAAAAGAAAATATTAATTTTTCGATACAAATTTATTGACACGAAATATTAAATCAATATATTGGAAATAATTTTTATATTTTATTATAGTGCAGTTCTTTTTTTATTTTCTCTTCTTTTTCCTGTTAAATTCACACAAACACAAGATGTCATATTTTATAATGCTATTTATAACTTCACAAACACACGTACGCAAACTCGCATGCAAACATAAGAATATTAGTAGGCAAATCGATATATCTTGGACGAATCCTTACAATAATAATAATAATAATAATAATAATAATAATAATGTTATGTATATATATCATCATTCATAATTATTACATGAAAACGGATCACGTTTTTAATATGATAAAAGCAAACAAAAAAGTTACTTCACAATATATCATTCCTACAATATTGCAACTATATTCATATTTCGTTATAAGAAAAAAAAAAAAAACGAAAAAAGAAAATGTCCACATAAATTTCTCGGGGAATTTCTTAACTGCTACGTTTTCGTTTCGTAATTAATTATACGCATTACACGCACACACACATGTATACACACTTAGATTTATTTCTTATAAGAAACGAAATACGACTAAGCCATTATATTGGAGGAAATCGATTGCACGAGGAAGAAAAAGATGAAGAAGAAGAAGGAAGAAGGAAAAAGAAGAAAGATGATGAAAGAAGAAAAGGAAGAATAAGAAGAAGAAGGAAGATGAAGAAAGAAGATGGAAGAAGAAGAAGAAGAAGAAGAAGAAGGAAGAGGTAGGAAGACGAAGAAAGAGGATGAAAGAAGAAAAATAAG
The DNA here is from genome assembly GCA_911387935.1 of Dolichovespula saxonica. Classification (NCBI taxonomy): domain Eukaryota; kingdom Metazoa; phylum Arthropoda; class Insecta; order Hymenoptera; family Vespidae; genus Dolichovespula; species Dolichovespula saxonica. The sequence continues at coordinate 916,754 of OU427010.1, forward strand.
AAGGAGAGGTAGAAAGTTCCTTCGATTTTCTTCGCTGGCAACGCAAAATGATTTCGAGCGGTAATAAAACACCGCGAGGCTCACCGCTCCGTAACAGGGTGCGACGAAGCCGAAGGATATAAGTGCAGGAGCCGATGGTCGAAATAAATGGAAATAAATAACCGAGGGGGCATACCGACAAGAGCGGGGTGGTCCTCGAGGGAGTCAAGGGGGACAGAGAAAGAGAGAGAGAGAGAGAGAGAGAGAGAGAGAGAAAGAGTATTACGGGGCGGGGTGAAGGAGAAAAGGAGAAGGACTATCGTTCGTAGGGATGAATTAGAGGAAAGTAGAAAAGAGTAGGGAGAGGAAACGAGGGAGGAAAATAGGGTTGTTTCGGTGGGCGTATGGGGTCAGTAACATCGCGTCATGCATCACTAGAAACCGAGCCCGTTAGAGTACGTCCTTTTCTCCCACCCCTTCACATCCTCATCCCGCAACCCCACCCCTATCCTCTCTCCTCTCTCTCTCTCTCTCTATCTTTTCCTTTCTCTGTCTTTCTCTTTTTTTGCTTTTCTTTTCTCGTCTACAAGAACTTATAGTATAGCTAGTAACCCTCGAAACACGTTTGACCTTTGCAACGAATTTCGATGAGGATGAAATCGATAGGAGCGTGCCATTTTATTCCGTATAAAATTGAATTCTTCGATTTAAATTTTGAATTTAAAATTTAACAATTTTAATATATAAATATATATGTGTGTGTGTGTGTGTGTGTGTGTCGTGCATAGGAAGATCACGTATCTGCGTTTAGGGTATATAAAATCAATTGCATGAGTTCGTACGCATGTGCGTCTCCGTGTAATCGATAAAAATGGACTTCTCATTCGTAAATTGAATCCTTCGATATAGACCTTGAATTTATTATTAATAGACAATTTTTGATGATACACATATCACGTGCATAGAATGATCATCTATCTATCTATCTATCTATTTATTTATCTATCGCGTTAACGAAATCCTTCGATCCGTATCTTGAAATAGAAATTGAAAATATTTGACAATACTTTGTTATAGGACGATCATGCTTTACCGTAGATATTTAAAAGAAAAAAAAAAAAAAAAAAAAGACAGGGCAAACGTGCGCGTGCGCATGCACGTATGTATGTGTTAAGTCTGGAACTCTTATATCTCAAAGAAATGTATTATCCGCGAGTGTAGGAGACAGCCGGTAATCGTTTTCGTTAGTTAATGGTTATTGCACCTTCTGTCGCCCATTATAAACCTAATACTATTGCCATGATTACGTCTATTATTATTATTATTTATTATTATTATTATTCTTATTCTTATTATTATTGCTATCGATACTAGTAGAAGTAGCAGTAGCAGTAACAGCAGCAGCAGTAGTAGTAGTAGTAGTAATAATAATAGTGGTAATAGTTCGAGGAAAATCTGCCCGAGTTTCCGTTTAACGCGGTCTGTTCTTCGTTGGAAGTTTAATAATCTCACCCTCGGCTCGACGAAAGCTAGCCCAAAAGGGGATGATTATTTACCGCACCTGAGAGGCGATCGTGGTGTCACCAGAACGAGGGTGCCCTTAGTTACGGCCGCTCAATATTTCTACCCTCGTCCCTTGCCCTCCGTTCTACTACATACATTCCCCTACTTTGCCCTCCCGCTTACAACCTCTATCTCTCCTTCAACCCACCCCCTCCTTCACCTCCACCGTCCCATTCCCCTCCTCGGTCACCCACCATCCTGTTCTCATCCTGTACTCATCCCGTTCTCGTACCGAGTAAGAGTGGTAAAGAAGAGATTGCGGGAGAAAATGATATAAGTATCAATCTCTTATCGGTGTGCTTAGGAGTATCATTTCAAAAGAATTTTTTTTCTTCTTTTATTTGCTCTTTTTTTTGTTTCGTTTTCGACGATCTTGGGAATACACACACATATATGCATACGTATATATATATTTTTTTTGAGATTTAAAATCAATCTCAGAAGTTGTTATTTTGTTCTTATTGTATTATTTCTAATCCTATTTACAGAATATTGTTCTCTCATTTTCTTTTCTTTTTTTCCCATGAATTATTCAATTTCTGATCAGTTCAAGTTTCTTTTTTTTCTGAATATATGTGTGTGTGTGTGTGTGTGTGTGTGTGTGTGTGTGTGTGTGTATGTGTATATATATAAATACCAAAACTACGATGTAATCTTTTATAAAAAAAATTCGTGTAACAGTGTTACAAACGAATTAAAATCGCTATTCATTTCGCAGATACATCACGTTCTAAATTGAACCGATCCTCCCAGACTCCAAAAAGAAAAAAAAAGAAAAGAACAAAAAATGAGGAAATAAACAAGAAACCTCGTATTATACTCGTAGGCATTATTAATTATACTTCTGGCGATATTTAACGAGAATTATAGGCGACTCCTCCATATAGTTTAAGCACGGTATCACGTTGTATGAGGTTGTATAGGGTATATTATCCATGGCGTACAAGATTTCTTCTTGGCCACGACGCGGGAGGCTTCCCAATATTCTCTCTCTCTCTCTCTTTCTCTCTCTCTCTCTCTCTCTCTCTTTCTCTCTCTCTCTCTCTCTCTTTCTCTCTCTGTACCATCTTAAAGTATCTTTCCTTGGAGTTCACTGCAGGGGTCAACACCGGCAAATTTAATAATTTTCCCACCCGTCGGCAATTCGATCGGGAAAAATAAATAAGAGATAAATAAGTTTAGTTCGGTTATTGCATTATAAGAAAACTTTTTCCTTTATTTTTTAATTCTTTTTTTTTTTTAATCGGATTTTCCAATTATCCCGACCTGTATGTATTCGCTTTGCATTCCTCATTGTTCAGCATTTAAATAGTAATTAATATATGTATATGCATATACATACACATATACATATAGTTTTACACGATAAGATATTTATTTCCAGGATATAGAGATCGTCCTTGACCACGGCTCGTCGACGTTCAGCTTCGAAAGTAAACCTGTCTCACTCTTATTCAGTCTCTCTCTCTCTCTCTCTCTCTCTCTCTCTCTCTCTCTCTCTCTCTCTCTCTCTCTCTCTCTCTCTAATCCCCTCTCTCGCTGTCTTACCTCACCCTCCTCTCTTTTTCTCTCGTCCTTAGTGCACTCCCAATAGCGAATAATCGCGAGCAGCAAAACGATCGAACGTTTTCTTCGAAACGGTCTGTCCTTGCGTAAGCCATTCAATATTCACGGCTCGTTCTCTCGAACAATGGCAATGTAAGCACACGAAAAGGATTCCCGTTGAGAGAAACGACAACGACGACGACGACGACGACGACGCCGCTCATCTCTTGACGAGATACGCGTCGATCATTTTCATATGTCGAGGCCGTAAAATTCATACCTTCTCGACTACATCTCACTTTTCCAAGGCGGATTCAAGCCTGACGTGATTTTCCGCGAAAATCATTATCCTCGATCGGTTGCCATCGAAGGACGATAATCGAATGTGTATACGACTAAACTGTTAAAGAAGACAACGTCTATAACAAACATATGTACGTATGCATGTATTCATGCAAGTTTGTATTTATGTAT
>OU427010.1:930314-937814 GCA_911387935.1 Dolichovespula saxonica
CGGAGATCAAGAATCATTTGAGAAAGGAATCCTACCACATCATAAATAATCGGCGAGCGCAAGCGAGTTAATAGAATTGGCAGCCGAGAGGGAACACTCGGCGGCGATTGCGACGAAATTCACGAAAATTTTCCTCCCAAAAGACGTTTGAGATAACGCGATCTAACGAGCTCTTGGAGTTGCTTATACGTCGTTTATTAATGTCCTTGCGAAACTCTTAAACGAAAGACGTCGATTTGGCGGCTGTCCAGAATCGAGTGACGATTCATCTCTTTCTAAATCTCTCTCTCTCTCTCTCTCTCTCTCTCTCTCTCTCACGGTTTCTCTTTTCTTATGTATTGCCTTCACTTTTCAAAGCTACGTATCTTTTTCTCTGTGCATTAACATGTTTGAATACCGTAGAGGGTCAAAGGTGACTAACACTCAATTTTGTCGAGTTTTTTAAGAAGTGACATTTGAAAGATTAAGACCGTAGTTTCTAATAATAGTAAACTATACGCGACAATGAATTTTTCTGTACATTTTATTTAGATACGTATGCGTATATATATATATAAAGTGTATGATGAAATATCTGGAGTGTAAGACGAAATATTTAATAGATATCTTTTCGTTGAATGCTTGATGTATAATATTAAAAAAATAAAATTAAAAATAAATGAATATAAATTAAACAAAAATTTTAAACGATAATCAAAGATAATTAAATAAAAATAACATTATGAATTGATCAATTTTAATGAAATATTAGAAAGATCTTACGTGTTATGTAATTAATGTATAACATTACAAATTTTTACTAATATTAGAGGAATCTATATCGATTTATAAAAGGTTGCTTTGACAGTGAATGTTTTAGGAAGGAGTGTGTTATATCATTTAATAGATAGATAGATTTTCTCCGAAATATTATTATTAATATATATATATATATATATATATATATATATATAATAGATAAATAAAATATAAAGTATATATATAATACAAAAAAAAATATATATAATAGATAAATAAATGAAAATACAATTATAAATAGATTTATTTCAATGAGATAGTAGAAATATAGTTTAGCTGAAAAGGAAAAAAAGAAAAAAAAAGAATCTTACGTGTTATATTATTAACTGTATAATATCTAAATTACAAATTTAAACAAACATCGATTGAATACCTATACCAATTTATGAAAGATTACATCGACAATAAATATTTCAAATAGTATTTAATGCGATTAATAGATCTTTTTTTAGAATTATTATCAGTATATTATATTATCAATTTCTATAACATAGTTAAAATTTATTAAAAAAAGAAGAAAATAAAATAGAAAAAAAGAACAGAATCTTACGTTTTATATTATTAACGTATAATATCTAAATTGCAAATATACACAAATATTTAACGAATACCTGTATCGGCCTATGAATGATTTCTTTGGCCAATGTGAATGATTTAAAAATGAGTGTATCTGGGTAACGTGTATATCACAGAAAGAGAGACAGAATGAAAGAAAAAAGGAGAGATAGATAGATAGATAGATAGAGAGAGAGAGAGAGAGAAAGGGTGTTTTCACGTTCCTGTCGCGCTTTCTCGCAAGTGTCATTCCTTCGTTCGTTCATTCGATCGATCTCGAACGTATTACGAAGAAGCTTTTTTCTTTCTTTCTTTCCTTTTTTTTCTCTCCTTTTACTTTTTCTCCTTTCCTTTTTTTCCTGCAAACAAGGAAGCACTCCTTGAAAAAGTGGGGTTCCCGACTTATCCCGCGGTAGAGAAGCAAAAGGTTAAGACCCTCCTCCTTCTACGTTCCTCCTCTTATATCCCTCCCTCCTCCTCCTCCTCCTTCTCTGTACCCTCTTCCCAATCGAAAATCCCTCGAGATGGTGTCTCGAAAGAGTAGCAAGAGAGGGCTTCTTCTTCTTTTTTTTCTTCCTCCACCTCTTCTTCTTCTTCTTCTCTTTCTTGCAAGAGAATGGTGAAGGAGGAGTGGGAGGGCATAGGGGAGGGGGAGGGGAGGGGGAGGGAGAGAGTAGCGAAAGGAGGTATATAAGTAATCCTCGGAGGATAGCACAGCAAGGAAGCACAGCAGAAGATAATAGGTAATTCACCGAAGAGATTAGCCATTAACCTCCGCCTCCATCTCGATGGAATTCGCGCTAGGTTTTCCGCTATCGAAAGAAAGAAAAAAAAAAAAGAAGGAAGAAAGAAAGAAAGAAAAAAAAATCTTCGATCGATCGTAGACGATCCAAAGTTCACGATATAGAATTTCATTCGTCACGATCGTATCTGTGGTTTATGTATAATTTTTGTTTTGTTTCTCTCTTTCTCTCTCTCTCTCTCTCTCTCTCTCTCTCTCTCTCTCTCTCTCTATCTTTTTTCTTTTCTTTTTTCTTAATGTCTTACTTTCATTCCCTCTTGAGAAAATTTAATGCTAAGACGTATCCGAAGGTTAATGCGCCTTATCGTTGGTTATGCTCGAAGTTAATTGTGTAAGTTTTTTCTATTTTCTTTCTTTTTATATTTTTTCGAATTCTTTCTTTTTTTGCTTTTTCCTTTGCTATCCAAAACTTGCAGAGGTCAAGAGAATTTTAAAGGATTTTAGAGAAAGATATTTCTTAAATTTTGTATATACATGTTTCTTTTATTATTATACTCATATCATTTATTTATTTTGATTATAATATTACTTATATAGTAATACTACATGTACTATAATAGTATAATTATGTTGCTATTAGTGATATTACAAATTTTTTACATAAAGTAGATCTGCTTAAAAAATAAAAAATAAAAAAATAATGAAAAAACCCCATGCACATTTCGTATACGAAGCAACGAAATTAAGTTCATTAAATATAATGTAACGAAACTGACAAAATGCAAACGAACGTACGTTACGAAGTACGTACTATTTAAGCCGGAGATTTATGTACATATTTTTTCTACAAAGTTAACAAACGTAAACGCGCAAACGAGAATGATTTGATAATCAATCAGCCGTAATAAATGAGTCGAACATATCACAATTTTGTTAGACATATCACAATCCTGTCATAATGAACAGTCTAGACGATGTATAGAAAGTAAAGAAAAAAAAAAATAAAATAAAATAAAATAAATAAATAAATAATAAAAAACCGTTAAAAAACTATATAAGTAAGACACCAACAAGTTTGTTCGGTAAAGATCGGTAATGTAGTCGGGAGCGAACGATTTAAACGATCTCGGTAAGAAAAAAATTGTGATTTACGGGTTAGCGGCTAGGGAGGGGGAAGGTGGAAGGGTGGGAGGGAGGGAGGGCCTCGGTTTACGTAGGAACGTTGTATTCTCTTTTCGCGTTCGAAATGCTTTAAAGTCCTTGAACGATCGTACGTTGCGGTGATGTTCGTTTCAAGGCCCGAAAGACCCGTCCTCTCTTTCTTCCTCTCTCCTTTCTCCTCTCACGTCTTACACATCGAAAAAGTATCTCGGCAACCTTATCGTTTCTCTTGCGAAACGACTGTACCGCAGCTGTCAGCGTCGTCGTACCAATCTAAGTAGTATAGGTATAAATAATTTTTTAATAATTGACTCTTCCTTTCCTTTTTCTTGTTTTTTCTTTTCCTTTTTTCTTTATATTGTTTTGTAATTTTCTTATTCTTTTTTTTCTACTGAAAAATATCTCTCTCATGTGGAAAATAAAATATGATTTTTTCTTTTTATTTTAATACATTAATAATAATACTAATTATTATTGTTATTATTATTTTAATAATAATAATAATATTAATATTAATAATAATAATATTTATAACAATAATAAGTAATAATAATAATGATAATAGTAATAAAATTTAAAGTTAAATATACAGTACAAATTTCATATATAAAAATAAATAAATAAATAAATGATTGAATGAATGAATGAATGAATGAATAAATGAATAAATGTTTCGTTTTAAAATAAACGAAACGAACTCGATGTTCCTTCGAGCATGTTATAGCGCCTGTTTTCTGCTTCGTTTACAACCAATAATCTCATTGAACATTCTTCTTTATCTTCTTCTTTATCCATCTATCTGTATCTATCTATCTATCTATCTGTCTCCGTCTATCTCTATCTTTATACTCTTTTTTCTTTATCCTTCCATTCCTGACCGATTTGTATATCCTTCCGTAAAGACGACACTTCGAGAACATCTCGATACTTTCTATTCCTCGGTCGAGATCACTCCTGTGGATTGAGATCAGACAGAAAGGTGAAAGAAACGAGATTTATAAGGAAAAATAAAACAAAAAAGAGAACAAAAAATAAAAGAAAAAATAAGAAATAAAGAAAAAGAAAAGAAAAGAAACAATAACTCTTGAATTTCTTGAGGAAAATCCTCTTCTGTCTTCGACATTGAATTCAACCGTTGATTTCCTTGTATGAATAATGCATCGTCAATGGCGTCTTACTTCATAGATCGATAATACCCGACCGTGAACGTAAATATACATAAACTTATATCCTCTCTATTTCATATATATATATATATATACTAAAAAATTATTTTCAAATTTCACAAACGTTAAAATCTTTACATACAACACAGTACACGTTTCGTTCTAATACCTCCGTTCGATACCACAGATCGAACGTTAATTAATTATCAAAGCGAACGGAACGAAACATCGAACGATCGATCATAAGAAACATCGAACACGGTCACTTGTTTTAAGAGAATTTTCATGATCCAAGATATGAGGACCGCGAAATACGAAATGTGTGTCGGCGCTTGGGCGTTCGAACTTATAAACATTAGAAAAAAAGAAAGAAAGAGAAGAAAAGAAAAGATAGAAAAAAAAGAAGACGAACTGTACATAAAGAGAAAGAATAAAAAAAGAAAAGGATAAAAGTTGGACGGTATTTCGAATTTCTTGCGGAGTCGTAGGACACGCACGCACACACACACATATACTATATACATATATATATATATATATATATATGTGTGTGTATATATATATATATATATATATATATATATATATATATAGAGAGAGAGAGAGAGAGAGAGAGAGAGACGGTGACGATTAATAATGCAGGAGAGGCTAGGAAGACCGTTCGTCGTGGCCTGGGATACCGTTGCCACGGTTTCTCCGCGACATAATCGGCTAAATAATTCATCCATTGAAGCCCCATAGGAAGGTGGTGGTAGTGGTGGTGGTGGTGGTTTCTCGTCTACGGGCCGGCCTATCGGTCGTTGTGCCTTGTCTTGTCGTGCCGTTGCGTAGCGTGGCGTGGCATGGCGTGGCGTGGCATGGCGTGGCGTGGCGTGGGAGCCTGGCCACTTGGACTTACCAAATCCAAAATCGAGCGAAAGAGGGTTGAAAAATAAGAAGATAAAGAAGAATGAAAAAGAAAGAGTGAGAGAGAGAGAGAGAGAGAGAGAGAGAGAAAGAGAGAGAGGGAGAATGGAACTCGCGAATTCGCGAGACTCTTTAGCTAACAAGAGAGAATCTTTCGAATGCGGGAATGTTTCCCCCTGTCCCTCCCTCTCCTTCCACTTCCACTCTACGCCCTACTTACTCCTCTTTCCCCTTTCCACCTCCTCCCCCTTGGGAACCAAACTTAATTCCTGAATGTTCCTCCAAATGAAAGGAAACGAAATTGTTCGAGGTTTCGAAGAGATGAGGGTGAATCGAATTCTTCATTCTTTTTCGAAATATAGAGAGAGGGGGGAGGAAAGGGAGAAAGAGAGAGAGAGAGAGAGAGAGAGAGAGAGAAAGAGAGAGAGAGAGAGAGCGGAACTACTCGGAGAAATTCTTCGATGATCCTTCTCGAATGTCTTCCGAATTTTATTGCTTTTGGAGAATATACAGTGGGAGGGCGGAAGGGAGGGAGAGAGAAAAGGGGAAGGGAGATAAGGGCGTGACGACTTAGGTATGTTATTCGTGCAGTAAAGGAATGCATTTTATTTCCCATATTGCTCATCGTACGAATAACTCAAGCACTTCGTTATACATTTTTAATCTGTTCGTGTAATCCCAATAAAGTTCATTCACCGCGATTTTCATTTAATTATCTTGGTTAAAATGTTTGCTTATCGTTCAATAGTTCGATTTACCGTTCTATCTTAAGATGTTAGATCCAAATAAATCGACGAAATTTGAATGAAATTGACTGCCTTTTTATTTCTTCTTCTTTTTTCCCTTTGTTAAATTTACATGAAATTATATTTAATGAAATCAAAGATCGTTACATCTAAATAAAATATATTCAACGAACGTAATATATTATTCGATGAAATGGAATTGTTTAAAAATCCGAATGAAATTATCCTTTGTTTTTCTCGTGAAATTTAAATAAAATTATATTTAATGAAATCTCCAAAGACGTCAAATCTAAATGAAATGTATTCGACGAACGTAATATATTATTCGACGAAATTGAAATATACAAAAATCTAAATGAAACAGTTTCTCTTTTTTTCTTTCATTTATTTATTTCTTTTGTCTTTGTTAAATTTAAATAAAATCAATCGAAATATCGATAAAAACAACGTTTCTTTTTTATAAAATGACAAATATTGAATTATTACACGTTCAATTAGGTATAATAAAATTATGAAAAATTTTATAACGTCAGAATATAATAAAAGAATAAAATCGTAGGATATAGAAGATTACTATAAATATTAATTACTATATAAGCGATAGATTTTCTTTCGGAGTAACGATAAACGTCAGATTACAGAGAATTCAAGAAAATACTTGAAATTATTAATGATTGTTTGTTTATTATACGATCGTCTAATATTATCCGACGATAATAATATCATTGAAATGTCGCGAGTCCTTAACGTTTGTCCTTTCCTTATCCACAAATACATACATTTGTATTGTTTTTGTCATATTACGTGTTCAACGATATAAATACATACATGAACCGAACTAAAGACAACAAACCAAAGACAAAACGAATCTCAGTATGCGACAAGATGGCGAGCGTTAAACACATCTAATTAAATCACCGAAGGTTCGACACTTTCTCATTAATAATATAATATAATCAATCTTAATTATCATTAAATCGTTTCTTACATTTTGTATAATCCTATCGACAACACGTATTAACCATTATCACATAAAACTTATCTTCGAATTTCGAAAGCAGAAAGATTATTGTCCTCCTATCTTTAACCGAAATAACGTGAAAGCGTGTGGAAAGTTTTCTTTTTTTATGAAATTACGGAAGAACCAGTTGTTCGTTAATCACTTTTGTTACACGATAACGTAATAAAATTTCAAATGTATTAATTTAACACTAACTGTACCGGCATTTCATATATACCTATTCTTACTGTTACCGGTTCATTTGACCAGTATAAACGTTGTTTTTTTCGGCTGGAATTGTCAATTTATTTTAAGAATTAATGCATACAACGTAACTTTTATAACCACTCATATATTTTCATTTTTATATGTATCATAAATGATCTAAACGGGAAATCATAGTGTCAGTGTTTACTATTTTACTTA
>OU427010.1:942814-950314 GCA_911387935.1 Dolichovespula saxonica
CCAGATACTAAAGAAATGTGTAGAAGAAGAAAAAGAAAAAAGGAAAGCAAATTTTTCTTTTTTTTCCTTCTTTTTTTCGATTCCCCTTTTTTTGTAATATTGGAATATATTATTGTTGCGTTGGTTGACTTATAGGCAAGTAATATCACGATAGAGATCCTTAATTTCCTTGGTTTTTTGTTTTGTTTTTTAATATGGAAATTTTTCATTGTTTTCTAATGTTTCCTCTTAGACAACAATTTTATTCAATTTGAAATATATTATAACTCTACAATATTATATTTGTGTCAATCTAATAAATAAACAAATCGACCTAACAAACGTAATAATTTCTAATCGGAATTTCTAACGATACAAAAATGATCATCGATATTACCTTATCAACGTTTATCTACCTTTTCGTACTATTATTCGGATACAGAATAAGAATCTTTTTATAGAAAAAGAAAAAAGAAAGAAAAGAGAAAAGAAAATTGTTCTTTTTCCCTTTTCTCCCCTTATGAGCCTTTTCACTATTAAATATATCATCCTTTCTCTTGATTTTGGAACGGGCATATTTGAAAAGAGAAAGAGAGACGAGAGAAATCGAGAAGGAACGACCGTGTTATATACGTTACTCGGACGCTTCTCTTATTCGTTTCGGGTTTGAGTCACGTCGGTTTTTATCGCGTTGGAATGAATCACCGTGCACGCGAGCGGCCAAAGTACCCGGTAGCCGTGCCGGGACACCATCGTATTATTTTTACGGCCCCGAAACGTCTGCCGGCATTACCATAGTCTCCCCCGGGCACGGCCCATGTTCCTTCTCCACGGACTCCGTCCTCCTTCTCCTCCTCCGTACTCCTTCATCCTCCTCCGTCCTCTTACATCCTCCTTCGTCCTCCTTCATCCTCCTCCGCCCTCCTCCGTCTTCCTCCGTCCTCTTCCGTCCTCCTTCATTCTCCTCCGTCCTCCTTCATCCTCCTCCGTCCTCCTCCGTCCTCTTCTTTTTCCTCCTCTTCCACCTCCTCCTCTTCCACCTCCTCCTTCTTCTTCTTCTTCTTCTTCCTCTTCTCCTCCAAGAGGGTCGGAACGTCAACGTCCTCCAAAAACGTGGACGTTATTCGGTGCAACCTGAAATCGCTGGATATATTCTCTCTCTCTCTCTCTCTCTCTCTCTCTCTCTCTCTCTCTCTCTCGTTTGTTCTCTCTTTCTCTCTTTCTCATTTTCTCATTTGCTCTCTCTCTCTCTCTCTCTCTCTCTCTCTCTCTCTCTCTGTCTGTCTATCTGTCTGTCTCTCTCTCTCTCTTTCTGTTTATCTTTATCTCATTCTTTCGTTTACTTCGCCCCGTCACTTCGCTTCCCTTCCTTTTTTAGTGTCTCCTTAAAAAGGTTACAAGATAGTGGCTGAGGATAATGGCCGTCTAGGTACTGACATTTCTACCGTAGGAACCTCGAAACCTTTCGCTGCTACTTTACGTGGGCGGTTTCAATGTACGTCGAAGGATACCCTCGATGATCGTTTATCGATCGTACGTTTATTCTACTCGATTTTTGCGATAGCTTAAGAAAGATGGAATCAGAAAGAGAGAGAGAGAGAGAGAGAGAGAAAACAATTAGAAAGGGAGATAGAAATATGAGTATTATGTTGGAGATAAGTTTGGTTGATATGTAAATATGTAAGATATAAATTATATATATGCCAAGTAATACAGATAAAAGAGAGAAATATAATAATAATAATAATATCTAATCACAGTTAATCCTTTTATAACCCAATTCTTTCTTTCGCCTTTACAAAATAATTATCGGTATAATTAACATTATTATATCAATACACATACACACATACACACACACACATTGTATATATATTCTAACAATAAGATGGAGTGTACGATTTTCCAGTAATTTTAAAGCCATGTTCCGTTTATATGCTGGTGATTTTTAAAATATACATTGATCACATTTAGATTAGATTTCTAAAGAAACGAATATAAGCGATATAAAATCACGCGATAATATACAATACAATAACTCCCATAAAAATTCCAAATTAATTCTCTATAAACCCATTTGTTTTATCTATCCTTTCAACAAAATTATATTAATAACAATAGAATTGTACTTAACTCTGCAATAACAACGCAGAACGTGTAACATGTAATTAAATGACATTGAAAAAATAGAACAAGAGGAAAAACAAAAAAAAAATATAAAAGAGTAGAAAAAGCTATAACATATTTACATTACATTATATACGTAATTACGTAGGATTTTTAATTTACATTGATTATGTGTAGACGGGGGTGGTGATGATAATGGAGGTGGTGGTGACAGTGGTGGAGGGGGGAGAGTTTAAAGATAGAGATAAATAAGGTTGGTATAGTATTTAAAAACAGGCAGGTCAGAGAGAATGAAGGATAGAACGGAAGACCGCAAGCGGAGTTCCGCTTTGTCGTTGCACGTTTTTCGGTCCGCCTCTTACCCCCTACTTCCTCCTCTCTACCACCTCATCCCCTCTGTCCCCCTTATAAAGACCAACCAAAAAGAATTATTCATTCTCGTGTGAGCCAACCGGAAGGTCGTACCGCGATATACTCGTAAAAATATTATTTACAACGTTATCCTCTTAAAACCAATGAAACTCGCGTTCTGAACCGCGACGACATCTTTTCATACGTTTTTTATTCTGTTATTTTTTTTTTGTTTTTTTCCTTGTATTTCGTTTCTTCTTCTTCCTCTTTTTCTTCTTCTTCTTCTTCTTCTTCTTCTTCTACTTCATCATGCTCTTTACGTTTATTTCTATATTTCTCCCTTTATTCTTTGAAATTATAACCGGACTGGTGATTACGAAAGGGAGCGATCCAAGTAGAAAATTATTTTATTTGCGTAATTCGTATAATTAAGCTATTACTATACAAAAATTACGTAATGAACTAATATATACCCCATCATTTTCCACTACTCGTATAATTATTAATTATCATTGCCATGCGAATTATCCACAGATGTGTTCTTTTATCTCTTTTTCTTCTTGCTTCTTGTTCTTCTTCTTCTTCTTTTTTGTTTCTTACATTTTTTTGTCTACTTACAATTTCGTTGACATACTTGTTAAACCACATTTGTAATCACCGGAGTTCATACGTCGAATACTTTTATTACTATTCACGTATCTATCTGTTTGTACACACACACATACACACACACACACACATATTTCTATCGCGTATATATATTTCAGGCATCACGTTTTTGACATGACGTTTAAGAAGAGACCATTTCGAAACATGATCCAAACTATTAAATTATACGATAGCTAAACGCCTTCATACACCTACATCCTCTCTCTCTCTCTCTCTCTCTCTCTCTATCTCTCTCTCTCTCTCTCTCTCTCTCTCTCTCTCTCTCTCCCTTTCTTTTTCTCCATCTCTATCCCTTGTATCTCTCTTTCTTTATGTATCTATCCTTATCTCCATCTCTCTTTCTCTCTCTCTCTTTCTCTCTCTCATACTTCTCTAAACGCAAGGTGTATAAAGTTGCAAGTCACTCGTTTCTTCGACAGAGGCACGTAGGTACACACTATATAGTAGATACTACGGAAAGGCGGATAACTACGAGTTAACAAGCCAAAGCTTGAACCGTACAATCGTATTCATTCGAGCGAGTCGAGACGAGTTTATCGATTAAGCGTTCGTCCCGCCGTTGCTCCTTGAATTTTCTCTCACGAGGAGGAAAGAATCGATCGGTCTCCCTTAGACGACGACGACGACGACGACGACGACGACTACAACGAACAGGACGACGAGGACTTTATCGAACGAAAAGGTCTCTCTCTCTCTCTCTCTCTCTCTCTCTCTCTCTCTCTCCCTCTCTCCTTTTTTCTTTCATTCTATTCGAAAATTTGCTACTCGCAAATTATCGAAATACATTACAAATTCTTAATCTTACTATTTTTATGATTATTATTTTTTTCTCCTTTTTTGATATTTCTTTTTAACTTCTTTCATTTTTTTTCCTTGTCTCCTCTTTCGTTAATTTTAGAAATGAAATAATAAAATTATAAATAAATAAATAAATAAATAATAATAATAATAATAATAATAATGGAAATGTACGTGCTGGTAAACGTATTAATAAAATATTATTTTAATGAGAGTAATAAAATATTTGCCTGCTATTCTCTCTTTCTCTCTCTCCTTCTCTCTCTCTCTCTCTCTCTCTCTCTCTCTCTCTCTCTCTCTCTCTCTCTCTCTTTTTTACCATCTTCGAAAGTATGCTATTCGCCTTCGGATAATCGATATCGTCTGTGATTATTTTTATGATCATTATTATGATTATTATTATTATTATTTTCTTTTTTCTCTTAATATTTCGATTTATTTTCTTCATTTTTTTTGTATTTTAATAAAAGAAAAAAATAGAATTGTTTAATATCATAATGAAAATATCAGGAAAACGACAGCGCGTCGCGTTTCAATCTTATCTGTTCTTTCGTGCGAATAGATATATCCCGTTGTTATTATTGCTCACTGACGACTCTGTCGAATATGTTTATTAAATTTTGAAGACGTATTATGACGAACGAATAAAAAATTTCATCTAACTTGAATAATAGTACGAAGGTTTAAGCATTACGTTGTTCATCGATCGATCGTTCGATCGAATATCATATTCGTTTATGTTAATACTTAGTAAAAGTGTAAAATAATAAAATTATAAATAATAATAATAACAATAACAATAATAACAAAAACAACAATAATAATAATAATAATAAAAATAATAATAATAATTACACAAGTCAGTCAATCTATTGATTAAATTTTATTCTTGTTTAGTTTATTTTTAGAAGACACTATTTCTAATAAAAGTAATAAAATTTTCTCTTCCCGCTCCCTTCTCTCCCCTCCCTCCCCCCCTCTCTCTCTATCTACCTATCTATCTCTTTTACTTTGGTTACATTCTTCGACCTTTTCATCCAGTAAAAAAGATCGACCATGCAGCAACTGGTAATTTACAATGAAATGTAAATTCTCGCGACGAGCTTAGGCACGAGCGAGCGCCCGATCGTTACTTCGAGTTAGTAATAACGCAAAAGAAGGAAAGAGAGAGGGAGAGAGAGAGAGAGAGAGAGAGAGAGAGAGAGAGAGTGAGAGAGAGACGCGAAATAACGGAACGCCTCGCGTGCTACCGCTAGAAGAAAATCACTTAAGCTGTTCAATGAAGAAACGGTCCTAACCAACACTCCTGGCTATTTTCCAAGCATAATTTTTTCGACCTACCCTTCTCAGGGTAGGAGAACTTAGCTTTTCTTTTGCAAACCTTTTCGCACCGAGTAAAGAAAGAAGGAGAGGGAGAGAGAGAGAGAGAGAGAACAACGAGCGCTATTTCTTTCGCGATAATCTACGTAATGCGAAACGGTCCTTTGTGCGTACATATATACGTGCGTGTATTTGTATGTGTGTGTGTGTATGTGTAAAGTATATATATTTAAATACACTCAACGGAAAGTTGAGTTACTTGAAACATGTTGAGTTTAAGATACTAAAGCACACGAGTTATCCCTTGTTTCGTTGTAATTTATAGCTAGCACGATAACGCCATTGCTTTCGACTTTCCTTTTTTTTTTGTTTTTTTTTTTTGTTTTTTTTCTTTAAATGTTTTTCTTTTCCTTTTTCCCCCCTCCTCTAACATACCCGTCGCTAGTTCGTTACTTTATATTGCACGTGAACGTATACATACAAGATGCATAATATGACGTAGCTATTTTACTTCCAGATCGTTATCGCTTGTGCGTGACAATGTGACAATTTTCTTCTTCTCTTTTTTCCTTTTTTTTTTCTTCTCTACGTTACGAGATAATTAAATGAAAAATCTTTAATAGGATTTCGTAAATATTTCATGAGATCATTGTATGTGTGTCACGTCGTTTAAGACATCAGCGCGTTAATTAATGATAAGAAGAAAGCTTTGCGTAACCGTTACCACGCGTTATTTCAATAAAGCGACAAACTATTAACGATTGATTCTCAACGAATCCTTAATATTTACAATTGGAAATTTCATACGGAAATAATTAATAAAGTAGAATAATAATCTTGATTAACAATTAAACGATATATATATATATATATATATATATATATATATATATATATAATATATTCCCTTTCTCTCTCGATTTCCCTCGATCATTTTGAATTTATTTAAAATTTAATAGACTCATGACTGTGAAAGAGTGAGAGAGAAATCGAGAAAGAATGAAAAAACCAGAAAAGAAAAAAAAGAAACAAACAAACAAACAGATAAAAACTCGGATAATATTATTATCGAGCAATTAATCGCGGTCGATTGATTCTACGTCATTCGATTGGTATCGCCATTAGTTTGATTCTTGTCGAAAGGGGGAGGGGGAGGAGGTTGGCATGACTTGATCTGGGTTGAGTTGAGTTGGGTTGGGTTGGGTTCGGTTGAATTGGGTTGTGTTGGATTGGGTTGGGTAACGTTACGCGATGCTTTAAAAGTATCATCTCGTTAACTCGACGCCAGTAAAAAGAAATATCGAATACGCTTTGATATCTAACGATATATAGACGTTTCATTTTCCCGTGAGGGATCTTCCGCGCCGTCGACTTCAATCTCTCTCTCTCTCTCTCTCTCTCTCTCTCTCTCTCTCTCTCTCTCTCTCTCTCTCTCTCTCTCTCTCACTATTTCTATCTATTCATCTATCTATCTATCTATCTCTTTTTTTCGCGTTCCATTTAATTTTCGACGAATACAATCGATACCTACATACCATACGTAAAATCGATTCGACATATGTACCGTCGTGTGTCGTCTATCTCTCTCTCTCTCTCTCTCTCTCTCTCTCTCTCTTCGACACTCCCTTCTATATATTCCGTTGTTACTACCCTTCTATTCCAATTTGTTTTCATTTCCAATCGACGGAACATCAATTTTCGCGCATACATTTCTCTCAACTAAATAGACGGAAACTCTACCATAGTCAGCCACTACTATTAAGTTTTTCCATGAGTTACGTCGTTAATCGGCTTCTTTCTTTTGTTTCTTTTCTTTCTATCTTCGTCTTCTTCTTCTACTTCTTCGTTTTTTTCTTCTTCCTCTTCTTCTTCTGCTTTTTCTTCTTGAAATAGCGCGTCTCGAATGTCCTGTGGTGCGCGTTCGAGGGATTGCCAGGGGTCGCCGGTTTTACCTTCTTTTTTCCACCCTCTGTCCCCTCCTCGCCCCCTTTTATTTCGATTCTCCTGACCTACTCGGCCGAAAGTATAAGGATACGGAAAAAGTGTTTCCTCTCATTCTCTTTCCCCCATGTTTTTTTCTTTTCTTTCCTTTTTTTCTTTCTTTCTTTTTTTTCTTTCTTTTTTCTTCTTTCTCTGCTTATTCTTGTTCCTCTTCTTATTCTTCCTCTTCTTCTCCCTTATTTCCGGACGTATACTTAGGCGCGAGAAGTGTAAAAAGGCCGATGGACTTCCCTCTTAAGTTCTAAGACGCCAATC
>OU427010.1:952814-983768 GCA_911387935.1 Dolichovespula saxonica
CGAATCGAAAAGATCAAATCGTTTTTTGAACGATAGGGTTATCTATCTCCTATCGTCGATTTGCGAGAGAATCTCGAATCGAGACCCCGATCGATCGATAACTCGATATCCGCGAGTCTCGGACTAAACCGTTACGTGTTACGTTTCGAGGATCCGCTTTAAAACGGGCGCCGTATCGTTCGGACCGTCGTCCGTTACTTTGATCGTCATCGTAAAACGCGAATGGACTTTTATTACGATGATTCGAACAAGCTTTCTCTCTCTCTCTCTCTCTCTCTCTCTCTCTCTCTCTCTCTCTCTCTCTCTCTCTCTCTCTCTTCCTCTCTTTCTCTCTCACTCTCTGAGTATCCTTTTCCCGGTAAAAGGTGAATCTCGTTCATCGCTTTTCCATGAAAGCTAAAGTGCGTTAAAAAATAGAAAGAAGGAAAGAAAGAAAGAGACAGAGATATCGTGATATATATATATATATATATATATATATATATATATATATATATATAGAGAGAGAGAGAGAGAGAGAGAGAGAGAGAGAGAGAGAAAGAGAGAGATATCTTTTCAAAGTGGAATCCTTTTAGAGAAAACTCGAAAACGTTTCAAATTCGAGGAAGTAATGGCAGCTGGTATTGCTGTTGATCTGCTCTGTACGTTGTTATCGTTGATGCTGCTGTGTTGCCATCAGAAAATAGAAGAAAAAAATGAAGTGGTGAAAAAAAAAGAGGAGAAATAATATACGCAACGCTCTTGTAATTTGTATAACGTATTACAAAACCGCACGATAATCTAGACTTTATATATATATATATATGTATGTATGTATGTATGTATGTATATAGTGTAAACGTTACGTCAGCCGGACCTACTACTACGAGGAGGGCCCCTACGATACCGAGACACAGAGATGTGACAGTTACGAGGATGCCTTTTATCTCACCGCCCTTTGAAGATCTTCCGATCAAAAGACTCCGTTAGTTTTTATTCGATTTTCTACGATCCCCCCTGACCCACCCAAAGACCCCTCCCCAGCTCCCCGCTCTCACCACTCTGTCCATCCTTCGCTGCCCACCACACCCCACCATAATCCCCCGTGTCTCGTCGTTATTCTTTTCTTCGAAATGCCAACACCTTTGGTACGATTAGAATCTTCCTGAAAACTCTACGTGTGACATATGCACGTACACACAAATACACGCGTATACAGAGTGTCCAAAAAGTATGGGATCAAACTTGTACTACGTATTACTGAGGTCAAATATATGAAAAGAAAAAAGAAGTTCATACATAAACTTACGTCCAAAAATGCTTTATTCAAAAAGATATATGCCTTTTAATGGATATTTTTGATTTATTTCCAATCGTCGAATTAACGATCGCCGAACTCTTCTTTTTTTTTGTTTACTCCGGTCTTCTATTTACAAGCTCTTGCGAAATTATTGGTTTATGAAAGTACGATAGAAACAGAAGATGAACTTTTCGGAATGTATTCAACGCGAATTCACTATTGTTTCAAATATAGTTGGAATATTGGAAAGAGTTCGGCTATCGCTAATAAGACGAATTGGAAGTTTCTGTATTCTTGCAATGGGAAGAAATTTATCGAACGTTTTTTTATAACTGCCACGATAAATCATAAATAATCTTGAAAAGAAAATATCTTTTCAATAAATCGTTTTCTCGGACATAAGTTTATACGAATTATTTTTTTTGTCATCTGTTTGACCTCGGCAATAATGTGGTATAAGTTCGGTCCTATACTTTTTGAACACTCTGTATATATATATATATACACATACGCACACATACATTATCAGTGAATATATATATATATATATATATATATATAAATATATATATATATATAAATATATATATATATATATATATAAATATATATATATATATAAATATATATATATATATATATATATATATATATATATATATATATATTATTAAATATGATGGATGGTTATCGTCTCAAGATGTATGTACGTACGTATGTATGCTTTCCATTGTTCGAGAATACAATGATTTTTATTTTAATGAACAATCAAGCTTTACTACTGAGATTTATAGATCGTATTAATATATATAGATTTATAAGATAATCGAGAATTTATAACAGTGCTCCAGATATTTACCGTATTAATATTATCGGTGATTGAGGAATCAAAAATAAAGTTTAGTGCGTTAAGAAAAAAGAAACTGTAAGGGCCGAATCAAATAAGAGAACGATCAAAGGAAAGTAAAAGTACGAGTACGGTTATTGATCGAACGTTGATCATCGGATTTGAATTTCGTGATATTTAAAGAATGATTGATTACATTCTGATGGATATAAAAATATGTAGTCATCTTTCGATTAAATTCATAATGATATACGTAGGTTCGTGTCGTTATTTATGGGAGGACGGGGTGGTTAGGGCGCGGTGTGTCGTTTTGATGGTAGCGATCGTTTCGCCATTGAAACGATCACTTAAAAAAAAAAAAAAAGATATTCTCGTATTAACTATTGAAAATATAAGTTTGTGTTTAAAAAAAAAAAAAGAAGAATAGAGAGAAATTGAGAGAGAGAGAGGGGGGAAGTAAACGAAGTGCAGACACGAAGGGCCAATCGAATAGGAAAATGATCAAAGGAAGTACGGAGTCGATTAATCGTCGGTGATCTTCACTTTGAATTTCAGGGGTATAGAAGAAGACTTGGTTTTGATCTCGTAGGTGTCAAAATCGATAGGTCGTTCGAGCGTCTACTTGGCTGGTTTTACGAGGCTAAAAGAGCGTTCGCTCGTCTCGTCGCCCATACGGGTTTCTGTTGGCTCCCTTTGAACTTTTATCACCGGGAGCCACGCATAATCCACTTTTTACTCTTCGTACACGTGTCCTCGAGCTTTACGTTCGCGGCCTGCCGGTTGCTGCTGCCGTTGCTGCTGTTGCTGCGGGCTCCCGATGCGCCGATACATTACGCCCTTTTATTTTTGCTCGAAAGAAGAACTGGCCGTGCGTACAGTACCCTTTTATTGCTTCTCGCACCGTCCGTTAAAAGTTATGTCCCGTGTTGGCTCGCTTATAGCGGACCTAACATCGATCCGAACTGTTGGATTTTTCATTTTCTTTTTTCTTTTTATTGTCCTTTTTCTTTTTATTTTTTTTTTTGGTTTCTATTTCTCTCTCTCTCTCTCTCTCTCTCTCTCTCTCTCTCTCTCTCTCTCTCTCTTTATTTTTTGTTTCTATTTCTCGTTTTCTCTCGTTTTGTTTTTTATTTTTTTTAAATTTCACGAGTCTCCGAAAAAGCCAACAAAGCGGTTGTTTATGAAATTGTATTGTAGTTGTAAAGAAGTGTCGCGTAAAAGTTATCGACTATGGGTAAACATTTTTTTCATAAATTTTATATATATAGAGTAGTATGCAATTGTTGAATGAAGTGTTATTTTTAATTCTGTTCTTTTTTTGCTTTGGTTTGTTTGTTTTTAATGAAAATAAAATGACGTTGTCGATCTAAAAGAGGTAGTGGGGGAGAACGAAATTTTACGTCTCCGAACAATAATAAAACTTTCGTACACGTAAAAAGATTGAAATAATATTATTTACTAACACGTCTATGACAATAACGAAATTTCGGAGCGATACGCTTGAAAAAAAAAAATAAAAATAAGAGGAAAGAACAAAACAATATTATTCGCTAACTGTTATTACAACATTTGCGTAGAATTTCGGTTTTATATAAACCAACAAACAAAAATAAATAAACCAGAAAGTAGGATCGCCTAGATAATATTTATCATCAAATATCGAGGGATAATTTTTCTTTTTCTTTTGTTTTTCCATCGTAGAAAATAAAAACTGAAGGGAGATATGATGTCATTCTTTCGATATTTCCTTATCTTAAAAAAAGAAAAAAGAAAAAGAAGAAGAAATAAAGAAAGGTCGAAGGAGAGATATAAACATCGAACGACGTAAGAAATACGAAGTGTACGTATAGGTGTATAACATACATATGTACATATTACGTAGCTCGTGTTGCACCTGCCGTATTCTCAAACGCGTAAGAAAAACGTATTCATGGCAATAAACGATCGAGGACGGAATACGTTTGAGAACGGAATCTTGTTTCTATTTTTTTTCTTCCTTTCCTTCTTTCTTTTTTTCTCTTCTTTTTTTTTCTTCTTCTTCTTCCTCCTCTTCTCTTTACGTACACGTGTCGCAGAGACGATTCATGGCGGGACAGAGACGAAGAAATATTACCTTTACGTGTGTAACGTCGACGCGTGACCGCCGCCGATTTTAATTTTATTTTTTAACGACGGTCGACGCTTTCGTAAATAATAAGCAATATAATTACTCGCGTTGACCCGTTGCAAGAACTTTATAATTTCGAATTTTTTTTCTTCTTTTTTTTATTAAGAATAAAGGTCTAATTCGATTAAAAATCAATTCGTTTTCTTTTCTTTTTTTTTTCTTTTTTGTTTTTTAGCGTCGTGAATTGAATTGTTTCGAAGGAGCTATAATTCGAAGGATATCATTCGTTCGTACTTATATTGGTACGTAAGTACGTAAGTACGTACGTTTCATAAAAAGAAACAGCGTGGTGACCGATCGGTGTGAATCTCCTATCGCGGTTTTACATTTGTATCGTCGTAAAAAGTCGACTGGAAGGAGTCGGAGTTCGAGACTTTCGATTCTTCGAAGTGCTCGTGAAACTTCTGCTTCCGAATTGCCAAGACGAAGCGAGAAAGAGATAGAGGCAGAGATAGAGAGAGAGAGAGAGAGAGAGAGAGAGAGAGAGAGAGAGAGAGAAAGGGTCCCACACGTTGGGTCCCTTTTTCTTCTCCATCGAGACCGTAGACTTTGTGCATGCAAATCCGAAGAAATGCGACGTAAACGGATTTTATCGGTCTACGACGTTCCTCTTGTCTGTTTATGCGTGAAAGAGAAAGAAAGAGCGTTTGTGTACGTGTATGTGAGAGTGAGAGAGAGAGAGAGAGAGAGAGAGAGAGAGAGAGAGAGAGAGAGAGAGACTTTAAGGGACTTTAAAAGTGCGTATTTTACGCCTACGTGATTTTCAGTGGCCAGGTAGGTAAAGAAAAAAGATAGAGAAATGTAAAGGTTGGAAGAGAGAGAGAGAGAGAGAGAGAGAGAGAGAGAGCGAGAGAGATATCTTTTTTTTCCTTTCTTTTCTTTTAAGAATGACGAAATAGGAAAAGATATTTATATCTTTAAAATTAACACGATATTATCTTTTTTATTTACTTCTTTATAAAATTTGTATATTTTATGGCAAGACTTTCGGATCGATCGGAATATATTTTTTACGCTTAAGTGATTTTCAGTAGCCTGAAGAAAGAGATAGATAGAGAGATGTAAAGGACAAGGAAGGAACACATTTGTTTTTATCTTTTTGTTTTTATTTATTCTTCTTTTTTTTTTTAAAGAGAACGGTAAAAGAAGAAGAAATTTATATTCGTAGAAATTAACACGATATAAACTTTTTTATTTTCTCTTGTATAAAATTTATATATTTTACGACAAGACTTTTGGATCGATCGAAATATAATATATATTCTACGCCTATGTCAATTTCGGTGGCCAGGTAGTTAAAATAAAAGATAAAGAAATATAAATGACAAGGAAAAGAGATATTTTTTCCGTCTTTCTTTCTTTTTAAAGAAGGACGAAGATAGGAAAAGAAATGTATGTCTTTGAAATTAATACGATATAATTCTTTTTTCTTTTTCTATCAAATTTTTCGATTGATCGAAATAAGATATGAACGTATTGGAAATTACGAATGATTTGGAGGAAATCGAATTTAATAATTATGAGAATATAAAGTGAATTATATTAAATATATAACAGCCATTCGAATGTTTGATCGTCTGCGATCATTAATTTTTCTTATCCTCAATTAATACCTTTATTTGTTTATTCATTTATTTATTTATTTATTTATTTCCTCTGCTTCGAGATATTATTAATGAAAACTGAACCTTCATTTATGTCGATTCATAGAATGATTTTATATCTAAGGAAGTCCTATCGTCAGTCAAAATTTCTTGCTTCGCATAAACTTCGACGTTTCGTAGAAATTGTAAAATTCTATATTTTCAAATACGAAATACGTAAATGCTATGTAAACGAATATGTAATACTTACATAAAGTGTTGTCCAAAGTTACTCACAATTTTCGGTCTCGTAATAATGTACGAGGATCCTTGATGGGTGGTCTCACAAATACATTCCTAATGACATCGAGCTATTAAACACGAGTACTTTAAGAAAAAAAAAAAAAAAAAACTCCATCTTATATCGATCTTATCGAATTTTTAAAAGTATCGTTAATGATTTGTACGAATTCGAAAGAAAAAGGAGAAGAAATGAAAGGAAAAGAAATACAAACAAAAAAAAAGGGAATCCTTATAGAAAAATGTCTTCGATCGAGTCGACATCATGAAAGTATCACGATTCGAGACGCATTCGTCTTCGATGGCGGGATGTGTACTTACGCGCGCGCGTGTATGTGTATACGTATCTCGAACAGCCTGTAAATCACTTATGCGAGTTCCCCGAGTCCCGAGAAGAATGATATCATTAAGAAAATTTTCATATCGACGTCCACACGAGTAACGTGAGTTCGATCGGGCCCGATGAATATTAATGGCCGCCATCCATGATTTATGAATACGATCTCGAGGAACGACCACGCTCGAGTTTCTTCTTAGGATTTTACTCGCATGAAATCGATGATTCCGTGATTTTCTTCGAGAATCACACGCGTTTACGAAAGAAAGAGATAGAGAGAAAGAGAGAAAGAGAAAGAGACAGGAAGAGAGAGAAAATGAGAGAGAGAGAGAGAGAGAGAGAAAGAGAGAATGAGAAAGAGATGACTTCCTTTTCGTTGATGCTTCTTGGAGGACGCTGCTCTTCGAAGATTTGCATCGCGTTTTGCATAATTTCTCGGGAGGAAAAGTAAGTACGATGAAGAGAGAGGTGGATAGAGAAAGGAAAAGAGAGAGAGAGAGAGAGAGAGAAAGAGAGAGAGAGAGAGAGAGAGTGGGATAGGGGGTGGGTGGGTAAGAAAGTAGAGGACGATATGTATTTGAACGATGAATACCCTTCGGGCGACCAAAGTCAAAAATTCACTTGTAAATTTTTCCGGAAATACCAAGAGCCGTATTCTATTTACTTCGGTGATGTTATCCGGCGATGATCTGATCCGACGATGATCTAGAAATGATTTAGAGATGATCTAACGGTGATGGTGACGAAGAATGATAACTCGATGGGACGACGTAATGTGTTCGCCTCTTCGTCTCTTTGTTTTAGATTCTATGTTAATAATTTCGTTCTTTATTTCAATGCGTTTTCTTTTTTTTCATTCTTTATTCTTTCTTTTTACGTTTTCATTAAAAAATTGTGTAACACACAAATTATACTATTACTGAGTTATATCAAAGCTATACTATACTGTATCGTATTATTGTTAACTTTAAGTACATATATACTTGCAATCGGTAGTGTTTATGTAGCAGTAGGGTATACAATATAATATTATATAATGAAATATTTTGATGGATTTAACATAAAACTTAGAGAGTATGAAAGTACGAGGGTACGTAAGTGAGGATTGTAACGGTGTTACATATAATTAAAGAAAGAGAAAAAAAGGTCAAGGTAAGTCAATTCAATCAAAAAAGAATTTGATTTCATTTGTAACCAAGAAAAATTTGTTATATTTAATATTATTTGTTATCACGATCAAAAAAAAATATTAATAAGCGGGGAAAAGGTATAAGCACGGTTGTTAAATAAAATTCGTTTGATATTATTTTCACAGTGATATTAGACGAAAGTGATACAGCGGATATAAAGAAAAAGAGATAAAATAAAAACAAAAAGGAAATAATAATAATAATAATAATAATAATGATAACAATAGCAATAATTAAATAATGTTCACAATAATATTAGACGAAATTGATGAAGCAAATTTCAAAAAAAGAAAGAAAAAGGGAACTAAAACAACAAACAAAAATAACAATAATAACTCTAATAATATTGATAATGATAATAATATTAATAATAATAATGATTAAATAATGTTTGCAACAATACTAGACGAAATTGATGAAACAAATTTCAATAAAAAAAAAAAAAAAACAAAGGAAACGGAAAAGAGAGCAAAACAAAAAGCATAAAGAAAAAAATAATAATATTGGAAGAAATATAAAAGAAATAAAAAGTGTAAGAGAAAGAATATATCGTATTCGTTGGTCGTTTATAGTTATAAACGAGTACAGGACGAAAAAAGGACGAGGGAAAGAGAGAAGCGTGGTAAATAGAGCCATAAGGATGACGAGTCGTTCATCGGTCGCATCGGTTTTCGTATCGAGGTCATAAGGAACCCCATGTGGATTCGACCAAGCGTAACAGACCCCTGTGGCGAGAGGCCAGGACGATGACGACAACGACGACGACGACGAGGACGACTATTTCAAAGGCCACCCTTTTTCATTGGCAGCACCAACACTTCGAAAACCTTTGACGTTTTACCTACCATTCCGATCTCTCGATCTATACACGTAGATCGAAATTTGAGCTGGCCAAAGCGATACACGATAATCCCATAGAAGAATCGGTCAATCGTTCGACCGTATAATATCGAATTCAATATCTAACATCGATCAAACGATAATATATACTCTAGTGATTATATATATATATATATATATATATATATATATATATATATATATATATATATATATATTTCTTTCATATTTATATATAATTTATATATTTATATTTTATAATATATTTATAATATTTATAATATATTTATATATATTTATATATAATTGTTAAATCATATATATATATATATTTCTTTTTTTAAATTGTTAAATCATAACTCTGTGAGTTATAATAAATTCTGTCATTGTATGTATGTATGTGTGTATATATAAATATATATATATTCTTTTTTATTAAATTGTTAAAATATAATTCTGTGGTTATATGTCTGTGTATATACATATGTATTTTTTTTTCTTTTTTTAATTGTTAAATCATAACTCTGTCAGTTATAATATAATTCTGTGGTTATATGTATGTATGTATGTGTATATATATATATATATATTTACTTCGCTTTTTCTTTTCTTTTTCAAATTGTCAAATCATCACTCTGTGAGTAATAATATATTTCTGTTATTGAATGTATGTATGTGTATATATATATATTTTCTTTTTTGTTTTTAAATCGTTATACACTTTCGATACAGTTTTAAACGTGTGTACTCATTCGTTTGCTTTGTATTTATGAGAAACAGCGTAATTGTGTGTGTGGATATATACGTGTATTATCGTCTTAATCCTTAAATGCGTATTTGATGAGCAATCTAACATATGTGTAGAATGATGACAATGTAATTGTTCTGCTTTAATATTTATTTGATAGAGCTGGTACAATACTTCTTTATTTTCTCGATTTATATTAAAAAAGGAAACAAAAAAATAGATATATAAATCATGAGTATACATACATACATACATATATATATATATATATATATATATATATATATATATATATATATACATGTTTCTTTATAAAAAAAAAAGAAAATGAATATTCACGCATTAGAAGATTATGGTTAGACTCAGTCGAGATATGTATATAAAGATGTTTCGATGGAATCATATATTTTAAAATGGAGTTGTCATACGTATTAGATATACATAACACCACCCCTCCTCCCTTTCTATCCCTCTCATTATTAAAGATAAACTCATTTCTTATTAACGTTTTCTCTATCGTATTTTCTTTGTTTTATCTCGCCTCTTGTGAGATTCAGCCTAGTCGTGGAGAGCGTTTAAGCCGATTCGACGTCTTAGCACTCGATCCGATCCACGTAATCCGACGAAAGAGGGGAGGGCTCCTCATTTTCGCTTTGTTTTCTTAGTACCGATTCCCTGAACTCGTTTTCTTACATATTACTTGGCTCCTTCAAAATGTTCTTCTCGAAATATATATATGATTATATAACGATATACTCTATTCGAATATTCATTTAGTTTTGTGTGTGTACTGGTGTGTGTGTGTACGTATATCGAAACGAGTTATTAGAAATCGTTAGATATTATCAATGATGAAGTTAATGAAAGTCAAGTAAATTTTATTGCGATAGAATAAATTTTTTTATTTAGACTGTGGTGTAGGGAGAGAAAGGAAGGAGGGGAAGGGAAAGAGAGAGAGAACGTTTGCACAGTGCCAGCGGAATGTTATTAATATTTATAATGGAGAACTAATCGACCTTCTTAATCGAACTTCGACCGTAATTAGTGTTAGAATTTGAAAGGAAAGAAAAAAAGTCATTATTTTACTGCTAGTACAGTTTGCTTCTTTTCGTTCTTTTTTTTTTCTTTTTTCTAATTACACTGTCAATTAATCCTTAGCCTACTATTCTAATTTATTTTCTTATTTCATTTTCTTTTCTTTTTCTTTTAAGAGACGCCGTAGTACGTCATCCGTCAGGCTATACATCAAAGTATTAAATGGTGGATCAAAAATTATCTCGTTCACGGTTCATTTATTTAAATCTGAGTTAAATATTATCCTGTATACATATATTTAATATACTAATGTATATTAATATATTATATAATTTATATTAATATACTAATGTATATTAATACGCATATTACATATGCATATAATATACATTCGTATATATTAATATATTTTGTGAACGGAACATTATTACGATCGTTCGATCGTTATTTTTATCATTTTATGTTAAATATTACTCGTAAATAGGAAAGATTGACTCGAAGACACGCGAGTAATCGAAACTCTAGCGGAAACGTTAGACGAATGTTAGTCGAAGGTTAGTCGCGACCTTAGCCGCCATCGTCGTCGTAGTCGTAGCCGTAGTCGGCGGCGGCACTCTTCTCATGTTAGAAATTCTCCTCGTTCCTACGTAAGACCAGCTTTTTCGTATTCCGTATTCCTATCTTAAACGCAACAACGTAACCATAACCTCCGTTTCCTCGCACCAACAACATCGTGCTTGCTGCTTCTATCCAGTCTTCCTTTTGCGAATTGCAAGCACCGGACCATAAATCTAATCGCGGCCTTCTTCTTCGTGTACTCCGAGCAACACTTTTGCCTCCTCGGTGTTGGGTCCTCCTCTCTGCGATCACCGCCGAGGTCACAGTTAACCGCCAAGTTGTGAAGCACCCGGTTCGTGAGTGTGCCGACGCTATCCACGATCTCTCCGGGTTTCGTAAAGAAAGAGCGAGAGAAAGAGAGAGAGAGAGAGAGAGAGAGAGAGAGAGAGAGAGAGGTCATGACGATTTCTCGATTTTCCTTTTACTCGATCGCATCTTACCTACTATAATCGTCTAATAGCGTTTACGCTACGATCTTATTTCTTTTTTAATTCTTGCTTTTTTTCCTTGTTCATTATTTATTTATTAATTTATTCTTTTTTTTATCTTATAAAAAGATAATTTTGTTTTTTTTTATTCATAACGAGAAAGTAGATTTTTTTTTTACAAAAGTCTCGCTTTTGTGTGCGGTGTATGTGTGTGTGTATGTGTGTGTAAGATGTGTATGACGTAAGTAAATAGAGTATACGAGAAAGTATTAGTAGATATTAGTATAACTATTGATTATCATTGATAAATATTAATTAGTAATACTAATTAGTTGGGCATACACGTCTCTTTGCATTAACTTCCTGTTACTTTCTCTTTCTTCCTTTTCTCTCTCTCTCTCTTACTCTCTCTCTCTCTCTCTCTCTCTCTCTCTCTCTCTCTCTCTCTCTCTCTCTCTCTTTCTCTCTATCTATATTCATTTGTCTTTAATATCTTTCGAAAAGAATTCAGATACAAACGTAAGTTCCATTGGGTCACGTTTTCGTAACACCATAAGTATTTGGACGGTACGGAGGGGGAATTTGCGATGATAAATATTGATCAAGTTGAGAATACATACGTCTAGGAATTATATGTATCCAACAACGACGAGCTTCGTATGGCGTTTCATTTTTTCCCCTTCTCTTTTGATCCTGACTAATTTCGTTTTATCTTTTCTTTTTTTTTTTTTTTTGTTAACGAAACTAGTTATTTGCAAATATCGTATGATTCTTAATAACGTGGAGGACGTTAATTTGTTTCAATAGTAATATGAGAGATTGCTCGTTGCGTTGGTATAATTATTATGGTGTTACAATATAAATGATCTTGATTATTATTTACGATATTATCATATAATTAAATTTAAAAATGCTATTTCTTAGATCCCTTTTCAAAAAATTTACGATTTTTTTTGTTAGAGGATCTTCTTGTTTTTTCTTTCTTTTCCTTTTTCTTTTTTTCCTTAGTTTTAATCAATCATAGTGATATATTCAGACGTTTTTTTTTAATTTATAAACAGAGATACACAATTGAGATCTACGTAAATAATAACAAAACCATTTTTATTTTGTCGTCAATAATAAGAGACAAGGAAGATAATAAATATATAATATACCTGAACGATAGTTATATCGTTACATCGTTATTACTCATAAATATATCCATGTCCTTTTACAACTTTAACATTATATTACAATCTGTTTATCATCCCTTCGAACTATTTTCTCCTCCCTTCCTCTCGCCTACAAGAGAGAGAGAGAGAGAGATAAAGAAAAATATAATCCTTATTATTTTCTATTTCTTTCTTTCCCCGATCGTCTGGTAGCATTTTCAAAAGACGTTTTCCACGCATCCTTTTTCTCGTGGATCAGCGATTTTGCAAAGTTTACGAACAGCTCGACCTCGGTTACCTTCTTACCTCGTAACTCATTCGGTTCTACGCGGGAGGGTTACAGCTTGGTTTTGGGGTGCGACCTAAACTCGGGCAGTTACCACAACCGCTGTCGACATAAATTGCGTCGGCCTTCGTAGAAAGGAAAGGGGCAGCCAACGAGAGAAAGACAGAGACAGAGAGATAGACAGAGACAGAGAGATAGGTAGAGAGAGAGAGAGAGAGAGAGAGAGAGAGAGAGAGAGAGAATTGAAGAAGAGGGACATAGAGTGAGAAAGATAGAGAGAGAGAAAGAGAGAGAGAGAGAACTGAGGAAGAGGGACATAGAGTGAGAAAGAGAGAGAGAGAGAGAGAGACTAGAGAGGGTTTTAGCTTTTAGGCAAGAATACGAAGGACGAGAGTGTATCTGGTTAATCGTAACGTTCTCGCAGGATGCCGTCGCTTTATCTGGGACACGGGTCTCTTATTTATGGATAATGAAATCGAAGGGAGCAGATTTCTATCGTCCAAAGTCCTTGGTAATTTCGCTAATGAATTTCCTTTGCCCGACACGTTTTTCGTATTTGAGATCGTTCCACGAAATGGAAATGGTATCAGGCGTAAGACAACGACGACGAAGACGACGACGACGTTAACAATTTATTTATTATCGGCTAATTATAAGAGGGTAGGTGAATTTATTTAAATAATTCATAACAAATGTGCATTTATATATCGCAATAATTGATACGCACGTTGACGTCTATGTGTATATCGTATGTTGTCGTGTTTGTGTGTGTCGTATTGACATACAAGGCTGATTGGTAAATGTAAACTAAATGTAACTTTATGTTCAAAATGTACAAAATGTTAATTTATTATTATTGTATATCTCTTAACGAAACTGATAAACGGAGTTATGTTTAAAAGATTCTTTATGACTCATGGTATTTAGAGTAGGAAAAAAAGATATTGAAATAAATGAAAAACAAATAATAATAATAATAATAATAAAATAACGTGGAATGGATGAGTTATATACGGTATGACGTAGATGTAGGAAATATTTTCTACGTTAGAAATAAACTATGTATTTCACAGAGAAACATATCCGATGTTTCATATGGCCAACAATATAGATACATTATAATTACAATAATGAACAGAAAGAGAGGGATAGAGAAGGTGGAGAGAGAAAGAGAGAGAAAGATAAAGAGAGATTATATTAATAAAAAGTATGAATTGTCTCGCGTACTGATCATAAAAAGCGAGAGAGGGAGAGCGAGAGAGGGTTCGCTGTACCGAATGCAACGAAACAAGTTTAGCGAAGACGCGTATTCGCGTGGGCGACGTTGGATAAGGAAGAAGAAGAAGAAGAAGAAGCAGGAGAATAAGAAGAAAAAGAAGCAGGGGTAGAATAAGGAGAAGACGAAAAAACGGAGGGCAGACGCGAACAAGATTATTTTTTTTTTTTTCATTTTTTCTTTTCTTCTTTTTTCTTCTTTTTTCGAGTTATGTACCAGAAAAGAGAGAGAGAGAGAGAGAGAGAGAGAGAGAGAAATAGTGAGAGAGACACCGAGACGAATGCGTTATTACGAGTCGAAATGTGGCTATTGTGCCGAACGACCCACGCTCTTTTGTACTTCAAATTGGACGGAGACAAACGACTCGACTGGAGAAACTTGGTTCTGTGACTTCTTCTTCTTCTTATTCTTGCTTTATTACGTTCGAGATCTCGCAGAATATCGAGAAAAATTCTTACGCATGATATAGTGCATTAAGATTTATCAGATATATATACATGCGTGTGCGCGCGCGCATATGTGTGTGTATGTGTTCATATGTATATAGAAATGTTTACTTTTATAGGTATTCATATATACGTTAATACTTACATATGTATAAAAGTACATATGCGATATTACAAGTATTGATATTTATGAATTAATATTGTAAGTGGAATACGGCGAAGAGTATAAATGTTAATTATTTATTTATTTATTTATTTATTTATTTACTTATTCATTTAACAATTTAAAGTATAAATAAAATATCTTGCTTTATTATGTTTGAGATTTCGTAAAATATCGAGAAAAGTTTGAACATACAATATATCACAGATAATATACATATGTTATATCTATATTTTTATATAGTTATATATATGTATATATATAGTATATAGTCCATATGCATACATATATATACATGTATACATACACATATATATATACACACACACACACACACACACATTTATGCTATACATTGCGGTGTTACGATCTCTTCTCTTAAGCAGTCGTTGCACCTGGTTTCTTCTCCGCGTGGCAAAGAGAGAGAGAGAGAGAGAGAGAGAGAGAGAGAGAGAGAGAGAGAGAGAGAGAGAGAGAGAGGCCAGAAGCGAGTGGACGCGATACGATTCGATCTGTCGACGTTAGCAGAACGAATGCTCTGAGTTTTCTCTCAACGTTTGGTACTTTTTATCAATCTTTAAGTCGAGTTAAGTTTTGCCATACCTAAACAGAATTATACAGTGGCATGGCTCGCATCACCTTTCCTTCCTACAGCTTCTTCTCTTCTCTCTCTTTCTCTCTCTCTCTCTCTCTCTCTCTCTCTCTTTCTCTCTTTCTCTTTCTCCCTTTTTCTTTCTTTTTCTGTTCTGTACACGTGCACAACGTGGACATTATATTCTATGTTTGTACGTTGGTTCGTTCGTTCGATCGATCGGTTGGTCGGTTGGTCGGTCGGTCGGTCGGTCGGTCGGTCGCTCGGCGTACAGCCTGCTCATTACGATTCGCGTATTGCGTGGGTAGTGCAACATGCAGAATTGCATCTATCTCTTGGTAATTACCATTCGTACGTATATACGTTCTCTTCTCGATCTATCCTTGATATGAACGATGATAGCGCACGCGCGCACACGCTCGCCGATTCGATAATTACGACTAACAAACAATTCTATTTTCCTATCTATCTCGAATGATTTTTCTAAACGTCCAAACTAATTCCAACGATTTATTTCGCTAGCTTGTTTAGATGATATTTAATTAATTACAAACATTTACTCTCTCTTTCTGTATAAATTCATTTTATTTTTAATTTAGAAACGTCAACAACTGTAACATTATTTATGTAACAATTTAAATAACAACTAAATAAATATAAATTTATAAATACTTGTAATATAAATATATATATATATATATATATATATATATATATATATATATAATCTTATTTTTTGTTTCGTTTGTTTTGTTTCCAATTATTATTGCGTAGTGATTGTATCTGAAACATTACTATCATTACATAATAATCGAACAATCGTAACATCACACGTTTACATATGTCAATTACTTTAGATACATATTTTCATTTTGTCTTTTATATATATATATATATATATATATATATATATATATATATAATATATATATATAATATATATATATATATATTATTATATATATTATATATATATATAATATATATATATATATATTATTATATATATTATATATATATATATAATATATATATATATATATATATATATATATAATTGCACAAAAAAAAAATAAAATAAAATAAAAGTTTCGATAGATTCGAAATTTCGTGAATATTCGACGTCGATATAGTTGGCCAATGGTTCCTAGGTTTGTAGTTTTACAATTCGAGAAAAGGAAAATAAAAACAAAAAATAAAAAAGAAAAATTAAACCGACGGAAATGAAGTAACGCGGAAAAGAAAGCAATCGATATCTCTTCTTTTCTTTTTCATGTTAACCTACGAAACTTTTCCTAACTTAACGGTATTTTTCTCTGTTTTGCCATTTAAAAGGATATCCATATCGTCCCTCCCCCCCGTCTCTTTGCTTTTTCAATCACGATTTATTAATTCCCGTGATAGGTATTTGGTCGAAAGAGTCGAAGTATACGCGGGAACGAAAACAAAGTCTGGAAACGTTTTATCATTTACGACACCGACGGCTTTTAAACTCTTTTCCATCTCTCAGATGTCAAAATAAACTCTCTGTGCTGGCTTTTAGTTCGTGATAGTATGGTACTCGAGATGACGACAACTACGACGATTACTACGACTACGACGACTATGACGGGGCTACGACGACCACGACTATGATATTGACGACATCGACGACGCGACGGCGAGATAATAAAACTTTTATATCGATCGTCGATGTCGATTAACGAAACCGACTCTTTTATTCGAGGCTCGTAAAACGACGCGTCTCGACACTCACTCGCGTTAAGTCGTTAATGAGTCAAGAGATAGAGAGATAGAGAGAGAAAGAGAGATAGTGACTTGAATATATACATATATTCTATGTACTTGATCAAATCTCAAGTAATTAGAGAGAGAGAGAGAGAGAGACAGACAGAGAGAGAAAGAAAGAGAGAGAGACCATTAATTGGTGCATACGTATGATCCTTTCTTTTTACATCCTCTTTGCCTTTTCTTTTATTTTCTTTCATTTTATTTTACTTTTCTTTCTCTCACAAAAAGAGCTTATCTCGATCGTGAAGCGTGTATAAATTAAATTACTACGGGATTAATTAATACAAATGGTCTCTTAAAGTTCTTTTACGATGGATATTTAAAATGCCTACGTATTTTCGTCGTTTTAACGAGCTCCGAGAGGTTCGAAACAAATTGCAGGATATTTTCAATGGTACAGACAGAATTCATGAGAGAGAGAGATGGATAGATAGATAGATAGATAGATAGAAAGAGAGAGAGAAAGAGAGAGAGAGAAATAGAGGAAATAGTTGTCGGTCCATCGATTTTCCTTCTCATTACTTTTCGATCTCGCGCAAATTGTTGTCTATTACTTGACGAGGGAGGTACGAGGAGATCGGCAGATATAGAAATATTTCGAAATATTATGATTTATCGTTTGTGGCGGATATTATGAGCGGGGAAAAAGGAAACAAAAAAATAGAAGGAAAAAAAAACAATAAGTCATTGCGCTAATGTTTGTCGTACATACATACATACGCATACGCGCGCGCATATATACATATATAGATATATATACATATACATACATATATATATATATATATATATATATATATATATATATGCTTCATGTAGAATAGTCGAAAGCTTTGGTTCTCACAGGCGCCAAAGTGTTGCCACAGAGACAAACGAATCGCAAATAGCACGAGAAGTTGGCGTGGGTGATCCGGATTTGCAAGTTACATACCAACGACGATTTATTTACTTGGACAATTTTTATCCTCGCCTCGTGCTTGTTGGCATATGTATATACCAACAACTAATATAGCCATTTAAATTATTTCGCGGCTACATTTATTTATTCCCGTTATATTTCAATAAGAATCATCTTTTTTGTTTTCTTCTCTCTCTCTCTCTCTCTCTCCCTCCCTCCCTTCTCTCTCTCTCTCTCTCTTTCTCCCTCTCTCTGTCTGTCTTTCTTTCTTTTTCTTTTCCTTAACTCGTACGAAATGATTTATTCGATGATTATACGGCTCGCGCTCGATTCAAAAATCACACATTCACGTGCCTATGCGATTACTTCGATACGCATATTTTCTATCGATCTATTTTTAGAAATTCTATCGATCGTGAATCATATCGTATAGCATGTTGCTTGGTATTATTAAATTTGAGGAAATGTTTGATAATGTCTCTCTCTCTCTCTCTTCTCTCTCTCTCTCTCTCTCTCTCTCTCTCTCTTTCTCTCTCTTCTTTTCTTTTTTTCTACCTATCGTTCTTCCTTCTTACGCCGTGTTAATTTAACATTTATACATTAGGTATAACTGTTCGTATATTTATTTAATTTTTACTTTATTTATCATCGAGTGCCACAACGCGTCATACATTTTTATTTATTTATTCGTTTTTTTTTGTTTAATATCTTTTAAATATTAATCATAAACTGAGTATAATTAATATATAAGTTAGATAGAAATAACATCATATTACTTCGCGTTGAATAATTTTTTGCGTAGACGCGAGAACAATAATGTCATTTGTCAAAACTTCGATTAAAATTGCTATAGGAAATCCCAATAATAGTAAACTAATTATTATGGACAGTTCAAAACAAAACAAAAGGATAAAGAATTAGTCACGAAAATAGCTCGATCATTTTCTATCCAATCTTTTTATCGTTTCGAGTCTTTTCCATTTTCCTTCTCCATCTCTCTCTCTCTCTCTCTCTCTCTCTTCTATTTCTCTCGTTACCGACGTTTTAAGCGTTCAATAAATTATCGAGAACGTTTGAAACATTAGAATATTCGTTCGGCATGATTCGATTAGAGAAGATCGATTGAACGAATTTGAAGCCGTCAAAAGGACGTCGGACGAAACGCGAATTGCGTAATATACGGCTTTCGCACCAGTGAAAGCGTGCAAAGGGGAAAAGAGAAAAAATAGAGAGAGACAGAGAGAGAGAGAGAGAGAGAGAGTGAGATAGATAGATATATTGATAGAGAGAAAGAGAGAGAGAGAGAGAGAGAGAGAGGGATAATGAAGTCACGTATTGTACGACTCGAGAAGGCTTCCACCGAGCGGTTTCCTTACTCAACATTAGTAATTTTATACTCGAGATACTCCGGTGGTCGAGATAGACATTCAAATTGTTGTTCGAGGAAAGATGCAATAAAGTTCTCAGACACGAAGTGTACTTTATACTGGTTAGTAGTTAACCGTACGGCACGTAAGGAGAATCCGTTACGCAAGATCGTTGTCGATTAGAAGCGTTTTCGCCTATGGATCGAACGACGCGCGAATTCGTCGTTATATGTATATATAAGTGTGTATGTATATATATTCTAGAGACCTAAAGTGTGATAGATAGATAGATAGATACATATGAAGTAGAAACAATCGATATTTATTCAATCAGGTAGGATCCTCTTTGATAAGAGGCAAACGTTCGAGGTTTAGGCAATGATAAATCAATTGAAAAATTATAGAATAAAATTCGTCGTATTTTAAATCATTTTTATCAAAAAATAATATTGTCGATCGACATCGAGCGACCATACGTCCTTTTTTACCAACGTCGAAACTAAGCACTCTCGCAACGAGGATTTGTAAAGGAATTTGTAAAAATGATTATATTTAATCGGATAAGGGAAGAACAAACAGAATATTATGTATATACGATCCCCTCGTTTTCTCTCTTGAAACATGATATTATTCTATTATGATAATCAAGAAGACAAAACTTTAGAGAACTCAGAAACAGGGAGACACATACATATACACGAGCGTATAAACACACACACACGCACACACACACACACACACACACACACACACACACAGAGAGAGAGAGAGACGATCGGATTAGAGAATATTCTCGAGATACGAGTTTTCGTCTTGTATGTAGTAGAAGCAGGTAGGTAAAACGCGTTATCGCAGGCGGCGCCTTTTCAACGATGCCCTCTGCATTTTAATCGCAAACGCGTATATCTCGCGTAACCTTCCAGTCGGTGAGCCCTCCTGGATGGTACCCTTGTGTACTTGGAACAGTTATGGGAACCAGGTCGTAGTCATCGTTACACAACAACCCGTTGATGGGCGAGGCTCTCTCGGGTTCGGTTCTCGCGGTGAAAGTAAAAGATAGATCCTACACGTCTTCTCCTAAGAGAGACGTGCGCGTGAGCGCTCACTAACACGACCATCAACATCACCACCATTACCGTTGCCATTACAACAACAACATTGCCAACATTACCATTACCACCACCACCACCACCACTAGCAACATTATTATTCCTATCACTCGTCATCGTCGTCATCGTTGTCAACCATCGTCTACTTTAGCTTCGCGATCATCGTTTTTGTCGTCGTTGGCGTCGTCGTCGTTGGCGTTCTCAATGATGATCAATTGGTACCACATAATAAATATTTTTAATTCGCGAGTCAATTACGATTCGTAACCATCCATCCATCTAACCATCTATTCATCCACTTATTCATTCATTCATCCATCTATCTATCTATCTATCTATCTATCTATCTATCTATGTATCTATCCATCCATCCATCCATTTATCTATCCGTCTATTATAAGACGCTGTTTGACCAAACTGCAGTATATGCTGGAAATTCTAACACGGAGGCAGTTACTTAGTTCTATCTCTTCGGGGGGGTCAGACCGGGTCGACGTTGCACGAGCATTCTGCACGGTCTTCACATATGAACGCATCCTACTTCGTATCTCGACTAACTTTCACGCCAAACGTCGACGAACGAAAGTTATCTTTCTAGCGCGTATCTAACAATAATGCCTTTTCTCTCTTTCTCTCTCTCTCTCTCTCTCTCTCTCTCTTTCTCTTTCTGTTTATTCATTCTCTTTTTCTATCTTTTTCTATTATTTCTCTTTTCATATCCTCCTAAAGCACTGTATCCTTTGGTCTTGCGCGCAAACGCATTAAAGGGTACCATAGAGCTGGATAGATAGAGAAAGAGAAAGAGAAAGAGAGAGAGGGAGAGAGAGAGAGAGAGAGAGAGAGAGAGAGAGAACTCAGTTATCTTTTCTGGTTAAGTCTCCGTCCGGCAACTCCGCGTAATTCCGCGCGCGCGAACACGATTTTCGTTTACGACATTACGCCGCGAGCCCCGTCGTTAACGACGAATCGGATACGTCCTCATGTATGTATACGTTAGCATGTATGTACTTAACTACGTATGTATTTACGTATGTATGTTGTGTGTACGGTTCGATGGAAGTTATGTACGTTGGATATGTGTGTCTGTGTATGTGTGTGTTGTGTGTGTGTATATATATACCTCTACCCGAGTTTCCAGTTAGGACACGCGCGCTTACGCCGAACGATCGAACGAACTAATGGCCGGTGGCGCGATTAATCGAGCTCGCGACTAATAACGCTGCTTCGTTGAATGATTTAGCTCCTACAAATGGATTTGCCGAGATACGGAGTTTCGGTACGAAGCGAATCGGGAAATGGAACTCTCCTTCATTGATAGTAACAATAATAATTATAATTATAAGTGATAATAATAATAATAATAATAATAACAATAATAATATTGTTAATAACAATAATAATGAAAATAGTGATAGTAATAAAAATAATAATAATAATAAAAATAGTGATAATAATAATAATAATCATAATAATAATAATAATAGTAATGAACGATCAAGATGAATAATTAATTGTTAAAAACTTCATTTTATATTTGTCTTGGGTATTTAACAGGAATAAAAGAAAAGGAAAGAATTTATTTAATTCATTAATAATACATTGCTTATATTTTTCTTTTACTTTTGCTACCCCTTTTATACTTTTAACTATTGCTATTTGTCAATGGT
The DNA here is from genome assembly GCA_911387935.1 of Dolichovespula saxonica. Taxonomy (NCBI): domain Eukaryota; kingdom Metazoa; phylum Arthropoda; class Insecta; order Hymenoptera; family Vespidae; genus Dolichovespula; species Dolichovespula saxonica. Next base: position 974,936 of record OU427010.1, read on the forward strand.
GGTCGCAATAACACGTGTACCATTTTATTACTGCGGAAATTGAAGTATCTACGGTGGAGAACTTATGAAAGAGCCTAATTATTTTGTTCATATATATATATAAGAAAGAGAGAGAGAGAGAGAGAAAGAACAAGATTATGTAATGTCGAACTAATACTCGGGAAAGATGAACCTTCGTTTATATAATACCAATGAAACAGAGATATTTCGAGTATCTGATGTCATTTCAAAAGTTACATTTTAAAGTAACATTTTATTCTATAGAATAAAATTAATATACAGAGATTGGGAGGAAGAAAAATCATTGCAAAAAAGAAGCAATAATAATAATAATAGTAAGAATAATAAAAATAATAATGATAATAATAATAATAATTTCAAAAGAAAATGGAAGAAAAAGGAGATTGCTCCTGTAATTTCTTCGATACATTATACCGGAGTACGTGACGTGTCAAAGTTATATGTTATTATATACGAAAGATTAAGGTATAGAGATCGAAAGAATGAAAAATTGTTGCAAAGAAAGCAACTATTAAACAAAATAATAATAATAAAAAAAAAGAAAAAGAAAATAAATGGATTAGAGAAAAAAAAATGAAAAGGATCGTTCTGGAAATTTTATCGATACACTCTCTATTGGAGTACGTGACGTCAATGTTATATGTTATTATATACAAAAAGTTAATACACAGAGATTGAAAGGAAGAAAAATCGTCGGAAAATGAATGAATAAATGAATACTTAATAAAATAAAAAGTAAAAACGATTTTTAGTTTAATTTTGCCGATAGATTGTATTATAGTATGTGATGTTAAAATTATACATTGTTGTATATGAAATATTGATATATTGGCATCGAAAGGAAGAGAAATTATCGCAAAATAAATAATAATAACAATAACAACAACAATAACGATAACGATAATTATATTAAAAAAAAAGAATTGAAAAGACTGTTCCTATGATTTCGTTGATACACTGTGTTGTAGTACGTGACGTCATTATTACGTGTTATTATATAAGAAAGGTTAATACAGAGAGATTGAAAGGAAGAAAAATCGTCGGAAAGTAAATAAATAAATAAATAAATAGTTTAATAATAATAATAATAATAATAATAATAATAATAATAATAATAGTAATAATAATAATAATAACAACAACAACAATAATAATATTTAAAGAAGAAAAAGAAATGAAAAAATAAAAAAGATTGTTCCGGTAATTTCGTCGATACTCGATAAAGCATCGGTCAGTGACAGTCGGGTTCTTAATTACCGGCATAGTCCGAAAGGGACGAACGATAGTTAGCCATAAATAACAGGGATGCTGTGGCGATGCACCGCTCGCATAAGCTCCCACGGTCGCACGTGCGACAAACCGGTCTCTCTCTCTCTCTCTCTCTCTCTCTAATGTTCCTCCCTCTCCCTCCTCTCTCCCTCTCCATTTCTCTCTCTCTCTCTCTCTCTCTCTCTCTCTCTCTCTCTCTCTCTCTCTCTCTCACTTCATCACGAAGAAGAGTACAGTAGCAAACGATACGCTTTCCCTCGTATAAACGAGCACTAATAATCGCTCTTCGTTTCTTCGACGATCAGGCTCATATTTAACTGTTTTAGAGAGCGCGTACACATAATTCCACTTTAAGATTGGCTCACCTATAAGCGTTTGCTCTTCCTATACGTAACATTTTTAAATAAAAACTTACGTTCCGATTACGTTTCCTTGCAATATCGTACATTTCCTACCTTGGGGGAAAGTTCTTTCGTTTATTATAATCCAAGTTCTAAGTGCGTTACGTTCAGATCCTGCCGCATCGGATTTCATTTTAACGATGAACACTCGCACACAAGTAGAAAGATCTCTCTCTCTCTCTCTCTCTCTCTCTCTCTCTCTCTCTCTCTATCTATCTATCTATCTATCTATCTTTCTCTATTTCATGTACCTTCAGTAGCTTATGGTTGAAGAAGTTGTACATTCGCGCGCAATTACTTGAAGTCGTGCGAGGTACCCGCGCTCGCGCGCTCACGCGCACAAACATTTTATAACCGGTCCGGTCTCTCTCTCTCTCTCTCTCTCTCTCTCTCTCTCTCTTCTGTTCTTATGTGTCGTAGTACTGTACTACGATCTACCTACCTACCTAACTCTATCTAAGGTAGAGTTACGTGCCTTACCACGTTAACCGGGTTTAGTTGGAAAAATCGATCCCCAAGTGTACAATTTAACGCACGATCGGAGTCACATTTTCCACGAAATAATTAACGCAACCTGGTCGTGGCCATATTGCGTTTTGATATGTATTCTTTGATACTTTAGATAAATAATATATTACGATATCTAATCACGAATTCATTACGTTCTACGTTCTCGTTGGAAATTAAATATTTTTTTTTTTATTTTTGTTTGTTGTTTTTACAAATGAAAATCTTCGATCGATCACGCTTATTATTAGAATCTTCATCCTGTCGTACGATATAATATCGTCGTGTTTTAACGAGTCTGAGAATATATTTACGTTTTTATGGAGTTCATAAGGTTTTGTATGTTGTGATAGAAAAATTGGCGATTTACAGATAAGATTATAAATCATGTAATGTACTAGTATAGATATGAGCGCTTTGAATGGCCTAGTCAATGTTATTGCACGAATGAACTTACAAATTTATCTTTTGCAACGATAGTTTTATCACTTATTATATTAAAAATATCAATGTGCGATATTAGTTATAAAATAATATCGTAGTTAGACATGTACATCTATCTATATATATTACATTTCTTTCATACAAATATTGAAATTGAACGATTACGAGTAAAGATGGTCTATTATAAAATTGATCTATTTACTATGATATAAAAAGAAATGAAAAATATTCTATAACAGAACAATAGGTATTCTATTCTATTCATAAGATGACAAAAACTTATGATACAGATTATAAGTAATAAATTATATATTCTAGGTTAAGTAGAACAAAAAAAAAACAAAAGAAATTAAACGAAAACGAATGAACATTAAATAAATTAGAAAATAACAAATACCAATTGTGAATGTATATATATCTACAGATATATACGTATGTAAAATATAATATATTGGAATATAAAATTATTATTAATGCGTTATTAGAAATATCGTTTCCCAGTAATAATAAATCATTTATCGCGAAGTAATAGAAAGATAATAAACGATTTATATAATCGCATCTATTTTAATATTCTCACGTAGAATGACACGAAATATTCGACTTATAGTTTTAATTGTATTTTTGTGTGTAGCACAGAGAGATGTGTGTTCGTCGAACGAAATAGCCAACGTCCATTTTGACGGTCCGTCGAGCGAGATCGACGCCATTACGTCGTACGGGAGAGACCCTTTAGGCTCTTATATGTCAGAACGCGCAGAGGGAAAATTAAAGTTCCAGCCTTTTTCGAGGGGAGAACGAGATTCATGTTTTACTGCTCTTTATCGTCCACGCGTTTTGCCGCTACCACCGCTTACGGCTTGGAACGGTGCTTCTCAAATTACGGCTATCCCGCACACGAAAATTTCGAGGGGATAGAAATCGCGTAACGAGCAAACTACGCGACATACCGTACCGTTTAATTGATGCTTTTACGTTATCGAATCAATCTCTCGCACATATTTCACTTATAAAATAACCTTCTCCTCGTCACAAAAAAAAGAATAATAATAATAGTAAAAGTAATAGTAATAGTAATAGTAATAGTAATACAATGTATTCGCATGAGAGGTCTTTTTTAGGTAATAGGTACTGATAGATGTATGTGATAATAAATAATTAAAAATAATTTCGATGTATAATAAATTCGTGGAAAAATTATTAAATAATCCGCAGAAAAAAAATATATATATATTTTTGCATTTGATTTAATATATATTTAATATATACATACATATATATATATATATATATACGAATATAATCGAATGAAATATGAAGAAGGAAAGAAAGAAAAGCAGGAAACAAAAAGAAAAGAAAGACCCATTCGAATGAATATATATATATATTAGAGAAAATAATCACAAGAATTGATGTGGTAGTGAGAATCCCAGAAAGAGTTCGATACAAGATCGAGGATATCCGTTGTCTATATCGGTATAAAATCGTTGAAGAGAAATATTTTCTCTAGGAACCCGGACGAATTCCATTACGACGGTTGGTTATTCCTATCGTTTTAGAGGCTCGTAGAAAGTACAAGAAAAGGGATCGTAAAATGTTACCGAGGGGAAGGACCTACCAAAGGAGCCGAACTTCCGCTATCCGCTAAAAGAGAAAGAAAAAGAAAGAAAGAAAGAGAAAAAAAATAGAGAGAGAGAGAGAGAGAGAGAGAGAGAGTGTAAGAAAGAGCCGACATTTTCGATCGATAAATAATATCGGCAATTATCCTTATGCTTAAACCTTAACGACAAAGCCTTCCGTTTAGGCCTACGTGCTGCCGGTAGACTCTCTATGAGAGGGAATATACTGCTATAAATCCTATCTTCTATTACCGATTTAGTCTAGTAATTATTTTCATGCCGACGGGACACCGGCTGTTCGATCCAATACCCTCCCCACCACCACCACCCTCCCCTCATCCCTTTCCCTCTTCTCCCCAACTCACCACGGCCATCACCAACACCATTTGCTTTACCTCCGTTCAAAGCGGATTTCCGTCGATCAGTTTGCAACCTTCGATCGTTTTCCATTCGTAACTGAATACCAACCGTACGATTATATCCACCTTAAATCATCTTGGATCCTTCGAATTGTTAACTTCTGCGAATTTCTTCGTTGAAACGACTTTATGTATTTATTTATTTATGTACGTACGTACGTACGTACGTATGTATCTGTATAGATATAAATAATATTCACGGATGATCTATAATGTCCTTTTAAATGGACACGAAAAATGTTAATATATTGGCAAAGAGATTTCTTTGTTCAAATGTTGGATCTAACTGCCTGATGTTAGATTTATTTATATCGATTTGATTTCGATTTGATTTTACCTCTTACCGGTGAGATTTCACTTGTTCAGATCTACGATATCGATCGTGGAACGTTGTTCCTCTAGCGCTAAATTGCATCGAAGGCTCGGCCGACCTTTCCTATCTTTCACGCATTGAAAAGGCATTTCAGGTTGCTCTCGGTGAATCCATTTGTCTCGTTAGATCGAAGTTCTATTTCTCCTTATTCTCGATTACTTTCAACAATTTCATGATACACAACTCTGGATATACATGCATATGTATGTATGTAAGCACGCATGTATGTGTGTGTGTGTGTGTGTGTGTGTGTGTGTGTGTGTGTGTGTGTGTGTGTGTGTGTGTGTATTTACGTATAAAGTGTGCGCGGATAAATGTGAACGTATGTATGTATATAAGTGTGCACATGTTATTTCTTTGATCCGATCGATCCTTAATCATATTATGGTGTCTCATTAAGAGTACGTAATTTAATGGTAAATCGTGTGCGGATCACGTTCATGTAAAGAACAAGTGTAGTATAAAATGAAAAAGAATTTTATAGTCTTCGATCACGCGATCCGATCGATTGATCGGTCGATCGATCTATACGATGTGTATCTTATTTTTCGATCCTTTCGTTCGACTCCAATTTTATTCTATATCAAATATTTATTTATTTATTAGAAATTCGTTAAGTTAATTAAGATTAAATGTATAGTGTGATTTTTTTAATTCTAATTTGGATAAAAATTACGTAATTAATTCGCTATCGGAAAGGGAATAATAAATATAATAATATATTAATTCGAAAAATTATTTTTTTTATTTATTTATTTATTATTATAATATTTATTTTTTAATTTAACATCGCTGTCTCCGCATTATATTTTGTGTGCGTTTGTGTATTTGGAATTGGAAATTTAATTGGGATTGGAAAGTTGAAAATATTTTAAACAAATAACAAATTTGTTAATTCCTTTATCTAAATGGAACTTTGACGTGTTAGATGTTAAAAATCATCAAGAAATTTATTTCTTTAATTTAATTCAATAAGATTGATCACAAAAATGATGTAAGATCAAGTAAGATGATAGATCAAGTGACAAAAACAAAAATAAAAATAAATAAATAAATAAACTCTTACATCGAATTGTATTTTAAAGGATTTAACTAACTAACTTCTTGATTGTCGAGAAATGAACATACAAGTCATATCTTTGAACGGTTGAATTGTAAAAACTTCGACAGTTAAACACGATAGAAAGGAAATTAAAAAAATTGTGTGTGTGTGTGTGTGTGTGTGAGAGAGAGAGAGAGAGAGAGAGAGAGAGAGAGAGAGAGATTGATTCCTTATCGAGGAAAAAGATCGAATGAAAATAACAAAAATAAAAATAAATAAATGAAATAACACTTAAATCGAATTGTATTTTAAAGGATATAACTAAAAAGTCATACCTTTTGAACGAAAGTTGGATCGAAGAAACTACGATTCGTAAACACGATAGATAGAAAATAAAAAAAAATAGTGAGAGAGAGAGAGAGAGAGAGAGAGAGAGAGAGAGGAAGAGATAAATAGATAAATAGATAGAGGTAGAAATAGATAGAGCGAGGGAAATGTTTGAAACGATGAAGTTCGAGGAACGTAAACATTTCCTTCCGTGGTAACGCGTCGTCCTTCGTGCTTGGACGAAGTCGAAACGCCGATAAGTTCGAGGCGAGTGCCGAACGATGATAAGTCGCTAAGCGAGCGCAAACCAGAAAGTCTTTCGTTTCTTGAGAGAGAGAGAGAGAGAGAGAGAGAGAGAGAGAGAGAGAGAGAGAGAGAGAGAGAGAGAGAAAGAGAGAGAACCGTGTGGTGAAGAGACGAAGAGACGAGACGCGAGTAGTGGATTGCCGTGGAAGCCTGCGTTCAACGGAGAAAGAGAAAAAGAGAGAAAGAGAAAGAAGAGAGAGAGAGAGAGAGAGAGAGAGAGAGAGAGAGAGACGAGAAGCACGATCGTAAATCTTTGCTCCGGCGGAACTGGTTATACAAAATAGGCTCCGCTCCCAGGAGTTATACCTGCCTACTCCGAATGCAAACTTCTCTCAACCAAACGCACGAATCGCTGGACCGACTTGAACCGTCCCTTTCCGATATATAGGATCAACCATCTCTCCTTCTTCTTTCTTCCTTCTTCTTATTCTTTCTTCTTCTTCTTATTTCTTCTTCTTCATTTTTGTTCTTTCTTATTTCTCTTTCTTCTTCTTCTTTTTCTTCTACTTTATGGTATCTCGATTTGCATTGACTTTTCTTACGTTTTACATATGTATTTCTCTTTACAGATATATACAGATATATATATATATATATATATATATATATATATATATATATATTTTTTTTTATATGAAAAAAATATTTATTTATCTTCAATTAATTTTTATCAATCTTTTATTTGAGAAAATTTCTTACGAGAAATTTTTATAATATCTGTATTTTACGGCATAGGAAATATTATATAATTTTATTATACTGATGATCGATTATATATGTATAGATACTTGGATATGTATATTCGGCGGTTTTTATAATTGTATTTATTTATTTTTTTAGATTTTCCGTTTTCCTTAAGAGAATTTTATTTATATTTATCATAATTTAGATTCTCTCTCTCTCTCTCTCTCTCTCTCTCTCTCTTTATCTATCTCTCCTTTTCTTATTATTCAATCTAATATTAGATAAATGTAAATATAAAGAACGTAAGGAGAGTAAAAAAATTATTGTTGTTTATCTTCTAAGTTATTATATTTTATATGTGAATTATCAGTTAGTAATTTTATTTCTTAAGTTAGAAAATTAAAAAAATTTCATTTAGAAATTTTTATTATAAACGTTATATCACAGAAAATGTTTTAATGAAAATTTTTACACGTAACAAAAGAATAAATTTTATTTACTTTACTTCTAACAATTCGATCATCGAAGAAGACTTTTAAGAATGTCATCGTAATTATTTTTAACGTTTTTATCTTTCTTTCTTTCGTTCCTTTGTTCTTTTTGTTTTTTCTCCGAAGAGAGTACAAAAATCGCGTTCGCATATATCCCTTATTACACCTTATAAGTTCGTTATCAGCTCAAACTGCTTAGTATCAAGTATCTAAAATACCTACACATGTTAGATTTGATGTCGACATAGCAAAGTGCTGGTCATCGGTATCCTTCAATGACAGTTAATGCATTAAAGTACGTTCCCCTTCTTGTTGTCGTCATCCGTCGTCTCCTCGTGTACGCGTACCGTTAAGCTTCTCACGGTGAAGGAAGAAGAGGAAGAAGAAGAAGGAGAAGGAGGAGGAGGAGGAGAAGAATAAAAAGGAGAAAAAGAAGAAGAAAAAGAAGAGGAAGAAGAAGAAGGAGAAGAAGAAATTCAAGTTGGTGATGGTGACGGTGTGACGACGGCCCTCGATGATGAGAATCTAACGGACGCTCGACACTCTCCGACTCTCTAATCGCGGTGAACATTAAGGCGAGCATTAGGGCTCTCCCTCTGTCTCTATCTGTAAGAAAGATTTCTCTCTCTCTCTCTCTCTCTCTCTCTCTCTCTCTCTATCTATCTATCTATCTATCTATCTATCTATCTATCTCTCTGAACGTAAAGCCGATCAAGACGCGTTAACGCGTTTCGCGAAGATACGTCAGTCTAAGTTCTTCTTCCTGTCTGTTAAGTCGAAACGTCTGCTTCGATATCCTTGAGAAATAATTCAAGAGAGGATGAAAGCTCGAACAGTTTCTATCATTTCTAATTCGTATCAATGAATATCGGATCTTCGCGCGTTTTAATATATTTAACATTACTTTTGTTTAGAAAATTCCTTTGTTAT
>OU427010.1:984268-1061768 GCA_911387935.1 Dolichovespula saxonica
GGTACGATCGTAAAATTCGTATGTTATCATTAGCTACCCTCACGATTTTAAACTCGGAAGGAAGAAATACGAGATGGATAGATGGATGGATGGATGTAGGGGTGGATGGATGGATTAATGACGATAAGAATATTGCTCGATGATTATTGATAAGGAGGTAGTTATGTAAATATGAATTAACTTTGAAATATTATAATTGAACTATAATTTTTCTTTTATTCTTATTACACGTCTTTTAATCGTGATTTTTGTTTTGTTTATTCGAACGTGTAAAAGAGACGATTGGTTGAATAAAACGAGAATGAGTAGATATGTGAAACGATTAGGAAAGAGTATAGTAAAATATTAATATAAAAATACATAATTCATAATCTTGGTAGTCGCAAGGTTATGCGTGTATTTTATTAATTTTATTGAATTTTAATCGTCACAAAATTAATTACTTCTTCATATACAATGTCTAATATTTTTTTCTTTAGTATATTTTTAAATATATTTTTAATATAATATGATCGTCTTAGTATAAGTAATACTATTAACATGTATATGTTATTATTTTGGTACAGACACAGCAAAAAGATCGGTTCGTATAGCGTCAAACTTTATATCTTTACAAGAAAATCTAATCATATAATGAAGTTAATATTAAATTAATTTCATTACGATCAACTATCTCTCCACCTTTAACAAATCTAATTAAATTATTAATTTTTAATATCAACGCAATATAACTTTTATCGTAAATTTAAATCTGTAAGAATGATTTCTTTTAAATTAATAAGTATTTCGCTAACCAAAAGTCCTAGATTTACGTCGATGTTATTAAAAATAAGATTTCAATGTTATCAACAAATTATGATTATAATCAAATTAATTTCTAAAATGATAGAGAAAAAGAGAGAGAGAGAAGGAGCGATAGAGAAATCGAAACATTAAGATAAAAATACAAATAGGTATATAAAATGTTATGTAAGAAAGTATTACTAATAAATTGCGCTCATATAGTAATAACATTAAGATAATACAAGCACTATTATATATCTAAACTCGCTTGCATACATTATTTTCGATTATTTAAGTATCGAATCGGTCGATCACGATAGAGAAACTTGACTTGTGTCGATGACAAATTAGCGATTGACGTTTGCTCGCATTAGCACCGAACGTAACAATAAAAGGCGTGGGTTCGTTCGACGTTCAGAGAGAGAGAGAGAGACAGACAGACAGACAGAGAAAGAGAGAGAGAGAGAGAGAGAGAGAGAGAGAGAGAGAGATCAAGAGAGATCGTGTTCCTTATTATCATCGAAGATATGTGTATACAGTAGCGCAGGTAAGCGCAGCTAAGATAATTCGCAGTACGATGAAAGGTTCTGGCGCGTGCGCTAAATCGAAATCGCACGAGTCGTAATATCAAAGGTAAACGGGACGAACTTCTTGGGCGCACTTATGCGTTCATACTTCTCTCGCACAATCGAACACGTATCCTTCTACACAAGTATACGTGTGTGTCTATGTATTTATGTTTGTACGTGTATGCGCGTGTGCGCGTGCACGAGCGTGTGTGCGTGTTCGCGCGCGCGGGTATGTGAGCGTGTACGCGCTCATGTACGAGCTAACAATAATATTTTGTCAACGGTAACTCGAGATCGTCGTTCGTGCTTCGCTCGGTTAAATGTTTATTTTAAATCAGTGGTTCTCATCGAAATTTATATTGACGCTCACTTGAAAATTTAATATATATATATATTTTTTTTTCATCATTTCTATGGTTTTCGTAAAGATCTGTTGTTACCTGTTTTCTTTTTCTCTGTTTTGATATATCAAGCTTCGAGATTACAGGACAACTGATCTTTATGGTTTATCTCGATAATATATATGTTATATATATATATATATATATATATATATTAACAAGATAATATATGTATATATTAGCAATAACATACATTAACAATCACATATAATATATGAATTAAATTCTTTTTACGATCGAAATTTCTCTTTCGTTTAGACGTTGAATTATTATCAAGATAAATGATAGTCCGACGACCAGTCGATAGGATAATTTATAAAGTTTAGATCGTGTTTCTAACTTTCTAACGACACGTGTACCGTTTCTTTTTATTTTTCAGGTAACCATTGTCTCAAGATCGTACTTGACGTTCTGGTGCCATATTTTTGCGAACATACAGACTTTACTCGAAGGATACGATTTCACGAAGGATTATCCGACGTCAATCGATACCAGGCGATTTTTTATCTAATTTTTCTTCTTTATTTTATTCGCTTTGATATATGATCAAAATATAAAGAGTACCTCTCGACGAAAATCATTTCGTTTATATCGTTAAATGATATTTCTTTATTATTCTCCTTTTCTTTTCTTTCTTCTTCTTCTTCTTCAGTTAATTTTAAAATAATTTTCTTCGATCAATTTTAGAAACGTTCAACGTGCGATTATTTCCAATGTTATATACAATATTATAAATGTTTTAGTCCGCGTATCTCGAAATTCTTTGATCACACCTTGTAGATCGTAGGCAGCCAGACGGAGGTAGACATACGTGGGCATATGTTGCATACGAAACGATTAGGTTCATCTTATCTTTAATTTACTATTACTCTTTGAACGATGAATTTCCAACATCCGTTAGCATGATGTATTTCTATATACCGCATAACTAATTTTGTAAACCGGTATTATAAAATTTCATCACTTAATTTCGTAATAAAATAGAAAAATTTCATTATTTAATAATATATCAAAAAATTACGAAATAATTCATTACGACGATTATTACCGTGATTATTATTCGATATAATTGAAATTTTGTGTGGAATATGATTTCGAGTTAAATTTGATTTCACTTTAATCACATTGGTAACTCGATGTAACTTTATAAGTTACACACACACACACACACACACACACACACACACACACACACATATATATATGTTCTTTATATTTCCTTGAGTTTTATTATAAATTTTTTCTTTTTTTTTATTGTAAAAACGCCTTTTTTCATTTCATTATAATTTACGTTAATGTCAATTAACGATAAGTTATAGCCGGTATAATGGTGGTTTAGTTATACCAATAATAAGTTATGCTTTATATGATTTTCTTTTTTAGATCAAAAAAGAAAAAAAGAGACAAGAATCGGTGTTATATAGACTTAAATTTTAGGATCACGTTTTATCAGTAAAAAAAGGAAAGAGAAAAAGAAAAATTAAAAAGGAAAAATGAACAAACAAACTTTTCATACATCTAATTATTGTAACGGCTATCGAAACGTCACTTTAACAAAATACTTATTATTCAAGACGTCCTCTCTAGCATCCTCTACGTAACTGCATAGATAGAGATAGGTATAAAGTGAAACTAGAGACAGGAGTAATTTTCGTTATGACAAAATTGACTCAGAGCAAGCGATATGAGAGTGAAAGCACTCGAAATATAATAGACCGAGAACGTAAGTGCAACGGGCGGCTTACTTAACGATCCACGCGTCGTATTTTGCGGTGTAGAAACCGCTTGCGGTTTCTGTCTTCGCCGAAAATCCGAGACCGTGACGTCGTCGGCGTCATCATCGTCGTTCTATCGTCGTGCACGTTCAGCGAACTTTGTAGTGTACGGAGTTTACGAGACTATGCGGAATTGAATATTAGCCGGCATGTAGAATGGAAGGAAGGAAGGAAGGAAGGAAGAGAGAAAGAGAAAGAGGGGAGGTATAAGGGGATATAGAGAGAAAGAGAATGAGAGAGAAAGAGAGAGAGAGAGGAGAGGTTGGAAGGGTCGGTCGAGTTCTCGGTGCTGTGTTCACCGCAAAATGGATGCTCGGATGAATAGCGACTATGGTTATATAATTTATGCTCCCGTTCATACGCTTACATACCTCCTATATACATACGTGTGTATATATTTATATATATATATATATATATATATATATATATATGTGTGTGTGTGTGTATGTGTTCTAAGTGGTTTTCGTTATTCCTTTTATTTCGAGCAAAAGCGCGTTTAGCGGTTTTAAAATGACGTTTCTCTTGTTCCTTTCGTTTCTCTTTTTCTCATTCTACTTAATCGATCCTTAATGAAGTCCTTCTGGAAGCTAAAAGTTCCACCCGTTTCAAGATAAAAAGAAAGAGAGAGAGAGAGAGAGAGAGAGAAATAGTAAGAGAGAAAAGGACTATATACGTGATACGGTGGTGTACGGACGTTCGAGTAAATAACGCGTTACGAGAACACAGAACGACGGTAGTTGGAGAGAACCGGTTGGTACTTAACGGTGAAACCGTTTGCCGACTTCGGTCATCATTATTTTGTGACGCTGAAACACACACCTACGCGTCTTTAGCCCGTCCATCTACTTTATCGCGTGCATTTGCAATCGTTCGTTCACTCGACTCCCAACGAGGGAACGTAAGCGGGTCCAACGCACGAGTTGTAAGAGCTGAGCCACGGTTTGAAAACACTACTCTCCTCTCTCTCTCTCTCTCTCTCTCTCTCTCTCTCATTTAGTTACTTATTCATTTGGTTGCTCGTTCGCTCGGTCGGTCGGTCGGTCGGTCGCTCGTTCGCTCTTAGAAGCGAATAAATGCGTTTATTGATAGATTCGAATAAATACGACTTCCTACGTATTGAGCGTGTTGAACGTTAACGACCTGTGCTATGCGTTCTAAGTACCGTAGACCATGTACTTACTTACAGAACGAGAACTTTATTAAAATGGTGTAAGTGCATATAAGAATATCCATCCACCCTCCCTCTCGCCCCCTCCCTCCATCCCAGCGTATACGTATCCCCATAATTAACTTACTAATTGGGCTATAAATTAAGATAGGCAACGAAAGAAGGCGCGAATATAGAAAACATCGAAGAAAAAAGAATAGGGGGGGGGGAGAGAGAGAGAGAAAGAAAGAGATGTATTACGAGCTCTAATGAATTGGAATCGGTGTTCTCTCTCTCTCTCTCTCTCTCTCTCTCTCTTTCTCTCTCTCTATCTTCTTCTTCGTCTTCTTTATCTTTTTCTTTGACAGAAAAAAAAAACAACAAGAAAGAAAACATAAAAAACATGTAATGGGAAAATGATATTCGCAGTTTCACAAATCGATGTTAACGACGGGTATTCTTTTTTTTACCTCTTTTACGATTGCTTCGAGCGCAAAATGTAAGTATTCGATTATACTTCTGTCACGCATGCTGAGTAATAAAAAAAAAAAAGGAGGAAAGAAAAAATGAAAAAAAAAGGAAAGAGAGAGAGAGAGAGAGAGAGAGATAGGCTCACGAACGTAATCTATCAGCGCGAGGAACGCTCGAAGGACGTCTGGAAACTCCTGAGTATCGCGGTCGATCGTAACCGAGATCGAGGTGACGAAATTGTGAAAGCTCCCGCCATTGTGTTCGCGATAGGAAAATTTGTGACAGCGGCGACATTATCGATCGTTTAACAATGAGCGCTCTCTTACGAGACGGACTTTAGCGAGTAGTGACCCCGTAGAAACGCACCCACGACGTCAACGAGAATGTGGAATAAAGAGAGATATAGAGAGAGAGAGAGAGAGAAAGAGAGAGAGAGAGAGAGAGAGAGAGAGAGGGAGGGAGGGAGAGTTATAAAGAAAAAGAAAAAGGACAGAGATAATCTCGGTCGGATCGCGCTAAACGCAGAGTTATTGCAAGGAGGTATGGCGATTCGAAGAAATGGTTTGATATTTACGAAGCCCCGATGATCGTCATTCGCGCGGATATATTGTGAAATAACAGAAGTGCTCATCGCGAACGAATCGCTAGGATTTACGGGCCATTTATGGTCGCCGAGTACGAAGGAGGAGAGCCCAGAACGCTAATTATCCTTATCGAAAAAATAATCTCCCGTTTTGAAATATCTTTTAACCTCTCTTCTCTTCTCTTCTCTTCTCTTCATGTATACACGCACGCACACACATATAATCGATATTACTCGTATAGGTATAATAACGTACGTACGTACATACGTACGTATATGTACGCATGTATTAGTTTGTATCGGTGTTACTACGTCGATCGTTACAGTTTTACGCCATGGGAATTTATGTCGACACAGCAAAACGTAATACCGTGGTTTGGGAGTTTGGGAGGATGATGGGAAGGTGGAAAGAAGGGAAGAGGGATGACGACGACGACGACGACGACGACGACGGTGGTGTTGGTGGTGGTGGTGGTGTGGTTGTGTGGTGTGGTGTAGGGTGGTGTGGTGTAGGGCGGTGTCGTGATGGTGATGGTGGTAGTAGTGGTAGTAACGGTGATGGTGGCACGTTGACCGAAGTGTACAACGTCGAATCGTTCCCATCGACATCGCACTATGTACGTTCCCCTCTTCGTTCGATCGGAGCTAGTAAAGCATGGTACACCCTTCCGGTCTGCGACACAGAGAGCGAGCGAGAGAGAGAGAGAGAGAGAGAGAGAGAGAGAGAGAGAGAGAAAGAGAGAGAAAGACAATCCCTAAAATCTCCATAGCTCAGCAACGTCGTTCCGCTTAAAACGCGCGAAACCGGGCGGGGAAGTAGCGAGCCGAATTTTTATCTAGTCAATTTGCATGTTTTAATATGCATTCGCCGTTTATCGCCAATATAAATACCAGATTCGCTTAAACGGATATTTCCGGCGGCGTCGATTAAGTGGGAAAGACTGGAGAATGATAAAGTAAGAGAGAAAGAAAAATAAAGAGAGAAAGAGAGAGAGAGAGAGAGAGAGAAATGATTTGCATTTGCCGACCGAGTTCCTGAACGCGGAGTCATCTCGAAAGCTCTTGCTAATTTATTGAGGATCCTCGGTCAACTTTGAGATATTCAACTTTGAGAAAGGGATTCTTGACTTTTCACTCTCTCGGCGAGTGTACCAGTCATCAAACTTAAAATATCCAGTTTCCCGTGTAAGAGATATTGAAACGAGTTTTACCTTAAAAGTTTTTGATTAAAAATACGAATAAGAGTAATGAGTGTATTATTTAGTTATAACGAAAGTTTTCGATAACGATTTATTGATTAAAATATAACAGACAACGAAGAGCGAGTCTCTCAAATAGCAGCCATCATATTTATATTCTATTTGATTAAATACGACGAAGAAGAAGTGTAATTAGAGTAAAGTTTGAATGATACATTCTTATCTCGATTGTGTTAATTATTGTAAATAGTTATTAAAGTATATCGACAAATGTATCTTTCTTAGAAAACGAACTGATCATAAACGTTTTAACGTTTCAATACGATCAAAACGTTATCTCATTATATTTTTTACACGATCGATCACATTTATTTATTTTTTCTTCATTTCTTTTGTTTTCTTTTTGTTTTTTTATCATTTTCCTTTTTTTATTGTAAAGCTCGGAAGACAATCACCTTATACTTTTCTTTTTAAGATTTTTCAATATCTCAGATTATTTGAAAGATAATCGATTTGTATTTCTTTTTTCTTGTTTTTTTTTTGTTCAGTTATATTCAAACACTTCGGAGAGATTTCGAAATATAATCGACACGTATTATTCGAATTTTCAAATATTTCATATTTTTTCTATTATTTTCTAATGCTTCAGATTGTCGAGAAAATGAAAAAAGAAAATCGATTCGTATGATCCTTCTTTTTTAATATATAAGAATTTCAGAAAGACAATAAGATTTGTATTATTGCAATGTCGCAATACTTAAGAGTGTACAAATCGTTTTAAACTTCGAATAAATTTCTAATACTACATACTATACTCCGATCGTCAATGTAATCGATCAAACATTTCCATCTTAAATAGTTAATTTGATCGGATCCACGTGACTCACAATCAGTCTAATATATATACGTACATACATATATACATACATACATACATATATATATATATATATATATATATATATATATATATATATATATATATGTATATATAACGCTCGACACCGCGTGTCATATTATCTAACGTTCTACGCCAACGTTGATTCAAAGTTAACGACGTTCGTACGTGAATTTAATAAAGCAGATAGCTAGAGGAGGAAGGAAAGCCTTCTCAAAATTTTCAGATGCGTAGTCGTTCCATAGTCGGAAAGTCATGCGAAGAAGGGTGAACGTGATTGAAAAATGGCGAAAGGGGAACGAGTGAGAAGGAAAGATAGAGAGAGAGAGAGAGAGGGGAAAGTTACGCACCCCGCGACATTAACCATTGACTCTGTTCATCATTAATCAGTGTCGGAAGATGCTGTCACTGTTGCTGTCACCCCTCCTGACGTCGTCGTCCTCGTCGTCGTCGTCGTCGTTGACGTCGACGTCGACGTCGACGAGTCGGTGGTTTCAAACTCCGTCTCTTTCGGTACCTTCTCTCTATCTCTTTCTTTCTTTATCTCTCTCTCTCTCTCTTTTTCTATCTGTCTCATTTTCTTTTTTTATTTGATGCGTCGTCGGAAACTGGGGGTAGATAACGTCATGCTTTCGTCCTCTTTCTTCCTATTGAAAAAGAAATATTTGAAATAACATTATATAGTAACGAAATAAGTTCTAATACATTCGCGACATCGTTAGTGCTTTTCTTCTGCTTTTTTTTACTGTTTTTCCTTCTTTCTTTGTCCTTTTTTTCACTTCGGTATTTTTCTTTTCTTTTTCTTTTTGTTGCATAGAGACCCAGAGCCATAAGCCAATTACTTGATTTATGATATTATTATCCTAGACATTTATGATATTACGTATGAAAGACACTAGAGAATAGACAGACGACTTAGTTTCCAAGATGATTTGTCTAATCGGTTTCTCGCCGTTTTTGGATTAAATTAGATATATACTTTGTATCTGTTTTGTCGTTAGATGAGGGATTTGGACAAAGAGAGATTGGAAATTGTTATTTATTGCCTTTCGATTAGGATCAAGTAATGACGAGGATGATATGTGTGTATGCGTTCGTAAGTGCGTGTACGCGTGGATTATGAATTATGATCGAATTATTTATATTTCGATGATTAAATAACGAAGAAGATATTGTATCGATAAAGATATATTTATCTAAGCACCGTAAAAGCAATGATTAAAATGAGAATAGTTTTAGAAAATAATAAAACAATCATTGAATATCGTTTATTTAATACCATAAGAGATCATTTTTATAAAAGTAATTTCATTCTTTGCGATCGTATACTTTTGTCCTCATATATAGAGTGATTCCATTCAATTTGAAACATTCTAATGTACATTGCGTCCTGTTATATATCAAACCAATCGAACTTTTCAAATAGAAATTTTTTTTCTTTTTTATTTGTCTTTCTATTCGAATGCTTCAACCCTTTATAACATTGCTCCGTAACGATATTAAAAAAGAATTATTATTCTTTCGTCGCACGATATCTCAACGACGAGTAAAGTCATCTCTGCGTCGCGCTAGAAAAGAAAATACATACGTGCGGATTAAACAAATATTTTTTTTCCTTCATCACATCTTGTTAAGACTATTTATACATTAAAAAAAAAAGAGAAAAGTAAAAAAAAGAAAAATAAAAGAAAAGAAGAAAAAAAGATAAAAATTCTCGTTTTAAAAATAAAAATGAATAAGGCTTATATTTATAACCGTCTTGGCTGAGGAGCAAGCATACGACCGCAAAGTATTAAACTTATGGTTCCTCTCCCTTAAATAGAGCGATAGTAAAATTAAAAAGGGAGAAGAGATAGAGTTATATAGAGAGAAATAGAGAGACAGAGAGAGAGAGAGAGAGAGAGAAAGAGAGAGAGAGAGATACTCGGTAAAGGCACGTTCGATGCGGAAGGTTGAAGGGCAGAAGGGAGAGAAGGGTGCAAGGGGTACCTTCGGTACAGTAGTTGGAATGATGGATGACGATGATGAAGTCAACGAGCGTGTGTTAGCCACGACTAGAAGACCATCGCATATCGAGCACGCTTCTAGCCACCCACTAATTTGTTTATACAGGGTCTTCTGTGTTAGATGGATTTAGATTCCCTTTTTTTCTAACGTACGCACACACGCACACACAGAGAGAGAGAGAGAGAGAGAGAGAGAGAGAGAGAATGAATCTCGGTCTATGACGATGGATCGCCGCTCCCACCTTCTCCCTCCCTTCATCCCTCTATCCGTGTGTAAATATAGTGACACAGGGAAAATACGTAAGCGGCTCTCTTTTTACTATTCCCTTCCTAGAAATAGTTGGCGAGTTTTCGTCGACCACGTTTTGACGTCAACGCTCTCTCTTTTTCTCTTTCTTTCTTACTCTCTTTCTCTCTCTCTCTCTCTCTCTCTCTCGCTCTCTCTCTTTTTATGCATGTATATATACGTGTATTCATTTCAAGTATTATAAATATTATAATCTATTTTTATTTTTTCTATATTCTCTAACGCTCTCTATTATTTGTAATGTTATTAATCCTGCGGTATACGCTAGTTTTGTTCTTTATCTTTTTTTATTTCATTTTTATTTTCTTCTTTGTCATTACATCCAGATTGCAATCGATTACATTGTTTTCATACTATTTTATTATACGTGTATATTGTGCTTATTGTTGTATTGGGCAACATTATATTACGTCATCTATAATAGTATTATAGTGGATTAACTTTTACCATTACTTTTCTAGATTATATCTATTTGCTATTCAGAAATTTATATTTATTATTTTTATCATTATATTATATACGTATATATGTATATATATATTAGAAACTTACTATTTACTATTCATTATTATTTTTGTATCAAATAGCTAATGTCATGATTGTAACAAATTCATTTCCTCTCTCTCTCTCTCTCTCTCTCTGTCTCTTTTTTATGTGTGTGTACTTCAAGTATTATAATTATTAGAATATATGGGTACTCTATTTTTATTTTTTTCCTATATTCTCTATCACTCTCAACTATCGTTAGTGTTATTAATCATGCAACATGTGCTAGTTTCTTTCTTATGTCTTCTTTTCTTTACATTTTTATTTTTATTCTCTTTCATTAAGTCCAATTTTCATCCGATTTAAATTTTGCCCATACCATTTTATTATACATTTTATACTTATTATCATATTACACAATATTATATTATTTCACCTACAATAATACTGGGATAGATATTTTCATGTTAACCTTTACAGTTGTATTTCCATATCACATCTGCATGCTATTCGAAAACTCAATATTAATTATTTTTATTATTATATCATATATCAATATATGTATACCTATCAAGTATTTTGTACCATTCATCATTATACTTTATCAAATAGTATTTTAACAAATGTGTCAGGATTCTAATATATCCATTTCTCTTTCTCTCTCTCTCTCTCTCTCTCTCTCTCTCTCTTTTTTCCTCCCTATCTTTCAAATGAAGAATAGCTGTCGCTCGTCGAGCAACGCGATATATACATACATACATACATAAATACATACATATACACACACATACATATATATATATATATATATATATATATATATATATATATATATATTATTTTTTTCTTTCTACCATTATGAAAGAGACACAAAAGGGGTACGAGACCGAGAGCTCGATGACCAAAGAAGAGAGATATTCCGGAACGCTTCGGCCGGCACTTTCCTTTTTCTTTCGTTCTTTTTTGTTCTTTTTCCTTTTTAATGAAAGACTTTCCATTGTAACGATTATCCGAGAGGTGGGGAAAGAAAAAGAACAAAAAAAAAAAGAAAGAATGAAAGAAAAACGCGTGAGAGGAGACTTTGAAGATAGTTCGAAGATGGGGTGGTGAGAACGTCGACGACGCATCGTTGAGAGGGTTGCTGCTGCTTCCTTTGACTGGTCCGTAATTTCTTAACTTGCCGCGAAGAGATACCATCTCACTTACACACACACATACATACACACATATACGTATACACACAGAAAGATAGAGATTGACAGAGAGAGAGAGAGAGAGAGAGAGAGAGAGAGAGAGAGAGAGAGAGAGCATCATGAAAGAAAAGAATATGACGGTGAGCGTTTACGGAGGAAAAAAAAGAAAGAGAGAGAGAGAGAGAGAGAGAGAGAGAGAGAGAGAGAGAAAGAGTGATGAAAAAGGATTGGAAATTCCCACGAGAGTAACTAATTAAAATTAGCCTTCGGTTCGTTGCACGGAACGGTTCTTACGCATTTCACTCGTCGATTCACGTTTCAGAAACGTGCTGGTCGATGAGCCGAATAGCTTCGAGAAAACCAACTAAACTCTCTCTCTCTCTCTCTTTGACTCTGGATAAATCGTATCGTTCTCTCGGAAATAACGTGGACACATAGACGGACGCGTATATACGTACATAGGATACACACACCGTTCTTTTCTTTTTTTTTTTTCGATCATTTGAAACTTTACCTTTTCCTTTCGATATTCGACGATTTTTACCACTCCACTGTCGGAGGGAAATTTAACTTTTCGTAATTAGTTCTTTTCTCTTCCCCTTTCTTCCTCTCTCCCTCCTCCCCTCTCTCACTTTTTGTTCTTCCTT
The DNA here is from genome assembly GCA_911387935.1 of Dolichovespula saxonica. NCBI lineage: Eukaryota > Metazoa > Arthropoda > Insecta > Hymenoptera > Vespidae > Dolichovespula > Dolichovespula saxonica. Next base: position 996,737 of record OU427010.1, read on the forward strand.
TTCTATCTTTCTTATCGAATTCATTCATTTTCTTTCTTCTACTCATCAAACTTGTACGTCTCGTGAAACGAGGAATCGACGAAGCGACATCGAAACGGTTACGAAAGAAAAAAACGAATTGCGTGCACTTTTTCTCGTACGAGAAAGAAGAATAAAGAGAGAGAGAGAGAGAGAGAGAGAGAGAGAGAGAGAGGTATTGGTGGGGAAGGTTTTTTGGGGTCTGAAAGACGAACGATCGAAAGAAAAAATGGTGCGTAAATTCTCGTCGATGAACGCGAAAGATTCGCGATAGGCTTTTAACGGTATGTATCATCCCACTTTTCCACTCTTTCTCTCTTTCTCTTACTTCTCCTCTACCTCTTCCTCCTCTTCCTCCTCTTCCTCCTCCTCCTACACTTCCTTATCTTTTGCCAGAAGCATCTCGCTCGCACGGTCGTGAAAACGGTATCGTAAATTATGTGCACCTTTTATTCCTCTTCTTCTTCTTCATTTTATTCTTATTCTTATTCTTATTCTTATTCTTATTCTTATTCTTATTCTTATTCTTGTTCTTGTTCTTGTTCTTGTTCTTGTTCTTGTTCTTGTTCTTCGTCTGCCATGAACGAAGGAGCCAAAGAAGAAGAAGAATCTTTTGAATGAGCAAAGACGACCGCGTAACGAAGAAAAAAGAAAAGGAGATGAGTGAAAAACAGAGATAGAGAGAGATAGAGAGAGAGAGAGAGAGAGAGAGAGAGAGAGAGAGAGAGAGAGAGAATAATGTAAGCTCTCGTACGATGTTCTCTCTCTCTCTCTCTCTCTCTCTCTCTCATTCTCTCTATATACCTTTCCTCAACTGTGGCTAAATATAACCGAAGAAATCCAATTTCTCAAGTTATGCGCGATTTCCATCGTAGAATTCCATGGACCCGCGCTAATTACGACGAGAGAGCTCAATGTGTCTCGTCGGGAGCACCCGTCCGCCCTTTTCGGGTCAGCTTAATATTTATGCGTTGGCATTAACGGTAGAGCACCTTTGAAAAATCTCGCTCGAGCGCGAGCGAACGCGTTCCTCGCGAGTCTTTTCTCTCGAAGAGGTTGAAGGAATTCGAAACGATATGCCGTTGAGAGATGCTTTCTTCCACGCTCGTTTCCTCTTTCGAACATCTTCTACCTATAAATTATATATTTATTTATAATTATATATGTACGTGGATGTGTGTGTGTGCGCGTGCGCATGCGCGCACGCGTGTGTACATACATGTACATATATATGTATTATTCTATTTTTGATTTTTATGATATTTTAAAATGTTCCGATATGTTCAAAATATGTCGGATTATTGATATTATATATGTTTTTTTGTCTTTAATTATCAATTTAATGTTAATCGAAAGCCATGTGTTTTTTCTTTATTTTTCTAATGTTTCAAATTGTTTCAAATGAAAAGGTTCATCGATCAATTCGTCAAAATATGATGGATTATAAATATATTCTTTTCTTTATGTCTTTAATTGTTAATATATGTTGTTAATTGAAAACCCTGTGTTATTTTGGATTTTTTTAAATATCTCAAATAGATCTAAACTGTTCCATATGAAAACGTTCGCCTTACAAAGTCTCTCTAATATTTTTGATTCTGTATTAACACTGAAACTATCTAATCCATCAAAATGTAACGTATTATATATATTATATTTTTTGTTTCCTTTTTTGTCTTCAATTATCAATTTAGTATTAACTGAAATTCGTTAAAACCGTTTTACTCTTCTTTCTTATTACTTATTATCGTAAAACGAAATTAATTTTAAAATGTAACATAAATCGCGTTTCAAGTTGTTAGAAATGAAAACATACGAACATCTCTGTTTAACAAAAAAATTACATTCGAAATCTCTTTTCTTATAATTACCGATTATAAATAATCACCATTAGAGTAATAATTAATCGAAAGTTGCATTTCTTCATTATTCAATCTAACATTAAATTAACTAAAAACAAACATATATATATATATATTTTTTTTATTTTCAAGTACTCACATATCAAATCGATATAAATGATCGAAAGATTTAAACGTTAACCAAGATGAAAGCGAAAGAACGACGATCAATTATCACGGAAAAAAAGTATTTCGCATTTTTTAACCCACAATACGTCATAATTTTCTTTATCGCCCGCGCTCCACTTACAATATAACAAATCAGTCGGATTTGGCTAACTCACTATAATAGAATCGTCCCGAATAAATATTATAATAAATTCATTCGGGGATAGGGATATATAGGGTTGTCTTCGAGGCTAAAAATTTCAAGGGATTGAAGTCGAGTGGTTTTTCTCGAGCGAGCTAGTGGAAAGAATGTATAAGTACCACCTGCGTACAAAGTTATCACCTTGCTCAAGACACAAGTCGTTTCAAAGTCTCCCCGCCCCTCCGTGTCCTCCTTCTCCGTTTCTCCCTCCTCCTTCTCCTCCCCTCCTCCCCTCCCCCTTCCCTTTTTATTCTCGTCCCGAGACGAACGCCGTTCTCTTACCACGAGGATTACTCGGATCGAACGAATCTCTTTCTCGTAATCCTGAAGCAGTTTCCGCGTCGGAGAACGATGAGAGAGAAGGAGGGGTAAGAGGAGGAGGAAGAGGAGGAGGAGGTTGAGTGGGCCCCCGTTTAAAAGAAAATCCAAGCAGACGACGAAGGAAATGGCGGATAAAACGAGTAGATTTCTTTTTTTTTTCCTTCTTGTATCTCTTCTTCCTTTTCTTTTTATTTTTTCACTCGTCCCGATCGATCAGGGTTCAAAGGTTAATTATCCGTGTAACGATGTCAAATTAAAAATTTTAAATCACCTGCTACGTTTTCTTTTATTAATTCGAAGTTCACTGGGCAAGACTGTATTTAATTGCATTTAGTGTGATTGGGGAATGAAAAAAAAAAAGAATTAATAAATTGCAGATCGGTGAATGTACTATGAAACAAATATTTCGCGTATAGTTAAATTTATTGCCCCTCATCAGTTATTATTTGTTATTAGTTATTTCAGGTTGCACTGATACTGTTATTAGCTCCATGGTCATATTTCAAACGAAATTATCATGAAGATATATAGTTTTATTATAAGTTATACTAAATTCTAAGTTATACGTTCACGTTATACATATATATATATATATATATATATATATATATATATATATATATATTTTCCATTTTTTTTTTTTTTTATTGGAGAACAAAATCGAGTTAGAATAGAATCCTGCACCTTTACGGTTCTCTGGCTATAGAATATTATGAACGAAGAAAAAAAGATTTTCTCTCCATATTCGTAAACGGATGTATAAATAAATTCATATAAATTCATAGGAAAATTGTGTGTCGTCGGGGTCTTCTCATGCGGCACAAATAAGAAAATTAAATGCTATTATATGATTCTGTGAAACGGTCCAATAATAATCACGCCTCGTATTATTCGTATTTACGCGTTTAGTCACGACGAAGCGCGGAAACGCGTTGTACACAAAACTCGTTGGTTATTCGTAACGTCTGGCAGCAGGTAACATATGTACATGTTTAATATATACATACACACACACACACATATATTTACCGTAGCAGCATCGTGTCACGGGATAAGCTCGATTATACTTTAGGAACGTGGATTTTATTATTAGCCTTACCGGTCCGAATACGTCCGCGGAAGGGATGATAGCGATAAATTTCAAGAGTGAGCGACGCCCGAAATGGTCCGCTGTGAAAATGCAAAAAAGGGCTTTAGAAGGCGTAGTAGTCTCTCCGCTATCGCAGAAGCTATTAAAAAAGTTGTGTCGTTCTCTCGCTCGTAAAATGCACGCAGAGCCTAATCCAGAGTAATTTAAAGATGGCAGGGAGGGGAGAAATACAAAAAAAAAAAACAAAAAAAAAAGAGAGAGAGAGAAAGAGAGGAAAAAATATAGGGAGGAGGGTTGCCTACGTAGCTTGACACTGCTACTATTGGTAGGGAGGGGTGGGGATAAGGGAGGAGGGTGAGCTTGCAAAAGGTCCTGCTAATTCGCCGCCCTTATGCGAGAAAGGGTTATTTCCCATCGAAAAGGAAGACGTTCTCGTGACGTCATTTCGTTCCCTTTATAACCCTTTAAACGTAAAAGTAATTTTAACGGTACGACCGTTTATAAATTTTAATTTTTAATAAATTTCGGTTGAATACATTTACATATCTGTTCGTAATATTTTTCGTAAACTTTCCTCGTTGTTTTTTTGTTCTTTTAGATTAAACATTCATCATTTAGAACACATCGTTGTACTTTTTTCTCCTTTTTTTTTTTTTTTTACATCAGACTTTAATCCTGTTACAAAGTATATCCTTGGGTCTTCCGAAGGTTGTTATAGAAGTTGTAAAAATCTTTTAAATATACTTCGAGAAAAAGAAACTTGAGCGTTCAAACTCAATATAATATAATCATTTAATACCTTAGCTCGTAACTTTTTCTATGTAAAAGATACAATAAAATAAATCTTCGTAACTTTCATATTATACTTTGCTTTTAATTACGGTAATAGTATACTTGTAATCTTTTAATTTAAGTCGAAAGAATAAAAAAAAAAGAAAAAAGAAAAAGAAAAGAGGAAAGAAAAGAACGAAGATCTAAATGATGAAGAAAAAAAACATAGAATAAAAATAATCGGAAGAAAAGACTTTACAAATGAAATATTTCTCAACGATGATCTCCGATGGAATTCAACGTTTTAATCGACTTCATTAATTTAGAAGTAGAGAATCAACGTACGTATATCTAATATCGTGAAATTAGAAATTTCGAAGACGAAGAGGGACAGCTGTTAGTAAGTTTCAAAGATCATTATTCCTCTTTTCGTATGCAAGCAGGTGCTTCCTTAACGAAAGCCGGTTGACTCGTTGAGCGATTACGGGTACGAAAAAGACATAGTAATTCGAGGCATGAGACTGTTACGATAAATCGGGAGAGAAAGAGAGAGAAAAAGAGAGAGAGAGAGAGAGAGAGAGACAGTAAAGTGATATTAATGAAGAATAGTTAATTAGGGAGTGCCAACTGGCGGCTAAGGATTACCACCCTAGATCCACCGCGAAGCCCTTAGGGATATATTTATGTAATTGTCAAGTGGAGCCTGAGTGGATATTAATGGTGCCACTCCCATGGCCCTCAGTACCGATGCGCGGCCCGTCCATTATTATTATCTTCTTATTAGTGACACTATATCGATCTCTCTCTCTCTCTCTCTCTCTCTCTCTCTCTCTCTATCTCTATCTATCTATCTATCTATCTATCTATCTATCTATCTATCTATCTATCTATCTATCTATCCATACGTGGCTCTATCATCTCACTACGATTTTCTATTACGTATCTTCGTTTTGTAAATGATAAGAGAGATAGTGATAGAGAGATAGAGAGAGAGAGAGAGAGAGAGAGAGAGAGAGAGAGAGAGAGAGAAGGAAAGAGAAGAGTGAATATAGGAAGATTCCACCCATAGAAAGGTTTAAAAATTTTTTAATATATCTTCTTTCTTATTTTTCTTTTTTTTTATTCTCTCCTTTTTCTTTTTTTGTTTCCTAGTCACCCCTCTTTCTTGTAAGTGATATGATTTAAATATGATTTTCCATAGATCATTTTGGATCATTTATCTTATGGGACGAAGATTTACGAAACACCTTTTTTCTTTTTTCCTTTTTTTTTCTTTCTCTTTCCTTTCTCTTACGAGCGCCCGTTCGACGTTATTCCCCTCTTTGAATTCTTATGGATTTTGAGATGGGCACGTTATCATGATATCTATGTATGTAGTTTATATGTATGTATATGTTTAGAGAGTATCCAACCCTCGTATATTCGAAACGTTTGTAATCGACTCTCGACTATTTCAGCTGCGATATCGATAACTCTTCCGACATCTTTCTTAGACAGCTCGAATAGTATAACATCGTTTGTCTAGTCAATGTCATTTTGTTACTACACTATATAGAACTGGTTACCACTTTCTGAACGCAGTGTCATTAATTATAGAATGTCTCTAACGATGTATTTGAATATTTTTAACATCGAGAATCGACTTGGGTGGTATGTGGAATCGAAAGAATGAGAGGGACAGAGAGAGAGAGAGAGAGAGAGGGAGAGAGAGAAACGAGTTATCAGAAATTTTGAACGGGCGATCATTCTGATATACTACGAATATAACGAGGTATTAGAAAAATATAATGTACGAGTAATTTTGTTTTTAAGATCGAACGTTTACGTCACGATTTTAATTACGCGCGTTAGATCGTTGCACAATTGTTCGTAGTACTTTTTCTGGAAAAATATTTCAATTATTTATATTGGAACTATTACCATGTAATTCTTGTATCTATTTAATTGGCGATTAACAAAAGAAAACGCACGAAATAATTATTTGTAATTCGTTAATAGAAATATATCTGTGCATTGACAAAATATGAGAGAACAAATGTTACGATCGCGTTAAATGCTTTTATATTTAATTACAAATGAAATACACTACGTCGATTCGATTATTTTCTATTTTATACGAACGAACAAAAACCGAATCCAATTAAACGTAAACATTATTTCATTATTCAACGTCAAACGAATGACGACAAATATATTATTATCATCGCCTGTCGCAAATAAAATTATAATAAATAATATCGTATGGGGATGGGCTGGAGGAATGGGGTGGAGGGATAGGCGGCGACGAGGGAGGGAGGAAGGGAGATAGGGAAGGATGAAATTTCAGTCTTTAAGAGCTAATATCGACTGTGTTACACTTAAAGTCTTTTATTATCTTGTTAGAATTAATTAGAATCTAAAAACGAAAAGTGCGAAAAGCTTATCAAGAAAGTGTGAAAGTTTAATCTTCTCCTTCGATCGCTCCCTTAAACACAAAGAAGAATACTTGGGTACGAGTATTCACAAGAGGAGAGTGAAAGTGAGAGAGATAGAAAGTAAAAGGCAAAGAGAGAGAGAGAGAGAGAGAGAGAAAGTAAAAGAAAGAGAAGAGAAACACGATAACTCGTTGAAATATTTATGACGGTAACTGCGAAATCGCTCGTGATAAAGACAAGTCGACTCGGCAATTTACAGTACAGGCAGGAAGAAGGAGGACGAGGACGAGAAGGAGTAAAGGTGGGAGGGGTAAGGTGATGGTGGTGCCTGCTTACGGACAATTAGCCGTCGCAACCGGGCTCTTTATTCGTATTCGTAACGAATGGGGGTAGTCCACGTGGAATCGTGTCTGAATAGAGACGAACGTTCGTACGAGTAGATAAGTGTAGGTAGAAGGATATCGAGAGAGAGAGAGAGAGAGAGAGAGAGAGAGAGAGAGAGGGAGGGAGGGAGTGAGAGGGAGAGAGTGATGTAAGTTATTGAAGGGAGAACAGTGCTCGGTCGAGTGTAATGCAGCACGTAACACGGCTATCTATATTTTAATCAGTCATAATTAAATGAATATTTCATCTGGCGTTCGAATAAGAGTGAGTGAGAGAGGGAGAGAGAGAGAGAGAGATACAGGTAGAGAGAAAGATAGATAGAGATAGATAGATGGAATGAGGGCAAGACCGTTCTATAGAGTTTTCGGTCATAACAAGCGTTGGTCTCGAGAAAGGGTTTCATGCAAATTCGTGCCAGATTGGGAACGATGAGGATGGAGGAAGTGAAAGAGGAGTGAGGGGATAGGAAGAGGATAGGGAAGACGGTAGCTTGGACTGAGGGATTCGGAAACGACGCGGAGTTAGAGATGAAAGGGAGAGAATGAGAGAGAGAGAGAGAGAGAAAGGGTGTTGTTACGCAGGAGGGATGACTTTGGAGGGAGGAAAGAAAGAGGAACGAAAGTAAAAGCGAGGCGTGAGAAAAGAGCGATGGAGGGTTGTTCCGAGAAGTTCTTGGAATAACGGCCGGCTTACGCAAAAAAAGAAATCTATACTTACATATATATATATATATATATATATATATGTATGTATATATATATATATATATATATATATATATGTATGTATATATATATATATATATATATGTATATGTAAATGTGTGTGTATGTATGTATGTATGTATGTATGTATGTATGTGCGATGTGTGTATGTGTGTATGTGTGTATGTATATATTTGAATAAAAGCGTGATTTGTTTATAAATCAGAATCGGAATTGAGTCCGTGAGAGTGCATATTAAAATGCAACGAATGAAAGGGTGAGGGAGATGGATAGATACGGTACGAGTTAAAGAGTAAGAGTAAGAGAGAGAGAGAGAGGGAGAGAGAGAGAGAGAGAGAGAGAGAGAGAGAGAGAGAAGCAAAGAAGTTTTGTAAGGATGACGAGTAAGCAAAGCGAGATAAGGCAGAAACTCAAAAGATAAGGATGCTTCGATCGACATCCTTCGAACTTTTCTATTATCGTCCGGCTTTTCAGCATCCTTCTTCTTTTCAAAAGAGGAGGTCCTTGCCAAAAGTCGTAGGATTTTGCATAAGAGAATAAGCGAGACTAACGTCTGCGTCTGGTTTGCATTTACATTCCCTATGACCGAATATAGATATTCAATGTTGTTGCACATAGTATGGGTTTGTTGTCGTCGGTTAACATTATAGAAATGAGATGAGCTCATACATAATTTAACGTTCCCTTCGTTCTTACTGTCCGATACGAATTGATTCAACCCTCTTCGTCGTCTTCGGTATATAATAAAAAAGAAAGGAAATAAATAAATAAATAAATTAATTAATTAATTAAAAGAGAAAGAAGGAACAAAAAATAACGGTGCTAAGCAAATAAATCCATTTATTTATTTCTTTTTAAGGATTTCTTAAGAATTCAATCCTTTTATTTATTTTTTCTCTTTTTTCTTTATCCGAGGAAAAAAATCTTATAAATACTTATGTGAAAGCAAAGAGAGAAAGAGAGAGAGAGAGAGAGAGAGAGAGAGAGAGAGAGAGAGAGAATAAGAGAGAGGGGGGAGGGAGGGATGGCTAGAGGTGACTGGTTTTGGTAAAAAAAAAGGTAAAAAAAAAAAGATAGGAGGTGAAAGGGAGAAGAAGGAGGAAGAGGGATGGAGTGGGTAGACCGTACATTTTTCAGTTGACTTTCTAAAAATATGTCAGGCCGGTACGCACGTAAAGCGTAAGGTCGCGGGTTCGATCCCCTCCGGCGGAAAACACATCGCTATTTCTAGAATCGGCCGAGCTAAGGTGGTTAAACGCGTACATAAGCGAATATGTGTGGTGTCTAAGTGTAGTAAGCCGAGGGTACATTCAACCTCTCGTCTCGGTTCGCCGCTGTTCCACGTGCGGCACTTTCGAATGGAAAGAGAAAAAGAAAGAAAGAGAAAGAGAGAGAAAGAGAGCGGGGGGAGGGAGATTAAGGGAGTTTTCGTCCGACCGACAATTGTTTAATTTTTTATTTATTTATTTATTTGTATGAATGCGTTAAATGTAAGCGACTCGAAGTAACCGATAAAAGGTTTTAACGAATTCGTCGGAAGAAAAAGAAATTTCTTATTTTCTTATTCACTCTTTCGTATTCCCTTAGCTGGATATCGAATCGATAAAAAAAGGAGAATAAATAAACATCGTCTAGCAATTAGTATTGATAAGAATTATTTAACATGTATACTGTGAGTATTACGTATTTTAGATACGATAGATTTGTTTACGTCTAGATTAGAATACAATTCATTGTAAAGGAGTCGTACGGCGACGCGTGTTATGCACACGTGCTTTGTTATCTGTTGTCTCTCTCTCTCTCTCTCTCTCTCTCTTTCTCGTATTTTTGTTTTGTTGTCTTTCTAAATGAGACTTAATTAAGACGTGTTAATAAATTTAATTATTAGGACATAACAACCGTCGAGCGATTGAGTTTCTTCGTACTCGCTCTACATCTAATATTTTAACGAAAATACAAAATATCATTTCTAAATATATCCACTCTAATCGTATGTAACGATTACATATAATATAATACACACATATATAATAACGATTCATATATAACTGCGTTATCTTTTCGTTATTTAAAATAAAGAAAATTTATTAATTGGAAAGGTATTAATTTCTAAAATTAATCGACGTCGTAAGGAAACACGTTTTTCAAAATAAAAATTGAATTTTTTCTATTATTCTTATCGAATACTTAAAAATTCAAAATGTGAGAGGATTATAAAAGTCATGCTATAACGAGTGTGTCACGTTTTAAGGCGAATAGATGAGATAAGGTGGTTTTTATTAACGCTAACGTCGGAAAGAGAGAGAGAGAGAGAGAGAGAGAGAGAGAGAGAGAGAGAGAGAGAGGTGGAGAGAAACAGAAAGAGAGAGAGAGAAAAAGTAAAAGAGTTAAAGAGACTCGAATAAGTTAGGGGGTATGAGATAGAAATACGGAGAAAGAGAGAGAGAGAGAGAGAGTGAGAGAGAGAGATAAAGATAAAGACCGGGCTAACGCTAATACCTCGGCTTTTATGCATGTTTCAACGGATTAGTACTATAATTTTCCCCGCGAGAAGGCGTCGGCTTTCGCGATAATGAGAGAGTACTTCAAGGGTAAGACGAGTTCCGTGCTAGAATTAGCTGTGAAATTCATTAGAACTTAACGTAATGCTTATCGCTTATTCCACTAACGGTTCGTCGTTTCACGGGTAAAAGAGGGATAAACGAAGAAGAGAAAAGGAGCGAGCTTGGAAGGATAGTAGTGAGGGAGGAAAGGGGTGGGTGCGGGAGGGATTGGGTGGCTGAGAAAAGGGCGAAGATAGAGGACTGAACGTGAATATTTTAATAGCTTTTCTTCCAGAATCTATTTCCGATCATATCCGAATTCACCCGACGTTCTTATTTTATTCACCTTATATTATCTTATTATTCAAATGATTTTACAAAGGAGGCGTACTTTAGATACCCACAGATTTATGTATTCGTGCATACGTGTGTATGTATGTATATGTGTGTGTGGCGCGTGCGTGTGCGTATCTATTTATTTGTATAGATCGTTTTAACCACCGAAGTACATTCGTAAACGTTTTATATATATACATATATATATATATATATATATATATATATATATATATATATATATGTATGTATGTATGTATGTATGTATGTATGTATGTATGTATGTATGTATGTATGTATGTATGTATGTATGTATGTATGTATGTATGTATGTATGTATGTATGTATGTATGTATGTATGTATGTATGTATGTATGTATGTATGTATGTATGTATGTATGTATGTATGTATGTATGTATGTATGTATGTATGTATGTATGTATGTATGTATGTATGTATGTATATAATACGACATTTTGAAGATGTAAACGATGGTTAGAACAGCTTTAAAGGTTTTTTCGAAGGATATAGAGGGTTTATCTCGAGGTATCGCGTACGTTAAACGTTTATAAAGGGATGTTTGAAATCGTAGTACCCATCCATCCATCCATCCATCCATCCATCCATCCACCCATCTAAAGGTTGGGGGGGCGGGGGTTAAAGAGAAGAAATGGCATGGAATGAAAGAGCCGGAGGCATTTAAGGGCTCGTCCTTGATTGGCAAGGAAATTGTTAAGGGGGTTACCGGGCCATGATGTGTCTGTCTGCGGAGGGATATCTTTAGACCTTCCCTATAGATTTTTCTATGGGGTAGAGATTGAATGAAAACAGAGGAATATTTTTCTTGTTTAAAAAAAAAAAAGAAAAGAAAAGAAAGAGAGAGAGAAAATAGAAAAAGAAAGAAACATCATGATTCATCCGCGATACGATCGGTCGCGCGTAAAAGGATAATACGCGTGAAAGGATAATAGATGTTGCAGTAGGAAGGAGAAGGATTGTTTGTTCGAAAAATATTTGAAATGATTTTCGATGGAATCTTACGAAATGAAATCGTTGTTATTATTGTCGAAATTAATCGTTTCGATTCAATTGATAATATCGATGTAATTTTAATGACGTTTTATTAACAATTATAATATTGTTCGATATCTCAATGCGGCTGTCTACAAGTATTGTGTTATACGAAGGGAAGAATAATTTACAATTGATGCGCGTTTATTTTCACGTAGATCTAAAATTACGATAACGATCGGTGATAATTTCATGATATAAGAAGAGGAAACAAAAACCAAAAAAAATAAAACGAGAAGGATAAAGAAAATAAACAAAAAAAATAAGAAGAAGAAGAAGAAAAAAGAACAGAAAAGAAAAATCATACACTGTGACGAATTAATTACCCTTCTCTAAAATTACTATTTTACTTATATATATATGCATACTTCGTATTCATTCGATAATTACCTTAAAATCATAGTTTCCAACGAGAGATACTTAATTATCGTACAATGTATAGAACTCTTTGCGAAGGATACACCGATTTGGTATCACCAACGAGCGTATTACAAATTTAGAAGTGGTTGTACCTTGCCGGTGGAAATACCATCCGTATGTTCGACGTTTAAATAAAAGCGAAATGCGTAGGTAGAAATGTTGGATGATTAGTACGATTCAAGTAGTATAAATAGATTAGCGTATCGATTGGTGGATAGTACACTCAATGGGACGTTCAAGAGGTAGTTAATTGACGTATTAATTAACCACTAAACGTACTCATGCATTTCTATTTATCTATCTATCTATCTACCTACCTACCTATTTCTCTCTCTCTCTCTCTCTCTCTCTCTCTCTCTCTCTCTCTCTCTCTCTCTCTCTCTCTCTCTCTCTCTCTCGTTTGTTTTTCTTCTTTCACTATTGTATTTTTAACAGTATTTTCAACTTATTGTTACTTTTTCATATAAAAAATCAGATTTATAAAGACATATAAATATAAATTATATATAAATAATATATATTTATATTTATAAATTTAAATATAAATATATATATATATATGTATATGTATATACATTTATTTATATATACATTTTTATTCTTTCATTTAATTGGCAATATACATATCTTCCAACAATATTTTCCTACATACAAAATCAGGTCTAATTATTTTCACACACACACACACACACACGAATATATATGTGTATGAAATATATATATATATATATTTCATTTAATTGACATACTATCCGATAAATAACAACAGATTCTATCCTTTATTCTCTCTCTCTCTCTCTCTCTCTCTCTCTCATTTCTCGTAAATGCCATTTCGTAGAAAAACGAAAGAGCAATGAGACACCATCTTCTCATTTCCTCGAAGTCAAAAGAGAAATCGCTCGTGTTCCGATCTTTAGAAGAACGATCGACCGTTTGCGTACGTATAGAAATAAGAGACAGAGAGAGATACATAGATAGAGAGATAAAGATAGATAGATAGATAGAGAGAGATAGAGACTTTGGTAAAGCTTTTAGATCAGAAACTTTACGGAATTAGATTCGGAAGGAGGGGGCGGCATCTCGGCCGGATGGGCCGATTAATCGAGTTCGAGGGGTGATAATTGACGTGCTGAAACCAAGTGCGAGTCGTCAAACGCTAACTATATCGAGCTGCCAGATATACATACGTATATACATACATATATCAATATATATATATATATATGTATGTATGTATGTATGTATGTATGTATGTATATATATGTACCAAAGTTTCACTTTGGTGATGCGTTTTCAACGGAACAACCTACATTATCATGTCGTGTTACTCCTCGCTACGACTTAGGAGTCGAAATGAAGAGGAGAAGAGATAGACGAGAGGGAGGTAGGTATGGATGGATGGATGGATGGATGGATGGAAGGATGGAGATAGGGAAGGGAGGAAGGGAAGTAGAAAAGAGACGAGGATGGAAAGCTGAGTGCGACTACGTTCGAGCTTTTCGTCCTTCCTACCCCATCGTTTCCTCGAAACTCTCTTTCTAAAGCACCCTTCGAGACCCTACAACCACCCACCAAAGTGTTGTCGTCGTCGTTAAGATTCTCCAGAAATTCCCTTCGCGAAACGCACCCTCTTCGGATACTTCTGCTCGTCTTCTCTTGAATAGACACTTTTTTTCTTCTCTCTATCTCTCTTGCTCACTCGCTCGCTCTCTCTATCTATCTATCTCACTCTATCTCTATCTTTATCTCTCTCTTTTTATAAAAATTTTCAGTAGATGGAGCGGTAGAATTATTCGTGCAGTAAGTTTATAAAATGATGCCACGTACTTTTTCTCGTTTAAATTTAGAATGTTATTTTTATTTATTTCTTTTTTGTTTATTTATTTTTTTTTTGTTTATATTTCCGACAACAGTTTCGAGAAGCTAGATAATTAGGATCATATTGATACATAATAGAGATACATGTGCACATATACCGAGTTTTTACGTAACAAATTTTAATTAAGACTTCTTTTTATTTTCTTCTTTCTTTCTCTCTTCCTTTCTTTTCCTTTTTCAGCCCTATTTATTTGTTTAAAATGTTCGCGAAGAAAGTCTCAAGTGTATGGGATATATTTGATTGTAGTACACGAAACTTTTTAAGTAATTGGTCTTGCGCTATTCCAATCGAAGAAATCCACTTTTAAAACTACTTTCGAAAATTGAATGGTTCTTCAAACTTTCGGTAGATCGAATGTAGTAGAAACCTCCATTATCCTGAACGTTCTACTGTCCGAATTTTTCTTGAACCGAACTATTCTATTATTCCTAGTAGATATATACGTACAACTTTCTTATGGAACATTGTATTATTTCCTTTTGATCTTTTCTTTTTTTCAATTTTTTTTTCTTTTTTCTTAGATTTTGAAACAATCGAAGATTTAAACGTAATAAAAAAAAAAGATACAGATTATTTTTCGACTTTAAAAGGAACAACATCGTTGTCCGTAAATATTATAATTCTTTCTTTCTTTCTTTTATTTTAAATATAAATAATTCATTATACATCCTTCATCATAATACATACAATATAAATTCTCACTTATTCTGTTCTATACGGGTATTAAATCTAAAAGATATAAAATCCGAATAAGAAATGAAATTTTATTTATTGCACTAAACACCTTTGATATAAATGATTTATGTATACCATAAAGCTTTAAAGATAGCGTGTATCTTACGAGAAGATAATTTAATGATACTACGAACAACATACGTACATACATACTTACATTATTTATATATATATATATATATATATATATATATATATATATAAATTCATACAAACATACATACATACATACATACATAGGTATATCGATTGATTTATCATCCTTGTTCAGAAGTTTTATAGATGAAAAAAAAAGAAAGGAGGAAAGAAAATAGAAAAAAGAAGAAGATGAAGAAAGAGAAAAAAAAAAGAAGTTTATAAAATATCTTCGGTAGCTTTCGCACGTTCCTAGTACGAGATGGCAGAACTTCTTTTAAAGATTTCTAAGTTTCACTGCGAGAGAAGTTAACTGTTCGACCGGATGGATGTACTTTTGATAAAATCGTCGAATAACGTGCCGCTAGCATTATCAGAAACTCGGGAAAAGATCTTCTTCGTGGAAAACCATCGGCACCATTAAACTTTTATATAACTCTTTCCTTAGATCTTAGGTAAACTACGAACCTCATGTAATACCTACGAGTTTTATCTTCGCCTTTTTTTCTCTCATTTTTTTCTTTTTTTTTTTTTTTTTTGTTCTTCAAAGGAAAGAGTAATGGGGAAGGTGGAAGGATGATGGTATACATAAATACAACGGAGCTATTCAATTTTTTAAGAATAGATATGGCCCGAACGTGTTCGCGATATATTATAAATAATATTTCAACAGATATCCGTCCCACCTTCGGATCCTTCTCAATGTTACCGACTTTGTGACGTCCATTATTCTTTTTCTCTTTCTTTTTTTTTTTTTTTAACGAGAATAAAAGAGATATCGTCGTCGTCCTGAAGTTTTTAGAGAATGGGTGGTACTCGTTTTTCTTTCATTGTTCATCGAGAAATTCAAAAGCTCGGTGGCTCTTATCTTTCGGAGAATAAGAAGCACGAAAAAAATGGAAGAGAGAGAGAGAGAGAGAGAGAGAGAGAGACAAAAAAAACAGGTCCTCTTCCTTGAGCACAATCATCGACTTTCTCTCTCTCTCTCTCTCTCCCTCTCCCTCTCCCTCTCCCTCTCTCTCTCTCTCTCTCTCTCTCTCTCTCTCTCTCTCTTTCGGTAAGAAGAAATAATTATTAAAGTGAGCGAAGCTTTTCGCTCGTCTCCACCCATTTTGCATTTGATAATCAAAAGGATAAGGAGGAATGAGGAGGAGTTTTCTATTGAAAGGATGAATTGAAGCTCGACCTCGAAGACAAGTGGTTGGTTGAGTTTGCCCGGACTGTAGGACCACCGTGGTTATTGGCTGCATTTTTTAATCTTAATTGCTTTTTATTGTAGCTCGACCGACCGAAACTCGTTAAATACGTCTAGGTTGTAATTTGAAGTATAACAATCGAAATTATGTACATACATACGTACGTACATACGTATATATGTGTGTGTGTGTGTGTGTGTGTGTGTGTGTGTGTGTGTGTGTGTGTGTGTGTGTGTGTGTGTGTGTGTGTGTGTGTGTGTGTTATGTGTGTATTTACATAAATACGTTCGTTCTTTCCTTTTCTATGCGTTTTATATTCTTTTATTTCTTTCTTCTTCTCTTTCTTTCTTTCTTTCTTCTTTCTTCTTTTCTTTCTTTCTTTCTTTCTCTCTGATTTTCCACAACAAATTATTTTATTCCATGTTAACGCGTTAAATGCTATAACAATTTTACACAAATTTTACAATTAATTTTATACGGTACGGTATTATAATTCTTTATAAAGACTTGTTCTAAGAAAATCCATTATGAAAAGTTTTTACATTGTATTTTAATTCCGTCATGAATTATTATTTTAACTTGTCGAGTAAACTCAATGTTACAGTAACAAATCATTAAAAACAAAACAAAAGATTGTACAGCTAAAAACTACATTTTCTGTTAATGTTATAGGTATTCGCCAAAAAAAAAGAAACAAACAACAACAACAGAAAACAAAAAACTAAAAAAAGAAAGAAAGAAAAAGAATATACGTTGCAGTTTTATAATTTACTAACAAAATAAAATTCACAGCAATAACAAACACTTAATTTTTCCTCTCGGCAATTCGCTAAAAGTGGAGATGAAAGATTTGTCATTTTTTTCTTTCATTTCAATTTTTTTTTTTTTTTCAATTCAATTTCATCCTAACGTTAAAAACATAATCCATATAAGAATTGATCGACGATAGATCAGTAACGTTGAACGTCCATAATACTCGTTGGATGATCACAAGTCGAAATCGATACGACGAATTTTTATCTATAAACATTTTTCTCTAATTCTCCGGATAGAACGTATACGAAAACTGTGTGCCTCTGTGCATGGGTCAGAGCCGACCTGACCTCAAAAATTCCGTAGCGAGATCGAAGTCCGATCGACGTAAACACGAAAAACGTTTTGGGAATTGCGTTAGATAGACGCGGTCAGCTCCCATAGGTCCGTCAATCAGAAATCGGGAACTCAACGAGGAAGTCGACGAGTTCCCGATTAATCCTACGGGAGAATGTTTCTCTCTCTTTCTCTCACGTTTTCTCATTCCATCCCTCCCTCCCTCCCTCCCACCCTCTCCAACCACCCTCTTCATTCGTTCGTTCGTTCGAGCGAACGAGCAAGCCCTTTTCTCTTCTCTCTCTTCCTCCCTCACACACCTACTATCTCTCTCTCTCTCTCTCTCTCTCTCTCTCTCTCTCTCTCTCTCTCTCTCTCTCTCTCTCTCTCTCTCTCTCTCTCTCTCTGGTCCTTATAATTCTCATCATGAGTAGACCGCACGACGGACCACACGAGTTTTTGTTCGTGGTGAGGATAACGACCGAGCAAATTACGGTGATCCGCGTAATGATCGACATGGCAACTTTGTAACCCGACAATGCAGTCATGAGAACTCATAGGACTACTGAGCCCAATTTTCGACAAGAGAGAGAGAGAGAGAGAGAGAGAGAGAGAGAGAGAGAGACGGAGAGAGAAAGAGAAAAAAAATAACGTCACGAAAAATCTTCTTCCTTCCGTACGACGAAAATTTTCATCCTGGGAGCGTTTACTTTTAAGCATTGATTCTTTTTCTCTTTCCTTTTTTTTTCAAATTGAAACACGCTTCATCGTCGATTTAACATTAATCTTGATTCGGAAAAATAGATATTGCGTTTCGATATCGGATTTTAGTAATAATCGATTCGAACGATATTTAACGACGTAAATGTTTGATTTGATTCGTTGCGTTTAAGATTTTTTTAATAGCAAAAATTTAGGTTATATATATATATATATATTTGATATTTATGTTATATCATACGTTATAATGAAGTGGAAATACTTTGGTTTCTTTAAATTTATTGTATTGAAAATTTCGTCGTTATTTATTGGCCGATCAGATATGAGTCATTAAAATTATATCAATTCTTAATGACTTCATCATAAATAATATAATATAAATATCGTCTTTTATTTATATATGATATATTACAAATTTCCAATTATTTATTAATCAGTTGAATATTTGTATAATACTGAAAAATTAAAAAAGAAACTAAATAAATAAAGCAAATATTTCTGTTATTTCAAATCAATTAAATTAAAAATTAAAAAAAAAAGAAAAGAGAGAACTACTGAACGTAAGACAGTACAAAATGATAATTATCATCGATGTCACAAATATCGCGTTTAATTATGATTCCAAAATGAAAGATTTAATTTGAATTTGAAAAGAACAATAAAAGTCAAGATAATAAACAAAGGGACAGTCTACGTCTGTTCCTTTTGTGGAACAATGAAAGGCAGAAATGATTTCCGGGCAGTAAGAGACGAAAAAAAAAGGAAAAAAAGAAGAAAGAAAGGATAAAAAGAAAGAGAGAGAAACAGACAGAGAGTAAGAGTGAGAGAGAGAGAGAGAGAGAGAGAGAGAGAGAGAGAGAGAGAGAAAAGGTGGAAGGGTAGGTTGAATTAAAAATGTCGACGCGAAGGCGTACGGTAGCAGCACGTAGGCACATACATTGCTGAAATCAGCTTCAGGTTTGTGAGCGTACGAGTGCGTGCTCGACAGGATGAAAAAAAGCTCTGGGATCGAGAATGGTGATGCATTATAAAGAAAGGGAAAAAGAAAGACAGAGATAGAAAGAGAGAGAGAGAGAGAGAGAGAGAGAGAGAGAGAGAGAGAGAGAGAGAGAGAGAGAGAGAGACAGAGAGAGAAGAGAAAATCGAGTCGGTGCTTCTTTCCCTCTTCCTCCTTTTTTTCATTCTCTTTCTTTCTCTCTCTCTCTCTCTCTCTCTCTCTCTCTCTCTTCTTCATCTTCATCTTCATCTTCATCTTCATCTTTTTCTCCTCTTCGTTTTTCACCGGTCTAGCAAGCGGAGTCTTTTGTAAGTCCCCGCCACGACACGGGGATTAGTTACTTTGTGCAAGTACCCTACCCTCATCTCTTATTCACCGACTCGAAAAAAAGGGAGGGTGACTCTTGCTCATTTCATTACGACGCACCAAATGCGCCCTCTCGAATCGAGAACAGCAGCCTCCTCCTCGTCTCATCATCTTGGCTAAATCTTAAAGCACGGTATATCGATCATTTTTATTTATTTATTTATTATTATTTCTTTATCGTTATAATATTTCACAATTAACATTTTATTTTGAAATACATACATACATACATACACACATATATAATATATATATATATATATATATATATATATATTTTATATATGTGTTTACACCTAAGAAAAAAGAAAAAAAGAAAAAGGGAGTGATTTAACTCTGGATACATCTGTTGCCTAATTATATTAATTCAATAATATATTTTAATATTTGATGTATGAGTATTGAATCAAATATATAATGTCAATATCTGGTTCGTTATCGTTAGATATATGTGTTTGTGTGTGTGTATATGTGCATATATATAATATAAAAATTGTTATTATTTCTATTTTACTTAAAATAATTTCTTATACCTTTTATCGTATATCTTATTTATCACACGTTAACATTAATTGTGAAACACATTTATTATAAAAAATCAATATTATTAAAACAAATAGTATATATACATATATATATATTCATGTACGTACGAATGTAGTCGCATTTATTTAACATGAACGGTTTCCATCGATTTCGAATAAAATGATGGTGTCATCGACTGTATATAATTTTTATATACTCAGCACGGGAGAATTTCTCGAAATACATATATTGAACACATTTCGGTATCGCAAACGTGACTGCGGTAGAAACCCGCAATATGGTTTACATATATAATATACCCAATGAAAATTTCCGCATGACCGTATGTTCGAAACGTGCGTGTACGATTCCCACTCTTGGAGTATGTAATGTACGTGAGTACATATGTATTTATGTATACGTGTACATTTCGATCCGCCATTGTCACGTAAAAATACTTTCTAATTGGTCAGCTTTGAGCGTGAATATCGGGTTTAGTCAGTCATATGCGTGTTTTAACGATAAACTAATCCCCCAGAGGAAAGACTAGGTATTTACCACAGAGCAAACACATTTTACCTTCGCAAATGCGATCGACTGACTCCTACCTTTGGCCTCGACGACCTTTAGCATCATCATAATCGTAACAATGCGAATGCCCGCGACCGTCGGGGTATTCAACTAGGTGCTTGCTTCCGCTGTGCGTATTCCGTTCCGTCTTATTAACTCGCGCGAGCTAATTTCCCTCGGCGAATTCTCCTCGAGAAAATTACGGCGTCTTCCTGGAAAGTATTAACATCGGCCTATTCTTGATTCTTCTTCATCTTCTCTTTCTCATATATTTTTTTTTTTAGTTTCACATTGTTTGTCTGTCTATCTTGTCCGTCTGTCCGTCTATCTCTATTTTTCTCGTTCGTATCTATTTTCTTTTTTTTTTTTTTTTATTTAATTGTATCTCTCTCTCTCTCTCTCTCTCTCTCTCAATTTCTCTCCCTATCTCTTTAATTTTATCTCTTTCTACTTTCTCTCATACTCTTTGTATATTCTCCCATCGATTCTATAAGAAGCAAATTCGCGTCCGATCGAAAAGAATTTCACGAAAGAGACATGGAAGGAATTTAATTCGTGCCTAGAGTAATTTAGCAGTTCCAAGCCCAATAGATTACAGAGCTAATGTCCCATACCTTTCTTTTCTCTTTTACTCGGAGCACACGAAAGGTCCCCAAAGCATAAGAAGAACACGATTGCATATATATATATATATATATATATATATATATATATATATATATATATATATACATACACACACATACATATGTATATACATATACATAGTCAGTGAGATAGTAGGTAGCAGAAAACGCGTAACCGACTAGCATCGATCCGTTCGTCCGTCTTTTTTCCACTCATCAGAAATCCCTTCTATCCATCTCTCTTTCTCTCTCTCTCTCTCTCTTTTGCTTGCCCTTCGCAAACGGATAACACCATCCTTGTCCGTCTACTCGCACATATAGAATCTCCCCTTGTTTATGGGGTGTTTGCCGCTAGCGTTACCCTCTCCGCGATCGAGCGAGCCGAGCAATATTGAATCCGGAGGTGTAATTGAATTTGCTCTTGTTTCCATGCGCTGATCGAAGAGCGACGTTAAAAGGAAGCGAGCTACGTTCAACGAGAGGGGTAGTAGGCTGATGAAGGGGGTACGGGAAAGGGGGTGGGGGAAGGATTCTTCACGGAATCATCACCCTTCGTAACCTCTCTTCATCCTTCTCTATCTTTCTCTCTCTCTCTCTCTCTCTCTCTCTCTCTCTCTCTCTCTCTCTTACTCACTATCAGAGAAAGAAAGAGAGAGAGGGAGAGATAGAGAGAAAGAGATTTTCGCATGAAACACACGATATCACAGTTATAACGTTCACTCGAGATAAAGATTTCCCCATTTGATTTTCTTTTATTCTTGAAAGAGATCAATATCATTTCTTTTAATAAGAAGGAATTCCTTCTATTATATAATACTCGAAGAACAGTAAGAAGGTTAAGAAAAGTTGTCGAGATAAACCCCGAGATTATTTCAAGTCGATTGCTTCCTCCTTCTCTTTTTCCTCCTCCACCTCCTCTTTCTCCTCCTACCCCCTTTTCACGCACCGAGAAAAATAATGATGATGATAATAAAAATAATAATAATAATAATAATAATAATAATAATAATAATAATGGAAAGAGAAAATACGTAAGTAGTTTTTAATCTTCTTCTTCTTCTTTTTCCTCTCTTTCATCCTCTTCTATCTTTCTTTCCTCGCTTGAAGTAAACGAGCTCTAACAGGGTGTGAGTAATATTTTTTTTGTTTTTTTTTTTTTATCTGTATAATAAAGAAAGGACGAGACAGGATCGAAGCGTATGATGTGCCGTAAAAAAAGGTATCGCCGGGCGATATATTTTTTCTTTTTGTATTTTTTTTTTCTTTCTCTCTCTCTCTCTCTCTCTCTCTCTCTCGTTATACCCCCTTCCCTCCCTATAATCGTTCCCTCGTCCTTCCTTCGTTTTTTTTTCTTTACTTCTTCTTCTTCTTCTTCTTCCTCTTCTTCCCTTCTTTTCTTCCATCTCCTTCTTCTATCTTCTTTATTTTCAGGTAAAAGAACGTTTTGAAAAATCTCTTGAAATCTCTTTTCTACTTGAGCCCGAAACGAAACTCCGCGGCTTCATTTATCCAAATCACTCGTCGTCGTGCTTGCTTTCTAGTACGATGCTCCGTGACGACGTTGACGACGACTACGACGACAACGACGACGACGACGACGACGACCATGGTATTCCCTTTGACGAGCGAGAAAGAGTAGACGAGTGCCAAATAGGGGTGAAAAAGGGAGACAGAGAAAGAGAGTAAGATAGAGAGAGGGAGAGAGAGAGAGAGAGAGAGAGAGAGAGAGAGAAAGAGTGTACGGGAGAAACCACTTTAATTATGAGTTTGGCTCCGGGCACAAAAGTCATCGGCATTACGCTTTACGCCCTTCTTCTTCTTCTTCCTCCTCCTTCAACTCCCCTCCCACTCTCCTTCTCCTTCTTTTTCCTTCTTTACCTCCTTGTTTTTCCTCGATCTCTCTCTCTCTCTCTCTCTCTGTCTCTCTGTCTCTCTGTCTCTCTTTCTCACTTCTGTCATACTCTTTTACAGTTTTCCTTCACTTACATACTCTTTCCAACCAATCTACGTCAACATTTCTCTTCCTTCTCAACTTTCTTTCAACACATTCCATGACCACCTTCAACCTTCCCCCTCTACTCCTTCCCAACCTCCTCATCCTCCTCACCTTCATCCTCCACAACCATTCGTTCGCGTAACTTATTGTTATTCGTTTCTCTCATTTCTCTCGTTTGCCAAATGTATTTTGCTTTTTTCTCACCGAATGAATCTTGAACAAAGATTGTTGTTAAAGAAACGATTGACGTTCTTAAAATAATATCATCTTATCCGATTGGTTTAATAAGACGATTGTTATATCATATAAATGTGATAAATGATTGGTAGAGTTACGTCAAGGTCGTAACTCTTTGGGAATATCTTGAATGTTACCTCGTAAAATTTCATATTATGAAAAATAATGTCTCCTTCGGATTTATGGAATCATTTGAAAAATCAGTGAAAAAATCGATGGGGAGGAAAAACAGGAAAAGAGGTTCTCTTTGTTATTTCATTTGTTAAATCGTACGATTAGTATTAATGTAAATTAATGAAGCGATTTGACAATGTTCCAAGGTCGTAAATCTTGAAGGATATTTAATGTATTTTACTCTGGAAAAATTTACTATTATAAGAAAAATATCTCTGTAGCTTTATCAAATCTTTGATGATCTTAAAAAGTGGTAAACTTTATTATTTGATTGGTTCAATCATTTATGGATATGTTTTAATATGAATGAAAGAAATGGTATTAATAATTTCAAGGTCGTAAATTCTTCGAAAGAATATCTTTAATGTCTCCTCGTAAAGTTTGATATTATGACAAAAATATCTCTCGAACTTTATCAAATCTTCGATGACATTGGAAAGACGTTTTTTTTTTTATTTTTATTATTATGTGATCAGTTAAATCATACGATCAGTTTTAACGTGAATTAGAGAAATAGATTTGATAGTTTGAAATGTCGTAAATCTTGGCAATAGTCTTTAATATCTTCTCGTAAAAATTTCATACCACGGAGAAATCTTTCTCAGAATTATAGAATCATTGACAATCATAGGAAATGGTTTCTTCTTTATTATTATTCGATTAGTTAAATTATACGATTAGCCTTAATAAAAATAAATGAAAGAGATGATTTGTCGAAATGATATTCAAAACTTTAATACCTTTTAAATGCCTGCTCGTAAAATTTGTTATTGAGAAAAAAATGTCGGTATAAATTAAAAAATATATACTCACTTTTATGATTGTATAATATTTTTAATTCCTATGTAAATAAGCTTCCAATAAGTTTCAATTATATTTCCATATTTTGATTTAATCGTTTTATTTCACTAAGCATCTCTCTTTCTCTCTCTTTCTTTCTCTCTTTCTAGAACGCAATTGTTATATTATAAGTCAGAATTCTTTTTTTAAAATGCTAATGATTGACTTACTATGATAAACGAAACAACCGCGTCGACAACTTTCGTTATTAAAGATTTGTCAAAGATGTAATATACTTATCTTCCATTGTGAAAACTCGAAAGAGAAAAGGGATCTCTCAATTAGCACGAAATTGTATTTCGGGGATGACAATGAGTGCATGATTTTTCGTTTCGCCCCTGAGGGAGACAGGATATTACCAAAAGGATAAGCAGTTAAAATCGTTCTCTCTCTCTTTTTCTCTCTTTCTCTCATTCTCTATAATACATATGTATGTATGTGTGCGTACGTACGTTCGTGAAATTCAATTCGTATAGACGAAACGATTACGAGGCGGGTGCGGCTCTTCATCGGGACACCATATGGCTTGTAAACTACTTTCGTCCGCCAAAAAAAAAAGAAAAAAGAAAAGAAAAGGAAAAAATCGCGCATCGTTGCCTCGTTAGTATATATAAAAAGAAGTACATGTTATGTGATAATGCTAAAAATCGATGGCTCGCGATAGCTCAAGAGTCGATTGTTACATTTATTTATATTTCTTTCTTTCTTTCTCTTCTTTGTTTTTCTTTCTAAATATCTTCAGTTTTTAACTTCTTTTTTGTTTTCAATTTTGCAAAGAGTCATTACCAGAGAAAGAGATACAATTTATAACATTTTATTGTTTATTATATCGTAAATTTTGCTTGGAAAAAATTTGAATCAATCGATACAAAAAACTCGTATCTGATTTTATTCAATTTGATTTATTTTAATTTTGAAGGATTATCGATCAACGAACGATAAACTTAAACGACATATTTAAAATTCTAAAATTGCGTTGAACACATCGTATAAATTTTTCTTTCAAAGAAGACGAATCTGTCTGTCGATAATCCATAACTGGTTTTCTATTCAATTAATATTTGTATATTACATAATTATAGAAAAAAAAAACTTCATACGTTGTTAATATTTTTTAATGTATAAAATTTTTATATTTAATTATATTATTAATGATTTATAATGATATATACAAATATATATAAATAGATAAAAGATTAACGTGACATTCTATTATTTTTGTTAACATGGCATTGTGTTATTTTCGTTAACGTGGCATTGTATTATATAAATAAATATATTCGAAATTTCGTAATAGTTCGGAATCGATCGACGTTCGAAGCCATCGCTAGAGCAATGCGATGTTCCACGGTTCCATTTGCTGTGTAATACGCGTTATAGAGAATGGGCAGATGGTACGCCGGAGGTGTCCAGTGGGGTGATTCGCATAGGGCACAGGGTGCGGAGTGATACAGGAGGCGAATCCCAAGCATCCGCGACTGATCGAGGGGTGAACTCGATCGGACGATTCTCGAGTATCCATCGACGTATGAATCCTCGTTTTTGTTCGACTCTTTCAACCAATCGTTCGGATTGCAATTATTTGCGATAAGCGAACCGAATAGACGAACGTAACAACTCTATTCACAAAAAAATTTACATACCATATCCAATATTTATATTACTATTTAAATTTACGATGAATTGAGTTTCGTTCTATGCAAGAAGGGGGAGGAGGGGGAAAGAAGAAAAAGAAAACAAAGAGACAAAACGACCGACAATTTTTATCGAATTTTTCCTTCGGATCGAGATATGCCAATGGATTTAATCAGAATTATATTAAATTGTTTATCCGATTAAATTTTTCCATAAATATTCGTTGACTTATCGTGAAATGACAAAAAGAAAAATAATTAATTAATCAATCAATAGCTGTAGAATCATTATCGATCGTCATCATCATAGTCAAGTGTATCCTCGATCGACAAATGGCGTGATTATTAAATTAAAATTACACGAATGATTCATTATGATTTGTAAAAAAACAACAATTAATCATTTTCATCGAATTTTACTTTCAAATCGAAGAGCCAATTGATTCAATCAGTATTAAATTAAATTATTTATAATTTATATATATTATATATATTTTTTTTTATTATAATTGCAATTAAATTTTTTAACCAAATTTTAGTCGAGTATTCTTGAAATCAAAAATGAAATAACCAAAAGCTATATAATCATTATCGATCGTCATCATTATAGTCAAGTGTCTCCTCGATCGACAAGTGACGTAATTATTAAATTAAAATTACACGAGCAATTCATTGTGATTTGTAAAAAAACAACAATTAACCATTTTCATCGAATTTTACTTTCAAATCGAGGAGCCAATTGATTCAGTCAATATTAAATTAAATTATTTATAATTTATATATATTATATATATTTTTTTATTATAATTGCAATTAAATTTTTTAATAAAATTTTAATTCTCTATCCTCAAAGTCAAAAAATAAATAATCAAAAGTTGTGGTATCATTATCGATAGTAATTATCGATGTCAATTGTCTCGTCGATCAAAAATAAAGTGATTATAAATTAAAATTACGCGATTGTAAAAGAACTTTATATGTACATATATATGCACACACATATGTATATACATACATGCATATACATATATATAAAGAAAAGAGAGCGAGAGCAAGAGAGAGAGAGAGAGAGAGAGAGAATAATACGTCTATACGCGTTCGTTCGCACTTGACGTCTAATTTCATTTTCATTGGGATCCCTTTGGCCTTTGAAAGATTAAAAGGGGGACCATTTAAATCTCCTTTTCGATACGAAAATAAATCGATGAGAACGATCACGCAGCGAGTGTAAACAGTGTTTCGAAACTGTGAAGTTCGCAGTAGAATTACAGATTTCGATCGGGCAAACTGCCAAGTACACTTGCACTCGGCCCTCTTTTCTCTTTTCCATCGTTTCTGCTTGTTCGCACCACCACCACCACTACCATTACTACCTAGCCACCCTTAGAACGAACAGGCGGGGGGTGAGAAAAGTTGCCAACGAGAGAAACAGAGAGAAAGAGAAAGAGAGTGGAGGTCCTAGCGCGAAAAGTGAAAAGCTTGATTTATCGACCATAGAAACACACACACACACACACACACACACACACAAATACACTAATACACTAATACACTTATACAGATCTACTTTCTCTCTCTCTCTCTTTCTCTCTTTCCTTCTCTCTCCCTCTTTCTCTCTCTCTCTCTCTTTAATTTATATGACTTTTTTCGTGGTTAATAGAGTCCGCTTAATAAAAAGATATAATAAATAATGCAGAAAAGCAGTAATAAGAAAGCCTCTCTTCTTTCGTTCGATCGTTTCCAAGCATCGTTATCTGATCGTCTCGCATAATGAGAGTCTCGCATTTTTTATTACCAGAGGCGTCGTTCGAGAGGAGAGAAAGATAGAAAAAATGAAAGAAAGAAGGGATAAAAGGAAAGAACGTGGGGGTGGGAGAGGGTGGGGGAGGGGGTAAAAAAAACTCTAGAAGAGCGAGATTTAAATAAGGCACTTCAGAAACGTCGCGACTTCGAACAAGAAGAGGTAGAGGAGGAAGAGGATGAAGAAGAAGAAGAAGGTGCGTGGGGGTGGGGGGAGAGGGACGGTATCGTCGATATCGCGTTCATCTTGTTAAACAAATAATCCTACGTTTTATCTCTCTTTCTCTTTCATCGACGATTACGTTGGAATATTTCGCATTGCTTGTTTTCTTTTTCTTTTCATTTCTTTCTATTTTTCTTCTTTTATTTCTTTTTCTCTTTCCTTCTTTTTTTATTCTACGCGGGGTTACGGCTACATTTTTCATATTTAGCGTGCAACGTGGGGAAAAAAGGGACGATTTCGTTCGATTAGATAAAAAGAGAGAGGGAGGGAGAGGGAGAGGGAGGTAGGGAGACATATATTCAAAAGAAAGGAAAAAAGAAAAAAAATAAAGAAGATAGACCCGTGAAAAACATTATCCGTCAAGATGAAAGATAGAAGAAAGAAGGGTAGAAAGGGGGAAGTGGGCGGGAGGGAATGGTGGAAGAGAGGGACGAAGGGGTGCTAGTGGGGTTAGAGGAAGAAGCCAAGCCGCTTTAGAGAGATGGATCGAACGCATAAAAATATTTCAATTTCCATTTCGATTACCGCGATAAGATATCTCGAAACTGATTTCTGGTGTTATGTTGAAGCTAAAAAAAGGAAGAAAGAAACAGAAAAGTAAAGGAAAAAAAAATAGACAGAGATAGAGTAAGAAAGATAGAGAGTAAGGAAGAGTAAGAGAGAGAGAGAGAGAGAGAGAGAGAGAGAGAGAGAGAGTGTGTGTGAGAGACGTATTCGTTCCCGTTTTTCTCGTTCTTATCGATAGAAAATAAAAGGGCGGTCGTCGTCGTCATCGTCGTCGTCGTAGTCGTCGTCGCAGAACGAAAGCGACTTTATGTCTCTTTATAATGCGAATGCTCGTGTTCCCAAGCATCGAACGGATCTGCGGAAGGCTATAAAGATTTTTTTTTACGAGTCTCACCCTGTATCGTTCTTCATATTTTATCGGTTAAGAAGGAACCACCCGGGGTGGTGGTAGGGGTGTTGGGGGTGGTGGTTATCCGTACTATTCGAAATCGAAGCGTAATGTATAAAGCGTTTTTAACCATTTCTTTCTTTTTTTTTTCTTTTCCTTTTTTTTATTAATTTTTTTCACGCTTTCGAATAGTATAATCGTAGTACGGCGTCGGCGTTTTATTTTTTTTTTTTTTGACGAACAGATGATTGACATTTTTATAATCACGAAAGTAAATATTTCGAGTGTTCGCTATGAAATTTTTGTTGTTTTAGCAAAAAGAGAAACTCAAAAAAAAATTATCTGCAGGATTAAAGATATTGTTACACGCTTGATAATTTATTTATTTATTTATTTATTCTTGCGGAAGAAAGAAAAAAGAAATGTATAGTTTGTCCATCGTTATTTTCTATGCGAAAGATAACATATCGAAAAAAATTTTCATTTAACAAATAGCAATAGTTTTTTATTTATTTATTTTTTGTATATCTTTAAGATTATCAACTATACAATTATAGAGAGTACAATGAATTACATGTGATGTGTGTATATATTCTATATATATACTCACACACACGCACGAATAAGTTTTCATTATTTACAAATAATACGTCACGTATGCACCGAATATGCAGAGTTCATTCTTAATACATATATCTATTGAATAAAATATGCAAAGCATACGGATAATTCAGTATCCACAGAATAGGAAATAACATTCTGGAAATAAATGTATAATTTAATATAAATCTGCTCTTACAAATCCAACATCTTTGGCTTCCTTCTACAAAGAAATATTCATTAGCATTATCGTCTACAATCTAATTATATCATTTTTTTTAAATTATTATTAAAAGTGAGAACTCGTTTTTTTTTATAGAAATTAATCCTTGAGCTCGACAAACTCATAAACTCGTTTGTTTCGTAAGTCAAATTACCTAATACATGTTTAGAATCAATCAATATACATATATTTAGGAAATATCGGAGTCTAGTAGGTCAATTTTTCATTTTTAATCAATAATATGAACGACATGTCATTATAACGTTTATTATATTCAATAAAATCCATACCAGACTATTTAATTCGGTGATAAAAATTGACTCAATGTAATAACGATTGAACTAATTAAACGTTTGTCCAACAACAATTATATACCTACACACAATACAATTTCGTCTATAATATTTTTCTATCATCAATCTAATACTAATATCAATAATAATAATAACATCAGTTCCAATCGATCATACGTTTTTAATATAACGTACGATGTATGGGCATATATAAAAGTATTTTATTTTCGTGGTATTATATTATTCTTTTTCTCCTTTCTTTCTTTTTGTTCTTTTTTCACGTATTTATTGTATCATCGATTACCTTAGAAAATTAATCGACCTCGAAGTTCCGAACCCTCCTTCTCTCCCTCCCACCCACCTCTCCTATCCACTTCACCCTCTCCAACGCCAAAAGAAACATTCTTCTCTTTACCCCCTGGCTCGCTCGCACTGTCTCACGACGTTTAAAAGCTTAAATCACTGCGCTGACAGCCGCAGAGTGTAATTGTTACTCCTCCTTGGACCACCCCCCGGGCGTAAAGCGGCCATAACTCAAACGTCCCGGTATGCTTTTTCCTTTTCTTTATCCTCTGCTACTATCTCCGACTTCCTTCCTTCCTTCCTTCTCTCTCTCTCTCTCTTTCTCTCTCTCTCTCTCTCTCTCTCTCTCTCTTCATCCTTCACGCGTATTCTCCCCTCCCAACTACTCCCCCTCCCTCCCTCCTACCATCGCCCACGAAGGTGTGGAAGCTTTATTTCGAGCAAGGAGCGGCCATTTAATTTCCATTCGCAAAGCGAGCTCGAGTCTCGCGACGAATGGCCGAAGTTTTCTTTTCTCGTGGCACCCTTCGTATCAGAGGCACCACCACTCACATTAGCTCGGTTCAACCCTCGACTCGGTCGAACGATCTTCTTCTTATTCGAGTACCCTATTAATTAAGAAAATCAACGGGCAAAAGAAAGTTTTGCTCGGTTCCTGCTAACGTCGAAACCTCCGTGAGAATGAAGATGGAACTCTCTCTCTTTCTCTCTTTCTCTCTCTCTCTCTCTCTCTCTCTCCTATATATAGAGATATGTAGATATTTATATATTAGTATTTAAATGAGAGAACGTATATATTGGTTTTTATGATAAGTTCCTGACGTTGATTAGTTCTGTGCGTATATTGAAAGGACGTGCGATCAAGACTTAGTAATCGTTTATTTTTCTTTTTCGGCGATCTGCTTTAACAAATAAATGTGTTCGATTGAAAATGACGAAGAGATATATTTTATAATTAAATTAGAAATGTATGTTAGTGCAATTAAGTGCGTACGTTGAAAGAGGGACGTTCTCGATCGAGACTTGGTAATTGTTTCCTTTTCTTTTTTTTTGTTAATTTCTTTTTCGTCAATCTACTTTAATATTGTATTCGATCGATGATGACGAAGAGATGTATTTTATAATTAAATTAGAAATGTATTAGTTTTGTGCGTATATTGAAAGAATGTTGATGTTCGATCGGGACATGGTAATTGTTTTCTTTCTCTTTTCTTTTTTTTAATTTGTTTTTTGGCTATCTACCTTAATATCATGTTCGATTGAAAATGACGAAGAGGTTATTTTATAATTAAATTAGAAATGTATTAATTTCGTGCGTATATTGAAAGAAGGATGTTCGATCGAGACTTGGTAATTGTTTCCTTTATTTATTTATTTATTTTTTTTGTTAATTTCTTTTTTGTCAATCTGCTTTAATATTGTGTTCGATCGATGATGACTAGAATAAGATGATTAATCGATTGATGCACGGAAAGATATTTCAGCGCTGACAATGATCAAAGAATCAATGACATTTCATTTGATAGATAATAATCGGCGCGCTACTGGGATTCGTGAAACAGGTGATATATTAAATTTGTCGAAAGGTTATTGCGTTTACGGGGGGAGAGGACGAAGGAGGGTACTTTTAATAGAAATTAAAAATGACAAAAATTCGATACAACTTTTTTTTTTATAAAAAAATACTTTCGCCTATCTCTTTTAGCGTGTACGTGTACGTATGTATGTATGTACATATACGTACATATATACATACGCACAGTATGCATACAGGCACGAACTTTTAGGTAGAATCGATGTTTGGAAAGAACGAAAAAAAAAAGAATGAATAAGAAATAAAAAAAAAAAAATAAACAAATAAATCAAAAAAAAAGACAACGTTAGACAGTATCGAGAAAAGTTTCTTTCTCGTCGAAATTCGAAAGCTTCCCTTCCGTTTTTTTCCAGAGAAAAAAGTGAAACAGATGAAATAGAATAAGAGATAGCGAATTGGAATCGCGGGTATCTGTTCGTGACGCCCACTCTCTCTCTCTCTCCCTCTCTCTCTTTCTCTCTCTTGGTCTCCCTTTTTTTTCCTTCAACGTTTTTCCATTCTCTCCTCTTCCTCTACGGGTTCGAGCTAGTACAAGAGAGCCAACGAAATCCCCTCGATAGGTTTAGTAAAGGGCGGTGCCTTTCGCGCTCGGTGGCATTCTGCTGGCGACAAAAGTAGACTTTTCTTGCAAGGACGTCGGTATATTTGTTCGGAAGCGAATCCACGCCTGCTTTCTGACACACTAAGAGAGAATGAGAAGGAGAGAGAGAGAGAGAGAAAGAGAAAACGAGTGAGTGAATGAACAAGAGAGAGAGAGAGAGAGAGAGAGAAGTGGGAATCTGTCGAGTGCAGATGATCCATTGAAACTAATCCACCAAGCAATCGTATCTTTCTCTATTTCTCTCTACTATTTCTCTCTCTCTCTCTCTCTCTCTCTCTTGTTCATTCACTCACCCACTCGTTTCGACCACCCGCAAGGCCATTCATCGACATGTGATCCTTTAACTTCGTCACGTGTTGGTATCGTATATCGACTAAAACGAGCTTTTCTATTGGCATTGTTCATTTCTAAATTCTATTTCACTTGTTTTTATTTCGCGTTGATTCGTAGGACAGACGAATTTATTGCGTTTTTTTTTATCGTATTTCTTTTCTTTCCTTTTTTCTTTGTTTTGTGTTTTTTTCCCTTTTTTCTATTTTCTATTTTATACCTTGGTATACACGCTTACGCCGTGTGTTTTAGCATATTACAAGGATACTTTTCAGATACGCGAATTCGTCCGCTTATGATGTAAGCCTTTGTTATAATATACGAACAATGCTTGTTATATATAAATAATAAACTTTCATAACGTATCGTACATACTTCCGGACATTTTCTTGCTTCGGATATACTTCTTCGGACATACTTTTTTGTAAAATTGAGAACTTCTTTTTTGTTCCCTTTTTTTTTTCTTTGAGATTCTGCTAAGAAGTTCCCCGAAGTTGATATTAGGTACGGTTATATGGAGTAATTAACGTGATAGATGAGAAATTACGAAGCTACGATAAAATTTGATTACAATTTATAAAATGATAAGATCTAAAGTTTTATCAGATCCGATCGTCTCAATGTAGATTCTGTAAAAATATTAAATTCGATTAATAATCTTTGAAGAATATCTTTCCCCCTTGCGATTTATATATTGAATAATATTTGAAACGATATTGGAGAAAAGAAGAGAAGTGTTACGATTGCGACAAAAATTATTTCTCCAATTCTATATCACACTCACACACACACACACCCATCCATCCATCGAAAACTCTTCTATATGTATCGCCTGAAAAAAAAAACAAACCAACAAATATAAAAAAGAAAAGAAAAGATTTTGTTCAATTTGAAAAATACTACTCGGCGAATACTACTTTCGTTACTCGAGTTTTATCTATCCTTCTTTACGTCACGATAATCTCGAAGAAAGATCGAAGTATTAGAGTAGTCGATTGTATAATTGACGTTTATACGTAATTACATCGTCGACGGTCGACAGTTACATACGTAATTATGTTTGACGATAGATCGATGTATATCTCGTTTACTCTCTCTTTCTCTCTTTCTCTTTCTTTCACTCACTCAGTCACCCTCTAATGCAGAGACTCGTAGATTAGCCGGAATTGCCTTGGAGAAGGAAAGAAAAGAGTGAGTGAGAGAGAGAGAGAGAGAGAGAGAGAGAGAGAGAGAAGAGAAAAGAAAAGAGAAGAAAAAAAAATATCAGTAATACGTTCAAGGCCCACGTGCTCTTTGCCTACGTCACATTGTATCCTAACGATCGCCGTAACCATAAGCGCGCTCGCGCTCACCACCTCTCATAACGACCGTTATTTGTCTCTACCACGCATAACACTACGATATAAAGCAGACTACGAACACGTTCGAGCCCTTCCTCCATTCTTTCCTTCTTTCGACCCTTCGCATTAGACAACTTTTCTTTCTTTTACCGATCTGTGTGTGTTTGTGTGTGTGTACTTAGTACATTCCATATTATACACGTTGATATCTTTCGTTAGATTTTATTTGTCATCATGGGGAAGCCAAAATTTTGATCCCACTGCCAGACACGACCTTCTCTTATCATCGCGTTTTATTTATTTATTACGTCATAAATAGCTTTGATTCGTTATTATACGAGTGCTTGTGACTGGGAGATAGATGGAGGAAAGAAAGAGGGAAGTGAGATCGACGGAAGAGTGAACGTTTCATTTGTTTAAAAAAAAATATAAAAACAGGTAATATCGATAGAAAGAGCAGTCGAATTTATCGAAGTGACGATATTATTGTTTCTCACTTATTTTTTTATTTTTTTTTTTTTTTTATATTCGTGCATTAAATAATTCTGAAAGAACAATGTTTATTAATGACTATTTCAAGTACACTTTTATAATTGATAAAACTATATTGTTATTAGTTGTCGTTAGTATCACGTGATCTTGACCGTTTACGTTTACATTGACACTTCTAATTTATTATTTGACAAGTAACGTACGTATTCGTCCGATCGATGTTTACGAAATATTCGTCAGTAATGTATTATAATATCCTTATATAAAGGATTTATCGTAATCGATATTAATAATTAATAAAGAAAAAAAATAACAATAACAACAACAATAATAATAATAATGATAATAATACTAATAATAATAATAATAATAATAATAATAATAATAATAATAATAATAATAATAAAAGACGAACAAACGACGGATATTATTATGATTCGAATACAAATATATTAAAATAATGATTAAAATGATATTTTGCAAATAGAGCGGGATAGAAGGGGGAGGATAAACGAACGATCGATCGAACCATTTCTCCTTCCAATAAGAAAATATACAAATAATGATAATAAAAGAAAAATAAAACAAAAAATAAAACAAAAAAATATATCCAACAATCATTAACCACTCAAACTATAACACCTACGTATGTATGTAAGCAAATAAATGAGTAAATAAGCGAGCAAATGTTTAAGCAATTATATACGTACTAACTTACGTATCGACGGTTTTCATTCATTCATTTCATTCAATCGAAGAATTTAGCTTTACTTTTATTTCCGCGTACGTCATCCGATTTTTTGCCGATTCGTTGCACCATCTATGGCGCCTAACGTGGTTGTTCAATCGAGAAAAGAAAGACGACATATTATATATATATATATATATATATATATATATATATATATATATATATATATATACATTATACACACACACACACACACACACACACACACACACACACACACAAACACACACACACAAACACACTCACACATAAAAAGATACGGAAACTGTAAGAGCGTCTCGTTCGAAAAGCTACGTAAGATTGTCGAGGGAGACTCGAGAAGAACATTTCACTCTCTCTATTTCTCTCTCTCTCTCTCTCTCTCTCTCTCTCTCTCTCTCTCTCTTTCTCTCTTTCTCAAAAGAAACAAATGACAGTTGGGAAAAGTTTCTTCTGTTTCCCCCTCTCCTAAGCCCTACCCGCACCGCATCACTCCTCTCTCCTTTTCCTCGCGTTCCAGTCTCTGATTTCCTCATTAATTTCGCGGGATCAATACTAATGTCTTTATTTTTTGTGTCGTCCGTAGAAGAAAAACAACGTCGCCCGGTTGCCTTCTCTCTCTCTCTCTCTCTCTCTCACACACACACTCTATCTCCATCTTTTTCTCTCACTTTTCTCCTCTTGTCTGATTCCCCGTTTGATTCTCGTCCTACATCTCCGACTCCCATTTGGAAATTCTCCCGTTGGAAAGCGAAATTTATTCCCCTACTCTCTCATGTAATACATTTCGCGAGACTAGGATGACTCTATTTAGAGAGAGAGAGATAGAGAGAGGGAGGAACGAAGACGTATTATCTTCTCTTTCCGTTTGACGAAAGCTTAAACGAGAAAGTGGAAACAAGATGAGAGCCAGAGAAAAGGGGAGAGAGAGAGAGAGAGAGAAAGAGAGAAGTGTAGTTCCGTAAGTACTTAGATATAACTCGTCTCTTCCGCATCGAAGATCAAGTTACCGGAACTAGATCCTCTTTTGCGGTTTAGTGTTCCTTCGACTTCTCTTCCTTCTCCCTTCTCATCTCTTTCCCTTTCCTGAGGCATCTTTCTATTTCTCTCTCTCTCTCTCTCTCTCTCTTTCTCTTTCTCTTTCTCTCGCTCACTCGCTTTCTCACTCGCTTTCTCGTTTATAGCTCTATTGTTGAAACTTTGGGTACACTCCTTCGTTGCTAATGACGAATTTCCTCGTTTGAACTTATATCTACGTTAACAATGATTAATGACCCTAAGCAAAAAAAAAAAAAGGATATAAAGGAGATTGTAAAGAAAGAGAGGTCGAATTTTTCGGACGAAAGTTTGTCGTTTTCGATTGCGACGATTAAGAAGATTCCAGAATGTAATATAAACGAACGCGAGCGAATTAAAAAATCTAGAATAAGGTAATAAAATCAAAGGATAAAATCGATGGTGGAATCAATGATAAAAATAGAGATAGATAGATAGATAGAGAGAGAGAGGGAGAGAGAGAGAGAGAGAGAGAGAAGTGAATACGATCGAGATAAAGAGAGAAGCCGATTAAAACCGCGATTCATAATTGTTTGATATAATTTTTAGTCGAACATTGAAACAAAATCGAAAGAATTGAAAATCTTCGATTGAGGGATACGAACGGATAAAATCGGTAATTGGATGAAAGATAGAAAGAGAACGAGAAAGAGAGAGTGACAGAGAGGGAGATATATAATCCGAATGTTTTAATATCGATAGAAAGAGAGAAGATAAAAATCATGAATGGGACGGTCGACATAGTTTTTATCTTATGATTGAAACAAATTCAAACGAAATGTATACGAAAGCGAGAGAGAGAGAGAGAGAGAGAGAGAGAGAGAGAAGGCTAGAATACGAATGTTTTAAAATCAATAGGAAGAGAGAAGAATATAAAAATACATGAATGAGACGATTGAAACAATTTTTATCTGATTGAAAGCAAATTCAAACGAAATGTATATATTAAAAAAATAAAGCGTACGAATTAAAAATTATTGATTAAAAGAAACGAAAGGATATAATTCGCCGACCGAATGAAAGATAGAATGAGAATGAGTGAAATGGGGATAATATACGAATGTTTTAACATCGAGAGAAAGAGAGAAGAAGATTAAAATTATGGATGGGACGGTCGATATAGTTCTTATCTGACAATTGTAACAAATTCAAACTGAATGTTTTAATCTCCGGATCCAATTAAAAATTCTCGATTGAAACGTAGGAAAATATATTAATCGTTAATTAAATGAAAGATAGAAAGAGAAAGAGATCGAAGAGATTTAGAGATATAAATAATAAATCATATTTATGATATAGTTTTTAAATTACCATTGAAAGCAAATTCGAAGGAAAAAATATGATGGAAATGAGGGAAAAATAGGTGAAATACGTCGAAGAAATAGAAAGATTTAATCGATGATTCAACGAATGATATAATAAGAAGAAAAAGTAGAGAAAAAGAGTAATACGATACGAATGTTTTTAACATCGATAGAAATATGAGTAGGAGATAAAAATAATGATTCGTATGATTGGCATAATCTCAACCTGACGATTAAAACGAAATTCGTACGAAACGTATAAAAGAAAAGCAAACAAATATGAGTATTCTCGATTATCGAATGGTAAGAAGATACGAATGTTTTAACATATGAGAAAAAGAGAGAAGAAGATGAAAAAATCACGAGCGAAACGATTGACACAATTGTTAACTGACGATTGATGGCAAATTCAAACGAAATGCGTGCAATAAAAAATGAAGCGATCGAATTAAAAATTATCGATTGGAAGAAACGAAAGAGATATAATCGGTAATCGAATGAATGATAAAAAGAGAAAGAGGAATATGATACGTACGAATGTTTTAACGTCGATGAGTGGGATATAAAAATAATGAATCGAAAGATGGTTGGCATAATTTTTAACTGACGATTGAAAGCAAAATTCGGTGGAAATATTATGAAGGAAATGAAAGGAAATTGGATTGAATACGTCGAAGAAACGAAATTGAATGAATACGATGAAAAAATGAAATATATAATCGGTAATTGAATGAATGATAAAAAGATAGATAGATAGATAGATAGATAGAGAGAGAGAGAGAGAGAGAGAGAGAGAGAGAGAGAGAGAGAGAGAGAGAAAGAGAGAGAGAAAGGAATACAATATATTTTACATAAAATAGAGAATATTTTAATATCGAGAGAGATATAAAGAAGAAGATAAAAATAATGAATCAGTTGGTTGACATATTTTTTGAATCGACAATTGAAAAGAAATCCAGATGAAATATGAGGGAAACGAAGGAAAATGAGGGAACATAAAAGATCTCAATTTGGTGAATAAAGTCGGAAAAGATAAGACCGGTAATGCCTATGAAAGATAGAGAAAAATAAAAAAAAAAAAAAAAAAAACAAAGAGATAGAAAGAAAGAAAGAAAGAGAGAGAGAGAGAGAAAAGAAAGTATCGACAAGTAAAGAGTATCGGAAGACGATGAAAAGTTGGAGAAGGAGGAGAGTTTAAGAAAGTGGAATCGCAAGGGCTGCTGCTGCTACTGCTGGTGTTGCTGCTGCTGCTGGCACTACTGCCACTACTTCTACTACTGCTACTACTACCACTGTTGGTGACTGCGGGTGGTAGGAGTGGCGGCTCTGTCACGCAGAGAATTAGTTCAGGATTAACTGGTGGGGCTTCAAGGTGATTATTGGAGCTTTGCCAGTTGGAAGACGATAAGACCCTGTTAATCAGCCAGCCTCTCCTTATTCCTCCTCCTTGACGATCCGAGCAAACACTGTTCCTTCCTTCCTTCTCTTCTTCTCTCTCTATCTCTTTCTCTTTCTCTCTTGTAACTCTTCAACACCGGACAATGATATTCGTTCCGTGACGAGACCTCTCTTTCTCTCTCTCTGTCTTTGAAAATCCCAGGAGCTCATCTTCCACCTTTTCGGGGTTTCGTCGTGGACGTCCTTTAAAGAGAAAGAGAGAGAGAGAGAGAGAGGGAGGGAGGGAGGGAGGGTGGGTGAATAGGAAGCCTCATCTTGAATCTCCTTTCTACAGCGAAACCTTTACACACTCTCTCTCTCTCTCTTTTTCTTGACTCTTTAACAAGTATAAGAGGACTCTTGGATAGTGGTGAGCTGATTACCAGAACATTACCTCGTAGAGTCTTCTCCCCCCTTTCTTTTTCTCCCCCACCTCTCTTACTTCTTTTTCCTATCGTTCTTATACTTATTATTATTATTATTATTATTATTATTATTATTATTATTCTCATTATTACCATTATATTGTCATTGTATCGGGTGGACAAAGGGCAAGCAGCACAGCGTTCCAACGTTTCCTGGCAACTCGAGCGGACTGTTTTTGCCAGAAATATATCCGGGAGGGTAAAGTTAATGACGGACGGTTATACAGACGGGACACGAAAGGTCGTATTCTTCTCGGTTTGCCTTGCTTCGATGCGTAACCATAGAGAGAAAGAAAGAAAGAAAGAGAGAGAGAGAAAGAGAGAGAGAGTGAGAGCGAGAGAGAGATAAAGAGAGGGAAAATACGAATTTACGAGTTATATTGTAAACGTCGAAAGAGGAGACACGCGTGTCCTCCAGAACTAAGAAATATACATACTTATGTAACAAAAAGAGAGTAAGAGAGATAGGCAGATAGAGTGAGAGAGAGAGAGAGAGAGAGAGAGAGAAGGAGATGGAAGAGTACAAAACGATTAATTTCCGTGGCGGATGGCCCAACGATAAATTCGCTCGGCGTACGTAAAGAATGAGGCGCGATTTCCTCGACGGTGATCAAGGAGATTCTCCATTACCTGAGACAGGCCGATCGCGAGTGAAACACTGCCAATAAAAGTTCTCTTCCGCTCGTATACCGACGTCAAAAGAAGGGGGTATACAGAGGAAAGATGAGCCGACAGGAAGTGTGTCCCGGTAACGATCGATGTCTAAAATAAGAGCCAATATAAGTTGTTTCATACGTCAACCCCCCGTTTGAGCCGTCGTAAATACTAGAGAATAAAATCTTATCTATCTATATATATATATATATATATATATATATATATATATATATATATATATACATACATATAAAATTTTATATTTGTGTGTGCCTGTGTGTTTGGATATTGATAATCGAAAAGATTCTATTTTAGATGGAAAGAATTTTATGTTTTTTTAAAAGAAAACATTTTTTATATAGTTAGTTTTATATATTTTTTATACATAAAAAGCATTTATATATATATATATATATATATATATATATATATATATATATATATATATATGTATATAATGCATGATAATTATCTTACTTTAAAGAGATTTCATAAACTTTTCATTGAAATAAAATTTTCATTATTTTTAAGATATTAAAAAAGATATGTCGACCAAATAAAAATTACATTATATTCAAGAAAGGTTTTTTGCAAGAGTATTTTCATATAAAAATAATACTCATTTTCATTATTACAGAACGGCGAAAGATTTAATTCAGTTTATAAATGATAATTTCATTAACGCGCATTTTTTTCGAGTTTAAACGTGTTATACGTATATATACGTAAATAAACATACAGACATATATATATATATATATATATATATATATATATATATATATTATATATATATGTATATATATATATATATATATATATATATATATTTATATATATATTTATACGTATTTACATTTATTCAATATATTCGAATGAATATTCCAAATACACTCACACATTATTTTTAATACATTTGTATATATATATTTATATAATACTATAATACATTATTACAATTTTCCTCGTATCAGTATCGATTAATTCTAATGGATTAGAAAAATTTTTTGATAGAATATTTATAAGGCAGCGCGTTATCGTGAATGTCCATAATAAGAAAGGGAGAGCATCCAATTTCATACGTTGAATTTAGGTGGACGTAACGAGGTAAGTGGAATGAGTATAAAAAAAAGAAAAGTGGGTTGGGTTCGGGTGAGGAGGAGTAGGAGTAGGAGGTGTTGGTGTTGGTGGTTGAGGAGGAGTAGGGAGGGGGGTAATAATGCGCTCGTGAGAAACGATGCGTCATTCCTTTCCATAACTGTTTCTCCCGCAAACGTCCCCAAGGATCTCTAGGAACCCTCACACGAGAGAGAGATATCGGTTAGTCGTGCGAAACGAGATACGTACCATTCGTCTATCTCTCACTTTCATCTCTTTTGGTATATCCTAGAAACCGTCATCGCCGAACACTAACACACAAATGTACACACAATGCATGAACGCGGTCGCGCGTTCTCTCTCGCGCGCGCACACACACACACACACACACGGACAAATGGAGTTACGTAGATACATACGTATGTACGTGGAATCGTGCGATCGTATCCTATTTTTTGAAACGAAGATTGATAATTATCTCGAATCGTTCGAAATTATTTACGTTTCTTTTTTTTCGTAGTTTTTCTGCGTAAACGGTGTATCGTTGAAAAAGTGTAAATATAGATCGATCGATAAATAGGTACGATTTGAGAGACATTTCTTCGATTCGTTGATATTAGCAATTTTTTGTTAGAATTAATTATTTGAGGGGAAGAAAATTACGTTGAAATATATTTTGGTCCTTTTTCTTTGTATATCGTAAGTGAAAGTTGTGAAAAGAATATGTGTGTGTGTGTGTGTGTGTGTGTGTGTGTGTGTGAGTGTGTGTGTGTATAGTGCATTGTACGTGCAAAATATATTAGAAAATGTTTATTTGATCATCTTGATACGTTTGTTAAATATCGTGGTGTGATTCTTAATAATTTTTTCTATTAATTAAAATGTGTGTTAATTTTAGTCGTATATATAAACGAAATAAATATAAATGAAACATTTTTCGTTGAGTTTAATTGACAGAGTGAATAATAAAAAATTTCTCTCTCTCTATGCACACACACACACACACACACACACACACACACACAATGATACTCTTATTTATAGATTTAAAGGAAATAATAAAACTATAAATTTGTATTATAAAATATCGTAAACATTTATTAGGTTCGTTCATAAATAAACGTTGTTTCATTTTAAGAACAATTGTTCATGAAACAACCTAATATCTTTATTACAGATATCGTTTAAATATTCTCCTACAATATCCAAAAGAAAGAATAAAAAAAAGAAGAAAAGAAAAGAAAAAGACAATTCCGTTTCTTTGAATAGTAAATCATTTCATTTTCTTTTCTTATTCTTTTTTTTCTCCCAAATTCTTTCAATTTCATCTCCAATCGAATCCAATTCTATTGAATTCAATTCAATTGGAATGAACGTGAAAATACAATCGTAGATCCTATTACATGTAAAATAAATTCATCGACAGAATTTCATTGTTCAATCTCTAATCAATGATCTCTGACCGGTCTT
Source organism: Dolichovespula saxonica (assembly GCA_911387935.1). NCBI lineage: Eukaryota > Metazoa > Arthropoda > Insecta > Hymenoptera > Vespidae > Dolichovespula > Dolichovespula saxonica. The sequence continues at coordinate 1,039,632 of OU427010.1, forward strand.
GATCGTTTATCTACGGTATATGTTCGACGTGTTCTATGTCGTTACATAGTCTTTACATTCCCAACACACCTATGGGATCCTAAAACAAAACATCGATTAAGGTCGTCCTCGTAAACATACGTACGAGAACGTATGAGAGTATGGTGGTCCATGATTGACGTTTCTGGTCTAGACATCTGCCATGAAATGGTTAAGCGGCTGGTCCGATATATCCACGTTATTAGCTGCGGATTAAGGGTCTCTCTCTCTCTCTCGCTCTCTCTCTCTCTCTCTCTCGATCGTGCCATATGGGCGCATGCGCATGCATCGTCGCGTACGTCACTGCATATTAATTATTATGCGGTACGAGTTAAATTGCACTTACGTATTTCCCCGTACGATTCGTTTGACAGAACGCGCATACATCTCTGATGTATTTGTTGGTCCGAAGGGTCGAAAAGGGTTTTGGGTTTCATAACGTACGAGTTAACATCGAAACGTTGCAATTTTGTTTCGTCGTTAAGCGTATAACTAAACCATATAGAAATAACAAAATGAATAAATAATTAGACCAATGTTCTTCTTTATTTAAAAAAATTTTTCTTTATTTTTGTTTCATTATACCCAGATTTATTAATTATTTAGGAGTACAAAACAGAAAAAAAAAATTATAAGTCGTTTGGGATATGTCTGTTGTGTTAAAGAACGTTTTGTTCGCGCTAGTATTTCTAATTTTATATTTGTGTTACTTTTATACACATTTTTCTTTGTCTTTTTTTTTTCTTTTGTAATTATTAACGATCTCTTCGATGCTCTTTTTTTTGTATTATTTCATGTTTACTTACGTTGTTTTCCAATTTTGGTTAACGTTTAATTCGCAACAACTTAGCCCGTAATTATGTAATGTAATGGATTCATTCGTTTAATACTTTTTATATGCGTTCTATGTAGATAACGTATTATCGATTACGTTCGTTTAAAAAGACAACTGTCCATCGTATTTGTTTATTTTTAATCATTATTGACAACTCTGGTAAAAACTTTTCTAGAAAGCAATATGGATTCTGTAAACGACTATTGTTTACGATTGTATACGATTGTATACGATTTTGTACGATTGTGTCAATTGTGTACGAATGTATACGAATGTATACGAATGTGTACGGTTGGTACGAATGTATACGAATGTGTACGATTGTGTACGAATCACTGTAACCTTGAAAATCGATCGGTTTTCCAATGGTAAAGGGGTCCTTGAACGATTTCCGACTTGGCGTCTCGCCAAGTTACGAGGTGAACGTCATTGCATCGAGGTAAAGCGGAAAAAGCGAATCAACGTGCGCCGCATCGTCCGTCCAACTATTATTTCCGTGCGATTAGTAATTTCCGCGTGTGTAACGTTGTCACCAGAGTTGTCCGAAGGTCAACCTTGAGAACAGACTGTTGTCTTTGTGAAAAACGCACGTAGTCTCATATTATTTCAGCGAAATTCAATCAATCTAAAAACAATTATTCGTATCGATTAATACCATCGTATACCTTAATATTTATTTTATAACGAGTATCGATTTAACAGAATTTTAACGAACAATGATTGATATGTACAATTATTTTGAATTGAGTAGATATACAATTGTAAATTAAAATAATTTATTTGTTATATCAATTTAAACAACGAAGAAAATTAAATTATTTAATTCCAAGAATATTTCATATTTCATATTTAAGATTGAAATTTGAATATTTCATATTTAAGATTTTAACTAATCTATAGATTTTGGTCGATATCAAAACAATAGTTATCACAACATTCGATTAATCGTTTTAACAATAGCAAACTCGAGAGAACGAAACGATCTAAATAATAATAATAGTGAAAATAATAATAATTATTATTACACGTTCGTTTTTCTTGTTTTATTTACTTCAACGAAGAGGAAGAAAGAATGCAAGCGAGAAGAAAGAAAAAATGAGAGAGAGAGAGAGCCAGACAAAAAATCTCGAACTTTCATTTACCGTGAATGCAAAGAATTAGAAAACAAAAATCTTACGACAACCATTCGCCTGACATTAAAACTTTCTTATATCTTTTTATCGCATTGAAAAAGGAAAAAAGGAACAAAAAAATATACAAACAAGAAATAAAAAAAAGATATTAGAACGGTTAGGCCGTATAATTCATGAAAAATAAATGTCGTAACAATTGACACTTTAGTGACTCGACTCAATATCTCTTTTCTCGTTTCCATAGTCATATAGCCATAAAGTATGGGTCTTGGGAAAAGGTAAAACACACACACACACACACGACTAACACACACACACCCTCCGTATATATTATAGGTATTCATCCGTAATATTTGTTTATGTCTATACATTTTCTGAGAACGTATCGTCAGTAGATTTTGAAACGTGGGGTCGTCCTCAACATTGTCGTCGTCGTAGTCGTCGTAGTCGTTGTAGTCGACGTCGTCGTCGAGGGGACGTTAAAGTGGCCCCGTTTCCAAGTCGCTGCTTCGAACCCCTCGTCTCTCTCCCTCCCACCCTCCCTCCCTCTCTCTCTCTCTCTCTCTCTCTCTCTTTTCTCTCCTCCCTATCGAGAAGTACATAATCCTGAAGGCCTAATAACATATTCCTCTGGGGAGAGCAGGTATGGACTATACACGTATAAACTAACACATAGACGTATTCACGAATACGAGCGTATATTCCCGTGGTGCGCCAGTAGGAAAGCTTGTCCACCCTCTTCCACGAGCGGTTCTACCCGTCCGATCCAATTCCATCTATCCGTAGGGGTTGTCGGATGTGCCGTGGCCACACGAAGAGAGAGAAAATGAGAGAGATAGGGAGAGGGAGGCAGAGAGAGATAGATAGATAGAGAGAGAGTGAGAGAGAGAGAGAGAGAGAGAGAGAGGAAGGGGAGAGATGGCTCTCAACGTCGTGCTCTTTCCTCTTTCCTTAACTTTCTCCCACTCTTCTTCTACTTTTTCTTCTTCTTCTTCCTCTTCTTCTTCCCCTTCTTCCTTTTCCTCTTCTTCCGTATTTCTACTAACTAACACACAGGGAAAGAAACGTCTATCGAAGGTCACACGAAATTGGGTAGTTCACGGGCTATTACCTTGGTCGATCGACGTTAACGATAAATTTCGCTATGTCGGTTAGTTCAGTTACTTCTTCTCGATGAAGAAAGAAAGAGAATAGAGAAAGAATAGAGAGAGAGATAGAAAAAGAGAGAGAGAGAGAAAGAGAGAGAGAAATGGGGGTGGAGAGGGCGATATAAATCCAATGGATATTTCTCTAACAATGTCCAGTATATAAAAGTCGATAAAAATTACGTCTCTCTTTCTCTCTCTTTCTTTCTCTCGAGTATTAATATTTATTGAAAATCGTTAGTTTGTTTAATAGTTAGATAACTAAATAGAGAACATCGTGAATGGATGAGTGATTTTTTGTCATCAGGTTTTATTACGTCAAACGAAATTCATTGATATGCTAATAGGAAAGTGCGAGGAACGAATTTCATTCTGATCGAAGATATATATATATATATATATATATATATATAGTGAGATATTGAGAGAGAGAGAAAGAGAGAAAGAGAGAGAGAGAGCAAGTTTTCCCTAGGGCACGCGTGTACCAACGACAAAGAGAGAGAGAGAGAGAGAGAGAGAGAGAGAGAGAGAGAGAGAGAGAGAGAGAATGGGAGAGGGTGTACAACGCGTTATAACCAAATTAGTCGATACTTCGATTTATTAGCAGCGTCCCTAAACCTTCCAGCTCGATTCGAATTTCTTGGTCTCTCTCTCTCTCTCACTCTCACTCTCTTACTCTCTCTCTCTCTCTCCCTCTCTCTACTTCGAACTCGTTTATCCCTCTTCCTCGTTCTCGAATATATTGAGTTATGCTGTACATTATGAATGTATGAAATATAAGTTAACTCGCAAGATTGCTTTGGATCGATCAATGAAGATCAGAGAGAAAGAGAGAGACAGATAGATAGATAGAAAGAGAGGGAGAGAGAGAGAGAGGGAGAGGGAGAGAGAGGGAGATAGGGGGAGTAGAAAGAATCGATCGACTTTCCCTAAAAGGCAAAAAACTATGAGCTCTTCCCAGCGTCGAATGGCAAAACCATTATCAAGATTAAACGTTGCGTTGTTCGCAAATTTTCTGGACATTTTTCGGACGTTTCGTATTATCATTCATGATTACGTGACGCATAGGAAGAGCTAAAAGGGTTACTTTGTCGGTGATAGAGAAGGCTCGTACCAAAGGGTGAGAACGAAAGAGACGTCGATGAAAATGGATCTATCCTGCGTTTTCTCGATCTCTTTCTCTCTCTCTCTCTTTCTTCCTCTCTCTTTATCTCTTCCAACACGCCACACGCACATACATATACACATACGTTCTCTTTTTCTCGCGTCGAAGCTCGAGATGTCTCCCGTGAAATTATAACTTATAACACGTAACGCGTTATGTATGAAAGACAAAAGGGAAAGAGATAGATGGATGGATGGATAGATAGATAGATAAAGAGAGAGAGAGAGAGAGAGAGAGAGAGAGAGAGAGAAAGAGAGAGGGAAAGAGAGAAAGAAAGACAGAGAATGGGTTCAGTATGGCGGAAATTTGAGTTAGAACGCATAAAAAACGGCAGGAACGTAAACGTAAATCGTAATATACGAGGTGAGACGGTCGTAACGTGAAGCATATACATATACATACATATTGCTGAAAGGAGAGAGAGAAAGAGAGAGAGAGAGAGAGAGAGAGAGAGAGAGAGAGAGAGAGAGAGAGAGAGAAAGAGAGAGACAGAGACAGAGACAGAGAGAGATAGACAGAGAAAGGAATAATAGGGAAAGTCAAGCTGATATTATGATACATTATTAAATGCAACCCCTCGAGCCCATCCACGTAACGTCGCTTTAACTCACACACACTGAAGTATTTCTTCGTACAACTCCACTACTACATCCCTATAACCCTCATCGAGCTACGATCTATTTTGATTTTGACAGAGGACGCCTTTATTAATACGGCTAAGGATCGCGCTAAGCTCCGCGTCCTTCAAATATCTATTTCTCGCTTTCTTCTTTTTCTTCTTCTTCTACTTCTTTAAACGTTTCGTTCTTCGAGAGTGAAATAATTTTCGAGGATCCCTTGTTTTCGTATGGAATGGTTGGAGTAGGAGGATGAGGGGGGTCGAGGAGCGGAGGGAAGGTGGAGGGGAAGATAGAAATGAAAAAAAAAAAAAATTCATGAAAAACGAACCGTATCGAGAAAAAAACAGACCCAGCTTCTCGACGTGGAAGGGGGTGAGAGTGAGTGAGGGGATGGGAGGGGGTAGGTGTATGTACTGTTCTTGTTTTTTTTTCTTCTTCTTTTTCTGTTTCTTTTTCTCGTTTTTAATACACGCACTCGAGCGCGTACTCCCGCGGGGGAGTAGGAAGGCAATCGATTCGTCGAACTACGGGCAAATATTTAAACGATTACACGATTGAAAATGAATAATGAGAAGGGAAATCGATGAGATAGGGGATAATTTAAACGCGTTGCAAAGGTGATCGAAGTTGATCGAATAAGATCAGAATGTTATTTTCTTATTGATCTTTTTTCTTTCTTTCTGCCTTTCTTTCTTTCGTTCTTTTCTTCTTTCTTTCTTTTTTCTCTTTTTTTATTTCATTTCTTCTTTCTCTTTTAATTTCTCGTTTAATTTCGATCAAGGAGATCATCGAGCTTTTTGAAGAAGTAAAAACACGGGAATTCAACGAAAAATCGGACCCTCCCCTTCGTGATTTTCTTCGTGTGTAATGGCAATTTCCGTCGGAACTGTTCGTCTTACGGTTTGCCATACGAATAATGGTGGCTACGAACTCGAACGCGTTTTCAGCGACAGAGTCAATAAGTATATGTATTATATACATATATGTGTGTGTGTGTGTGTGTGTGTGTGTGTGTATAGCCGAACATAGATAGGTAGGTAAGTACCGTATATACTTACATATCTATATATATATATATATATATATATATATATATATATATATATATATATATATATATATATATATGAGAAACACAATTTTTTTTTCCTTCGACATCAGGGAGTATGCTTAAGGTTTAGTTTCTCGTATCTCACCCTCGACCAATTTCCCTTTACCTTTTATCTTTCTTTTTTTTATTTTTTATCTCCCTCTCGTTTTTTTCTCTCTTTATCTCTTTCTCTCTCTATCTCTCTCTCTCTCTCTCTCTCTCTCTCTCTCTCTCTCTGTGTTTTCTCTCTGCATCGCCTCTAACTGTTATTTCCCTCGGGAAGAGCCGAAGGTAGATACCTACTGGTGCGGTCTGCGAAAAATCAGGGAACCAAAGAAAGAAAGAAAGGAAGAAAGAAGGTAGGAAAGAAAGAGAGAGAGAGATTCGCGTTTTAGGTAGCCAAGAAAAGTTGTGTTCGTACTATTTTTCTTCCCTTTTTTCTTTATATCTTCATTTTTCTGTAATTAATAACAATTTCTCTTTTGGATTCTGTACATGTGTGTGTGTGTGTGTGTGCGCGTACGTATGTGTGTTTGTGTGTGTTCGTGATTTTCGATGTTATTTTCGTTTTATCAAATAAAAGGGAGAAAGGAGAAGGAGAAGTAGAAAAACGAAAAACCAAAAATCGAAAAATCAGGGAAGCAAAAACAGAAGGAGGGAAAGAGAGAGTATAAGATTAGCGTTTTAATCTATCAAAAAAAATTGCGTTTGTTCTGTTTTTCTTCCCTTTTCTCTTTATCATTTTTATTTTACTGTAATTAATGGCCATCTCTTTTTTAGATACCCTGTGTGCGCGTGTGTGCTCGTTATCTTGAAAGAGAGAGAGAGAGAGAGAGAGAGAAACCAAGGATAGAAAAAAGAAAACGAAAAATCGAAAAATCTGGGAACTAAAAAAGGAAAAAATGCAGAAAGAGATAGAGAGAGAGAGAGAGAGAGAGAGAGAGAGAGAGAGAGAGAGAGAAAGATTCGCGTTTCAGACATCCAAGAAAAGTTTCGTTCGTTCTGTTTTTCTCCGCTCTTTTCTTGATCTTTTTATTTTCTCTGTAATTAATGACAATCTCTCTTTCGAATTTTTTGCCTGTGTGTATGTATGTATAGTCGTGATCTTCGATCTTATCTTCTGTATATCGAATAAGTGGGAGGAAGGAAGGGATAAAAAATAGAAAATGAAGAACGAAAAACGAGAAAGACGAAGAATTGTTCGATGATATTAACTTAGAGCGGACTGGGACGGTTCGATGTCGGCGTTAGACGGTAACGTCGAGATCGTTTAACCTTCTACTGTTCTCTCTCTCTTTCTCTCTCTCTCTCTCTCTCTCTCTCTCTCTCTCTTTCTTTCTCTCGGCGTAGAAAGATAGGTATCGTGATATCGTCATGGACGATAAATCCGTCCCTCGCCTTTTACGCTTTAAACGCCACTGAGCGGGATCGTAATTGCGCCACGGAAACCTTCGCGAGTGGTCTAATCGCTTCCCTTAGCTTCTTGCGCAGTTCGTTAACCATTATGAGTCGTTAAGTGAATCTCGGTGCTTGAAAAAAAAAAAAAGAAAAACAAAGAAAGAAAGAGAAAAGAAAAAGAAAAAAATGAAAAGAAAAAAGAAAACTTTCGTGTATGTAGCAACGCGCGAAGTAAGAGATAGAAATAAATAAGGAGATAGAGAAATAGAGTGAGAGTGAGAGAGTTAGAGTCTGTGTGTGTGAGAGAGAGAGAGAGAGAGAGAGTGTGGGAGAGAAATTGCTTCTGGATATACTGATATGACGAAGTGTTAATATGAAAGAAGGAGGAGCAAGAGAAACAGGAGGAGGTGGAGGTGGATCGTATCGATCGTTGAAACTTTGTTTATAGACTTGTAGATTTAAACGTAAAAAGAAAAAAGAAAAAAATATGATCGCAGAGATTTCGTTACGGTCGAAAGTTATACGAATAATTATCTCCGAATGTATCTGAGATATTTGCAAATATTTTTCGACGTTAATGTGTCTCGTATTAAAATTTAAACGAGTGAGCGCGCGCGTTCACACACATACTTGTGTGTATGCATATATGTTCGTGGGCGTGTGCGTGCGTTTAAATGACCGTATGAATTAATTTGAAATTTATACGATTAATTAAGTTACGCTTCGACGAAGATCTAGAAGTATATTTACGATGCGATTCGACTTTTGATTGCGATGGTGGCGACGTAAAAAACAAAAAAGAAAGAAAGAATATTAAAAAATTCATGTTTAAAATATGATAAAATATTCGGACTGTTAGGTTGATCAATAAGCAATGTCAGAGAATTTTCTATCGAATGTTTCTCTCTCTCTCTCTCTCTTTCTCTCTTTTTCTCTTTCTTCTTCGTTTGCTTCTTCTTTTTCCAGTGAAAAAATAATTTAAAACACAGTTTTATTTATTTCAGATATAAAACAAATAAAAATATATAAAGACATTATTTATCGCGAACTTGTCGAGAGGCGGTATCTTCTGGAACTCTATATAAAGTAAAAAAGAAAACATTCTTTTTCAATGAAAAAATAATTAAAAATACAATGTTACTTATTTCAGATGTGAAACAAATAAAAATATACAAAGACGTTATTTATGGCAAACTAATCGAGTGGCGGTGTCTTCTAGAACCGAACCGTTTATAGAGTTAAAGAATTCTTTTTCAATGGAAAAAAATTAATTAAAAATACAGTGTTATTTATTTTACGATCGGATGTTAAAAAAAAAAAAAAGAAAAAGAAAAAACGAATAAAATTATATCGACACAATATTTATCGCGAACTCATCGTAGGCGAGCGGTGTCTTTTGAGACGTATTAAAGTTCAAAAGATTTTCGCTCTCTCTCTCTCTCTCTCTCTCTCTCTCTCTTTCTCTCTCTCTCTATCTATCTATCTGTCTTTTTTCTTTTTTTTTTTTTTATTTAATGAGGACGATCCACTTGTCGATGTTGGGTACGTAATAATTAGAAGAATAAATGAAAGAGAGAAAGAGAGAGAGAGAGAGAGAGAGAGAGAGTGGGGAGAGAAGGGAATTTTTGTTTTTTTTTTCTTCGTTCCTTTTTTGGTACAACGAAACACGAACGGTAGTAGAAGCTCATCGCAGGGTACTTTACGGTCGAACGAAGTAGTGGATCCAAGGATGAATATTTGTCGGTCGAAAGGTACACTTACGAGAAACGGTAAATCCAGGAGAGATATCGTTTAAATATTTAACTCTCCCTTGAGAAGTCGCGGCAGCGTTCCTCTGACAGGAGCGAATAACGTGGCAGATTTCGCGAGGCAAACGCGGTACCGTGCATTTCGAGAAGACGTCGACCCGACCGACAACGACGAAAACGACGAAAACGAAAACGACGACGACGACGACGACGAAGACGAAGACGAAGAGGACATCGTCGTCTCTCTTGTTTTCTTTTCTCTTCCTCATCTCCGTATCCTCTTCCACCATCTTTTTTATCCTATGATGTTAAGCCCCATGTAACGCATCTGTACACTCACCGAATAGCGTCGTTCGCCTTTCCGTTTTCCATTAGATAATCGCTACGGGAACTGGGCTCCTACTTACGGGAAAGAAAAACACCCGCGTTCGTTCTGGAATGATATATCGAACTTTTCTTTTATCCGTTTTCTTCTTTTCTTCTCTTCTTCTTCTTCCTCTTCTTTCTCTTCTTCTTTTTTTTTTCGCCATACGTTACCGGGACGCACGTTACTTCTCTTCGTCGATACGAGATAAAATAGAGGGAGTGAAGGAAGAGTGTATCGTCAAAAAAAAAAAAAAAGAAAAGAAAAGAAAAGAAAAGGAAAGAAAAAGAAACAGAAAAGAAAAAGGAATTAAAAGAAACAAAAATAAAAATAACGAGGTGATTCGACGAGGTTTACGTAAAAAGAAAAAAAAAGGGGGAAGGAGAAGAAACATAAAAAAGAAAAGAGAAGAAACGTGTTATGGAACGATGAACGCACGTGTAAACACAAACACACGGAAATATTTGGTAGGAAAAATATCCTTCCCGTTTTTCATCTCTACCTCTCTCTCTCTCTCTCTCTCTCTTTTACTTCGTACTCCCTTTCCCTCGGAGAAAAAAGAAGAAGAAGAAGAAGACGAGGAAGAAAAAGGAAACGAAAAAAAAAGAGAAAAAAAAAACAGGAAAAAAGCTCGTAACGTTCGAGGAGCTCTCGCCCCCTTCCTACCCCTCCCTTCCCTCTACTCTCCTCTCCTCCTCTTTACTCTCTACACCCTACACCCCGAAAAAACGATCGTGACACCTAATAAGCTTCGCTTCTCTCTTCTTTTCCTTTACGTAGCAGAAGCCCATCTCGTTTTATTCTCCTTTCTCGGAAAGATTATATGCCCGAGAAATTACATACATTTTTAATGGCCACGCATGGCTGTGCTCGCCCGGCTTGGTTCCTTCGACTTTACGACCCGGGAAATACGTTCGGACGAAAGGAGGAGAAGAATGAGGAGGAGGAGGAGAAGAAGGAGAACGAGAGGAGGTGAAGGAGGAACGAGAGGAGGAGGTGAAGGAGGAAGAAGAAGAAGAAGAAAAAGAAGAAGAAGGATGATGTGGAAGATGAGAGGTGGTAGAGTAAGAAAAGGAAAGATGGAGGAAGAGGAAAAGGAGAAGGAGATGGATGACGAAGGAAGGAGGAGGGCGGGGAGGGGGGAAAGGAAGGACGAAAAGGGCCGCACCAGTCGAAGAGGAGCAGAAGAAGCGCGAAGGAACCTTCCGTGACGCCCCCGCTCTCTATACCTTCGTAATTTATCTTTCTCCTTCTTCTTCCCCTCCTCCTCCCTCTCCCCCTCCTTCATACTTTTCCTCTTTTAGGCCTAGCTATCCTCCCTACGTAATTTCAAGAAAGACTTTCCTTCGTATTTTCTTATTATAAGATAGACGACCAAACAACCGAACCGAAAATCGAAAACCGAACCAAAAACCGATCCAAACCGAACGGTCCTCTCGATGTTTTCTCTCTTCTTATCTTTTTCATAATACTTCCTTTCTTCTTCTTTTTTGTTTCGTTTTTTCCTTTCTTTCATTCGCTTTTTTGTTTTTATCTTTGTTGTGTTTTTTCCTTTTTATTTGCTTTTATATTTCCTTTTTTTGTTTGTTCGTTCGTTTTCTTTGGACAGACTTCCCAAGTGGATTGTTATTGTTTCCTTTTTTTTTGTTTGGAACATTTGATTTTCTTCTTCATTCTTCTTCTTCTTTTATCATTTGTTGTAGTTTATTAAGAAAAATTTCTTTTTTCTTAGATCGATCGAAGATCGATATGGTTCGATAAATCATCGTAGATTATGCGTGTTACTTATAATTTTGGCTCTTTCGATCTTTTCTTTCCCTTTTTCTTTTGTTCATTTTGTTTGTTGCCTTTTTTTGGATTTTCCTTTACGACGAATTGTTCAAGTGGATTTTGTTTTATTCTTTTTCCTTAAAATTTCATCTTTTTCTTCCTCTTCTTTTATCTTTCGTTGTCGTTCATCTTTAATCTTGCAGCTTTTTAAAAAGAACGTTTTTGCTAGATTTTCGAGGAATCTGATCGATAGTCGATATATTATCGTAGATTTTATATGGATGCTTATATCATTTTCATTTTTATTTTTTCAAATCTTTGATTTCTCTCTCTCTCTCTCTCTCTCTCTCTCTTTCTCTATGGTAATATTCTTCATTATTTTTTCGTTTTTATTTCGTTTTTATTACCTCAGATTTTCGACGTAATGATGAGACTTATAATACATTCGTAATATTCCCAAAATTCAGTATCTTAGTTTCTTCTTTTTTCTTTTTAATTTATAATAAATACCTGAAAATTGCATTTTTATATATATATATATAAAATAAATAATAATAAATTATTTATAAATAATATAAATAATAATAAAAATAAATTATATATATATATATATATAATAAAATAATTCGTTTATCGACAATAATAATTAATAAATACAATTTACATGTAACATAATTACATTCGAACGATTAGTTCTCCGTATTCCAAAATCTTTGTGATTTTCGATGTTACTTTAACGGTGAAATCATTTTTGTTCGATGATATTTCGTATAATTCGTGTTTCAGTCAAAAGAAATATCACAATATCCGTATGTTATTTTCTTTCATTCTCTCGCATGAAAGTGTAGAAAGGATATATAAGTGCATGTGTGTGTATATATGCATACGTACGTACGTATGAATTTTGTACGGAAAGGAGAAAGAGAGAGAAAGAGAGAGAGAGAGAGAGAGAGAAGGAAAGAAAGAAAGAAGGAGGGAAAACGAGCGGTAGGAATGGCAAACGCGCGATGTCGGTCCAAGGGAGGGCCACCGGAAAAAGGAAGCGAGCGTTATTAAATCGCGCGGAAAGCCAAAGTCCCATTCCGAGTCGATTTATGCACTGAGAGATAATACTTTGTGCCTCGCGCTGTGCTACGTCGCCCGTAGCCCAATTTTTTTCTTCTTTTCCTTTTTTTCCCTTTCTTTCTTTCTTCCTTTTTCTATTTTCCTCTTTCTCCTTTTTTCTCTTTTGCACGAGGAATGTGCTTACACACCGACTATATGAGTATAACGTACGTTTCCACGCCACAAAGAGTTTTTCTCGAGCGAACACGTAAACGGAGCTTGAAACTATAGTCTCTATTTATCTATCCATCTATCTATTCATCCATCTATCTCTTTCTCTTTTTCTCTTTTACTCTTTCTCTATCTATTTATCTGTCTGTCCGCCTGTGTATGTATTTTTCATGTTGTTTAATGCAATCATTTGCGAAGGTAAACTTTTGAACGATAAGAAAGATTAATGTTACGTATGTGTGCTTCGAGAGATCAATAATGTTCAGTTATTATTTTCTAGATCGTTATACGAATTGAGTATATGTATGGTATCATTACTTAGAGGGAGTATAATATAGGATATTATATAAATATTATTTATTAATATAGTATATTAATATAGAAATATTGTCAAACGTATTGTTATTATATTATCTTATAATGGGGAAGATGGAGGGAATGAATTATAAAACTTATATTAAAAGTTATATATATATGTAACTTTAATTTTATTATATATATCTGTATTATTGTATGATCTATAATAATATCATTTGTATAATAATTTTTCATTTAACGTTAAAGATTATTTATTCTCATTTCATTTAATTAATTTCAAATTAGTTACTATTATCTTTTCTTTTCGATAGCATTAGTTTAGAACGTTGTATCGATCGGTAATATTTTCTTCTTATCACAAAGTATATACATTATATTACTACAACGTACGCGTGTAACTTTGAAGTCTATACATATTACTATGTTATGTATGTATGTATATATATATTTTTTTCTTTCTTTTTTTTAAATATTATTTAAATTTCTTGTAAGACAAGAAATAATTATCATTTAACACTCTTAGATCAATAGTTCACTAATTGCCTTATACATATGATAATACAATTATTAACGAATATAAGTTTAATATATGAAGATTTAAAACTTTCTATTAGAATTCGCCGAATTAAATTACGTTGATGTTTAAATCGATTATTATGTTTATTCGCAATATATCGGAAAAAAAGTATAATATTAAAATTTACTTTTGGATGTGAAATTAATACGAATATGCGGTTAAACTAAATATATACATATGTATTTCATAAATAAACGGTCGATGATTGATACCGTTGAAGGAAACCTCTTTTGACGAGAAAGACAGAGACAGAGAAAAGAGCGAGCGAGTGAAAGAGAGAGAGAGAAAGATATGTAGTATATACATACGTCGACAAGTATAGCTCGATCTTTCTCGTACGTTTAAATGCACGGCGCAGCTGTCATTTCGGTACAATAGTAGCCCTGTTTCGTCACCCCGTACTTTTTTAACAACCACCGCGCGTCCCGTCGACACGTTTTTTCAGGGCCCTGCGAGCGATCGTAAAATGCCACGTGTTTCTCGAAGTAGGTCGTTCCTCGTTCGAGGAAAAAAGAAAAAAAGCTTAGCGTAAACTGGAATCCTCTCTCTCTCTCTCTCTCTCTCTCTCTCCCTCTTTCTCTCTCTCTCTCTCTCTCTCTTTCTCTTTCAGCTATCGTCGTTCCTTCTTTCCTTCTTTGATTCTCCTATCGCGCGAACGACTCATTTTCGTTGGATTTTCATCACCACGATCCAAGACTTTCGTCGATCTTTACATTGCCCTCTTGGGATTACTCGGAGTTAAGATAAAGATTGCTTGGGGGTTAATAAAACGTGGAGATTACTTATCAAATTCATTTTCTTTATTATGTAATTTTATGCGTGTGCGTGTGTGTATATGTATGTAATTTTTTTTTTAGAAATATTAAAGTTAAAATAAAGGATCTTTTTTTAATACATCAATGTGCTTGATAAAATTGACATTACTGAAAGTTAAGATAAAGATTGCTAAGGTTGTTAGTAGAGATTACTAATCAAATTCATTTTCTTTATTATGTAATTTCATGCGTGTGCATATATGTATGTAATTCTGTTTGTTTTTTTTTTTTTTAGAAATATTAAAGTTAAAAGATTGCTGAGGTAATGAGAAGAACTGATGCTCGTAATTAAACCGATTGTGTTTATTAATCGTTTGAGGCATCATTTTCTTATTTATTTTTATTATTATTTTTTTTAATTTAATATTTCTTTAAAAATATTAAAGCAGTAATAATGAATTCTTGTTCTTATACATCCTATTTCTTACATAAAAGTTATTAATAAAATTGAATTTCTTGCATATATCTTGCATCGATTATATTAAAGTTACGTCAAAAATATTAATATATTGTTTTGCAATAACTTGTACGTGTATTTAAAAAGAAAAAAAAGAAAGAAAAATGAACGATACAAGACTCAAAAATCATTATCTCGAAACTAATCTTATAAAAAAATAATTATCCTTAAGTTCCTACTAATAGATCAAAGAACTAATTGGAGATTAATTAAATCATAGATCATAGGAGTACGATACCAGAGGTATGATTTAAGTTAAGTGAATCCTCGCTGAATAAATTAATAAAAATGAATGTAAAAAATGAACTTCTTCACGCGCCCAGGCGAGCGCGCGCGCACACGCACACTAACACAAATACATACACACATCCTAGTCTTCTTTTCTTTTTTTGAATATAATCGTGTTCGAATAATCGTCGGTTAGATGCTCACACCCAAACAACGTCTCGACATTATGAAGTACGATCCATGATACTTATCTTTCTCGTAGCCCGAGATCTCGTAGATCAGAGGATAAACCTGAGTCGTTTACACAGTAAGCGCGTTTCTCTTACCGTATAAACACGCTTAACTCATAAATACGAAAGTTTTATTCGTTATGGTTATTTCGTTCATGGAATCATTCGCAAAATACATACATATATACATACATAGATATATAAGTGAGAGGATAAAACCGGTCTAGACACTTTAACTCTCTCTCTCTCTCTCTCTCTCTCTCTCTCTCTCTCTCTCTCTCTCTCTCTCTTTCTCTTTCTCTTTCTTCGTCATCCTCCCGGAGTTAATTATCCTCCCCGATCGATAACGACGAGTTAGTAACGAGCTACGAAACTCTCGACTAAGGTCGCGACGAATTGAACGATGTTTTTTCTTCGATCCTTCGAGAGAGAATGTGTGAGAGAGAGAGAGAGAGAGAGAGAGAGAGAGAGAGAGAGAGAGAGTAATCGTAAAAAATCGTGACACGGGCAATTAGCTGAGACATTTAACGACCTTCCAAAAGAGAAAGACAGAAATAGAGAGAGAGCGAGAGAGAGAGAGACAGAGAGAGAGAGAGAGAGAGAGAGAAAGGACACCCTATGGAGAGTGGTCGAGCACCCTCCGGATTTGCGGCACCCTTCTCCACCTAGCTACCCTTCTTAACCGGCGCCCTTTCGTCCTCGTGAGACCTCGACAAAATTATTAGCGGTTATTACGACAGCGAGCGTTTCTTTAAAAAAATCTTGGGTCAAATATTCTCTCTCTCGCTCTCTCTCTCTCTCTCTCTCTCTCTCTCTATCTCTCTCTTTATCTCTATCTATCTATCTTTACCTTTATCTATCTCTATTTATATCGAACAATGTTTATCAGGTTTTTTCCCGAAATACTTTTAAGATAAAGTATAGCGTTAAATATCGAAGTATATGAGATTAGCCTAACGCGTTGATTAGAAGAATTCATTAGCAGGTTGTTGAATGTCATGTGGTGGGTTAGGAGGGTTGGGGAGGGGTATGACCGGGCACTCGATTCGTTTCCAGCCCCATGGGGGCCATCGTTTATCGGCTCGTACCGAAATTAATAGAAACGAGTAATTAAAGTAAATGTCAATACTTACTAATTTTCTTCTTCAAATTATCTCTCTAATCGTGCATCGTTCTTCAACATTATAACGACGTGAAGAACTCCCAATAAATTAAATGCATTAAACGTATTAATTGAATAAACTGTTACAATTGAATGTATTAAATGTGAACGATTATCTCGCAATTTATTATTTGTTTTAAGATAATATTTCAATTAATAACAGATTCCTGTTGACATTTTCAATCGGTAATGTAATATTATCGCAACGTTCAACGTAACAAATGATGGAACGCGAAAAAATTAACGTTAGATCTGATCGCTCGCGGATAAAAAAAAAAAGAAAAAGAAAAAGAAAGAAAGAAAAAAGAAAAAGAGAAAGGGTTTTAAAAAATTCCCTCGCTCGTACGATACGTACGATAAAATACATGTGAAATAATAAGAAACAGTTGGTATTGAATTTACGCAGCGTCGAGTTTATATTTATCCAACATTTCGTGGAACCTTATATCGGAAATAAGAAGAAGAAGAAGTAATAGAAGAAGAAGAAGAAGAAGAAGGAGAAGAAGAAACGAGGAAGCTGCGAGAAACTGCGAGAGAAAACAAACTGGACTTTCCTTCCTTCGAGAGAGAGAGAGAGAGAGGGGGGAGGAGAGAGAAAGAGAGAAGAAGAAGATGACGAAAAAGAAGAAAAATAAAAATTACAAATAAAAAGAAGAATAAGATGAAAGTCGTGAGGAGAAGAAAGGAAGGGTCCGAAATCACTGGGCAAGGCCAGTGACATGTCAAAGCGGGTAACAGCTGTTCGGTTGTTGTCGGTGTTCGAGAAAGAGCCGCGCAAGTTATCTTCTTCGGTTGGTTAGATAAAAAGAGATAGGAAAAGAGAGGATTACGCGAGCCAGGCGGTCGAAGAGAGAGAGAGAGAGAGAGAGAGAGAGAGAGAGAGAGAGAGAGAGAGAGAAACACACTAACGCGCGAGGTACTTACGCATTTACGCACGCACGCTTGCGTGCGCTCGCGCTCACGGGCGCACGAACCACGGCGGCCCTGGGACTTTCCTCGTTCTCGTAGTAGATACAGTCACGCGAAATTAGTTTCTATTTATTATTTTCTATTCCAATAAAATTTAAGACGAATTTTCAATCGAATACATAGCGGTAACAACAACGAGAATAGTAATAATAATAATAATAATAATAATAATAATAATAATAATAATAATAATAATAATATATAATATAATTATAATAATATTAATATAGAATATAATAATATAATATAGTAATAATAATAATAATAATAATAATAATAATATTAATAATAATAATAATAGAAATAATAATAATAATAATAATAATAATAATAATAATAATAATAAAAGTTTATTAACGGACGATCGGATGAAGATTATACGAAATATAATTCGTGATAATTCGTATGAATTGTGAATAAGCACAAATGCAAATTTCTTTCTTCGAATTAATCCATTATCTCGCGAAAGATTTAAAACGTATTACGCTCTATAGTTATTTACTTTGCTCGTTGCATGCGAAGGAACGTTGCTGCAGGGTCGTTCCCGAGTCTGGTGTGTGCTGTTATATTTATCTAATTCTAATAGTAACGCCGCTTGGGTGTACTCTGAGCGTGAAAGAAGAAGAAGAAGAAGAAGAGAAGAGAAGAGGAGGAGAAGGAGGAGGAGAAGGAGGAGGAGGAGTAAGAGGGAGTATGAGGGGACAAAGCTCGAGCGACTTTCCCAGTGTGTCACGCGTACTCTTCTGGTCTCCTCTGGCTTCTCCCAAACGTGCTTTCTGCGCAGTTTCGATCGCGAGATCCCGGTTACGTGGATTTGTCTTTCTCTTTTTCCCGTGGGATATATAGAGAAAGAGAGAGAGAGAGAGAGAGAGAGAGAGAGAGAGAGAGAGAAAGAGAAAGAGAGAGGGCACGTTCCTCAGAGATACTTTGAACCGTCGTCGTCGAATAAGAAGCCAGTCTTGCTTGCCTTTGTCAGCCCTAACGTTTTCTCTGCAGGGGGTAAAAGCCAAGACGTTTAACGCTCGGTTTCTCTCTCTCTCTCTCTCTCTCTCTCTCTCTCTCCTTCTTCTTATTTTCTTATCTTTTTTTTTCTTTGTCTCTTTCTCTTTTTTGTCTCGTCTCTTCTCCTCTAGTGTCTCCCGGCATCCTCAGCTTCTTCCTTTTGCTCGTAAGATACTTATTTTCTTATAAATAGACCTCTCGCCAAATTACTGATCCGCACACGAACGATCAACTAACTCTCTTTCTCTTTTTCTCCGTCTCTTTTTCTTCTTTTCTTTACTTTTAATCGTTTTACTTATTTCGTTCTATTCAACGTTCCTCCTCTCTTTTCTTCTTTTTCTTTCAATCTGTTCTTTTTGTTTGATTTTACTCGTGATTGATTGCTATGTCTATGTATGTAATCACTTGTTTACAGTAAACGGAAAATTAATGAGAATGATGTATAAATTTGATCGTTCGATCCTTTCCACTCTTCTTAAAGATTCATTCGTTCTTATGTTTCGTCTCGTTTTTATTTTCTTTCTTTCAAAATTATCCTCTCTCTCATTGTCTTATTTTCAACGATATTATTATGACGATTATTATTAAACCTATTATATACGATACATATATATATATATATATACTTATTTTTTTTTAATAATTATATTACTCTATTATAATTTTTATTAATTTAATAACAAATGTTTTATTAGAAGTAATATCTTGATATACACGTGATTAATATTACGATATTGTTAAGATGAGGTATTTCTATAATTCATTTCGTCATCGTAATGTTAAGGTTTACATGCGGGCCGAAGTAAATTATTTCCGTTTGGTGTATAACAATAAAAAACAAAAAATAGAGAGAGAGAGAGAAAGAAAAAAAGAACTTGGTAAGAGAAAGTGGTAGATAAAAGTCATTTACGTTAATTTGAACGTCTCATTGGTAGGAATTAATTGTCCGCCAGCTTATTCTGCCGCCATATTTCTTTCCGTCAGCCGAAAAAGTCCGTATAGGCGCCAGACGAGATCACGGCGTTTTTACACGTTGTTTTCCTGGCCCATATATCGCCCCGCGTGTTTTCGTAACCCGGAATCTCGCGTTACGGGTCATCCGAGAAACATGTTCTCCCTCCTCCTCCTCCTCCTCCTCCTCCTCCTCGTCCTCGTCCTCTTCCTCTTTCTTTTTCTTCTTCTTCTTCTTCTTCTCTTCTTCACGGAAATGAGTAAAACGACGGAAGGAGAAGGAGAGAGGACTCTGTCGCAGCTCTGGAAAAAGAAGCGCTTGAAAACACGTGCACCACAGAATCCGTAAAGTCAATCGCTTTAAACGACGTAACAGCGCACACACTGAATTTTTTGTCTATTTGTTCTATTTTTTTTTCGTTTTTTTTTTTTTTTTTTTTTTTTTTTTTTTAATTTAGAAAACTTCGTGGTAGGTAAGTAAGTACATGCTTAGTTACTCGATGGAGGAGCGACAGGAATATTTCTTTTTTTTTTTGGAAGAAGTATTGTACGTTCAGCAGTATTAGGAAATTAATAATGTTATGATGTTAATTATTCTTTTTTCTTTTTTAAACTTTTTTTTACTTTTTATTTGTCACTATCGAGGAATAACGGGATTGTGTGTGTGTGTGTGTACGTTATAAAAAGATTAATAAAAGAATCATTTGTTTCGTTCTTTCTTCATTTATTTACTTTTTAGTTTATTTTCGTATAATATTAGTTTAAGCAGTCCTTGAGTTTAATTTGTTTTCGTATAATTGTTTCGAGTTCAGAAATTCTCGTCACATCGTTCTTAAAAAAATACGATAATATTTTTATTTATGAAAGAATATTAAATATGTATCCGATCGAATTCTTAAAAAAGAAATATCGCATATGATAGAATTAGGAAATTATTTTTTTATAATATTAATTTATTTTTTTCTATCGCTTCCGTGCAAACTCATTTCTTTTTCATTCGTCGTTATTAATAAAAAAAACTGGATTATATATAAAAAAGATCCAATGTATTTTTTGTTATTTATTTTTTACTTTGTTCTAATATAATTTATTCAGAGTCGAGAAATTTTTATTTCATCGCCATTGAACAGGACACGATAATAAGTGTATTTTTTCGAACAAAAAAACATTTTTTGTTCGAACAACACACACACAAGGAAAAGAAAAGGAAAAAAAGAAAAAATAAAGAAGAAATGAGAGAGAGGATAAAGATCATATATATATATATATATATATATAAAGTATACAATGGAAGCGTGGTTACCAAGGACAACTACAGTTAAGCTCCGATGAAAGGTCATTTAAGATTACAAAGAATAATAAGATAATCGTTCTTATTGTATGTAACTCATCAAACGGAAATAGTGTATATGCAGTTTCACGTAGGACGTCCAACCGACGACGAGTAGACGTCTACCAAGGACGTGGAACACCTGCTGCTATTTGCAACTTTTACGATCGACTTTTATTATAGAATATTACAACGTATGACGTAGCGAGTTTCATCCAAGGTCATACGTAAGTTACTTCGAGGATGACCCTTATCTACCCTGAAAATCGTTCTTTTAAAAATTCGCATAAGCGTCTCTCTATACGTTTATACGCTCGTATTAATGCGGTAAACGTAAACATAAACGTAAATTCACATACATGCGTGAGCGCGCGCGTATCTACACGATTGAACAAAAAAAAAAAAAAAATTAAAAGAAAAAAAAAAATAGATTTTGTCGAGCGTTCAATGAGGTCACGATCTTTCATTTTCATTCAGTATTACCTTCGATGGAAGGTTCGCAAGATGAAAGAAAAAGATTTCGTTCGCGTGATAAGATCACGTTGACGTTTATGAAGTCCGGTCTTATCTCTCTCTCTCTCTCTCTCTCTCTCTCTCTCCCTCTTGTAATGATCGATCTATCAACCTAGTTAGCCTCGTTGAAACTTAACAGATGTTGGGATTAATCTAAGAAGAGAAGAAAAGAAATTTAAAAAAATAATAATAATAAGAAATAAAGAAAAAACGAAGGATAAGACGCACTCGCGCACACGATAATCTCAAGATCGTTCTGAAAAGCTGAAAAAGATGACGACGACGACGACGACGACGACGATGATGATGGAGGAAGAAAAACGTGTGCACGTGCATGATCATTTCTATTAAATCAATCGGTGATCGAATCGATCGATATAAACGAGATAATATGTAAGTGCTTGCTTAATAACCACACCCGTATCTCGATTCACGCGATACTTTCTTTTACGTCAAGTCTATATATATATATATATATATATATATATATATATATATATATTTCTTTTTTGTTTTTATTTATTTGTATACTTTTTCTTTTTACACGATAAATAATACCACCGTTCGTACGCGAGTTTCAATTTTTTTTTTTTCAATTCACTCGGTCCTTTAGTTTTTCTCTTTTTCATTATATCAATGATACATTCTTTTGAAGATACAATAATTCAATACAACGAAGAAATAATGTATTTACTGACGTACGATATTATTGTCGGTAGCATTTGAAAATAGATTGTTGCGTCGTGATTAATAATAGTTGGTAATCAAGTTCGTACGAGTTTTCGATAGAACGAGTATTGTTAGAAATTGTGCCTTTGTGTATCGCGATAAGTATTATCGCGATTTATTCGTTTATTATTATTACGTTACTATGACTATCTTTGTCATTGTAATTAAAAATAAGAATGAACGATGATTAGATATTTACAGTATATACGACCGACTACGAATAGAATTTGTCACGGCGTTATCTGAATTTTTATTAGAATTTTCTCTCTTTAGCTTTGTTTATCTTTTCTCCTTT